>OY101447.1:99294550-99722150 GCA_956483635.1 Panzeria rudis | reverse complement strand
CCGGACGTAGAAGTCTTGTAGGAATAACAGTAGTAATAGTGATGATAATAATAAAGCGTTTTGATGATAATTATAAAATGCAAACGTAAATAATTTCGACAATATCTTAAAGATTTCGTTTTTTACCCATAAACATAGAGAAATTTGTAAATTAACAAATAAATTATTTTTAGCAAAAAGAAACCACAACATTTAATTACGTTGATCAAATTTAATTTTAAAAGTTGTTGGAAAAAAGCACTCAAATATATGTTCATAAGTTTATCAGTGATTTTTGGCTGCTGCTTCTAATAATGCTAATAATGAGCTTTTAGCTGCTAATGATGATAATAATGATGCTGCTGCGCATAGATTTTGGCAACATTGTAGCCTTCTTAAACAAGTATCAACTGTTGGTGACATTTTGCTGAATTTTTTTGGGACTTTTTCCTTTTTTGTTCAATATGATTCTATTTATCTGCCACAGACTTCAAGAAATGTTTTTTATTTTGGTTTCAATTTCATCAAAAACATACAATTATTTTCGAAAATATAAGCTTAAAAGTTCAAGGTTAAAAATGATAAGAATTAAAAGCACTTTTTGTTTATTAATCTAAATGTTGAGATTTATATTTTAGTTCAAAGCATTTTGATAGCCAAATTTTATATGAAATCACACATTTTATTTTGTTGTTGGAATTTTATAATGGATTTATTTAGTGAAGCAAAAATATAAAATAATTTATATTTCTTAAACACTTTCCGCGGCAATCCGAAGGAAATTATATATATTATTTTATTCTTTTTTTATTTGTACATAAAAAAACAAATTTATTCTTATAAGTTCACAAATTTTTACGTTTGATATTCCATAATATAAATATTTTTTTCGTTTTTATTTGAAATAGCGTCTATTGTTTTGGTCGTAACTCGCGCCCGCTGTATTCATACATTGGAAATACGACTATTTTGCACGTTCATTCAAAAACAACTAAATAAACCCGCTAGCAGTGAATTCACAATGAGCTACAACTTTGTAAACATTCCAATAAATCTATTTCGCATGTTGCCAACTAACCAAGCAAATAAAGTACCGACAACTCCAGCAACATTGTTTTATAGTGTGTGTGTGGCAAACACATGCACATACATTAAAATGATAAATTACTCAAGGAAATACAAGCAGCACACTCTCTTGAACAAAAACAACAACTGTGGTTGTTCAGTTCTAATTGGAAGTTGAAAATTGGTACACATGTATCTTCAACATTAAACTATAAATAAATATTTGTAAATGTTGCTGTAGCAAAACTGGAATAAAATGTCGATATGGAAATAAAGGAGGCAACATTTGTTTATATGAATTGCTTTATTCATTTTTGCTGACGATGATTTTTAATATTTGTATGTATTTTTTATTGAATTTTTCCACATTTACGGTTGTATTTTTCTTTTGGTTTTCATTATTAAAGAAACATAACAGCCAATAAAAAAAAATAGCGTCAAAAAATATCATAATAAACAATAAGAATCCGTTAGTAGCACGTGTACCCATTATTTTGCATCATTACGATAATGTTTTCAAATAATCGCTGAGGTTTCTCGTACTTCCTTCTTATTTTAGCATTCTCTTTCTCTCTACGTTTGGCTGGTAATAAAAAGTTTTTATCAATGTTGTTGGCCTTTGTGACACTTTCTCTTTTATATGTTTTTGCTGAGAACACAAAATTTATGGCCTTATAATTGTTGCAAAAGGATAATTTGAAGAGCTAAAAATTAAACGTTTTATGAGTTTTTAATGAGCAGCTTTTTCTTTTTTGTTTCAATATCATCTGATAATTTGGGGAAATTTATCTTAAACAGCATAAAGGTACAGTTAGTAGTCTCAATATTGTTGTGTGTAGGGTTGTTATCCTTCGCTGTCCTCTTTTTCCCGGACACTGTCCTCTTCTGGGGGTCTCTGTCCTCGGAAAAAATTAGTGTCCGGGACAAGTGCGGATCCAGCAAAAGCTTTTAGGAGCGGAACTTTCAAACGAAACATCCCATTTTGAAAATTTTCTTTTAGAAACTCAATAGAAATGAGCTATATTTGATTAGTTTTGGGAGGGGAAATATCCCTTTTTCCCCTCCCCTGGATCCGCGTCTGGTCCGGGAAAGCCTTACTTTTTACTTACTTAAAAAAATGAGGTTATATTCCTGTATAGTTTCTGTTTTATATTTACATATGTAGGCATGTATGTATATACTTTTTCCGTCTTACATATATTGCTTGAAAGTTGTGATTTATTAAAAACAAAGCTAAAAGGGGAAATAATTGGTATTGGATATCCACCTTATGTTATAAATAATACTGACCATGAAGATTGTGATATGTTATTCTATGACGTAGAATTAAAAGTATGGGCTGTTTTCCTGAACGAATGTTGGTTTTTAGTAATACATTGCAACTGGTTCCTAAATGTAACACATGAAATTATGACAATGAGGTCTGTTCCTAAATGTATCATTGCTGATGTCGGTCGATACGCATAGAAAGAAGAGCAAATTGCGTATCGATAACAATTTGGATGCAAAGCAAGATACAAACTACCCAGCAAAAACTTTTGTAATTTTTGTAATCGGTAGTACTTTATTAATGGGTTACAAAGTAATGAGTGGTATTTATTACTATGCTTCAAATTAGATCTACTACTTAGTTTTTATTAAAATTAGTACGTATTATTATCATTATCTGAAAGTAGCTGAAATTTGTTGATATGTACTAATAAAATAAGTAAACAACCACTTTTTGAGTCAACATGTGTTTGTATATGAAAACTAAGTTTTGTCGCTTAAACCTGTCTTGTCTTCATATCTGAACGAGCACACGTTCGTGTCCCAGGTGGGTCAAAAAATAAAAAAATTAAATAAAATTTAAAAAATATAAATAAAACATAATGTGCGTATAATTTTTTTTAAATAACTAGTTAATTGCTGTGAAAATGTAAATACATTTATAAGGGGTACAAAAACGCGAAAATACACGAAAAACAGCAATATTGCAAAAAAAGTCTTAAAATTGCTTAAAAATAGCTAAAATTGTAAGGAATGCAAAAAGCTCGGAAAAATCGCTGAAATGAAGAAAATTCGCAAAAACTTGGTAAGATTAAAAAGATATCAATGTCTGATATGGATTAAAAAATTGGTAAAACTGTTAAAAAACCAAAAACTGAAAAAAATACTTTTATCGCGAATACTGCGAATTTGCGTCATTTTCGCGATTTTTCCTAATTTTTTGCATTCCTTACAATTTTAGCTATTTTTAAGCAATTTTAAGGCTTGTTTGCAGTTTTGCAATTTTTCGCACATTTCCGCTATTTTTTAGCCGTTTCTTGGCTTTATTACAGTTTTATCGATTTTTAATCACTATAAGACTTTTCTATGTTTTTAATGTTAACAAGCTTTTAAGAATTATCGTAATTTTCGCGATTTTTTCATAGTTTTTTGCATTCCATACAATTTTAGCTATTTTTAATCAATTTAGAGCTTGTTTGCAATTTTTTTAAGTTTTCCCGAATTTTCGCTATTTTCGCGATAATAGTGATTTTTTACCAGTTCTTGGATTTTTTACAGTTTTACCGATTTTTAGTTCATATAAAACTTTATTGTTTCTTTGATGTTAGCAAGTTCTTGCAAATTTTCGTCATTTGCGTGAGTTTTGCCGAGTTTTTTTAGCGAGGCCAACAGAAATTATGTGGTGGGAGGTACACTCCTTGCAACGAGCATCTTCCTTGTCCATCGAAGAAAATATTGGAACCATTTGGAAGTCGCTTCCTAGATGCTGATGAGATCTAAAACGTCCACAAACGAGATGGCTATGCAATAGAGTGTGACACAAGATGTTTTGAAGGTGTGTTTAATAAATTTTTTTTCAAACACTTTTACAACAGTGATTTTGTGACGACCATGTATTGCAAATGACTTTTTAAAACAAATTTTTAATGTACTTGGAGGGTGCGAAGATTGTGCAAGTTCAAAAAATTACTTTCCAATTGAGTTTTCTAGTACATGTTGCTCGCAATATTATTGTTACGAAAGTGTTTAGACCAAACGAAATGTCAAACACACCTTCAAGACATCTTGTGAAACTCACTACTATGCAAGCAGTCACAATCAAGGAGGTAAGGGATTTTTATTCATCAGAGCAAACTGCCAAAGATAAGGCAATGAGATATGTGATAGAAAACGATTTTGAAAATTAAGCAATTTGAAAGGCTATTTTTTCCAATTTTTATAATTTTTGTGATAAAACTATATTTAACAAAGAAATATTTTTATAATATTTGTGGTAAAATTCTCATCGTGCTTATATCGCTATTCTATTAGAAAACTCAGATTAATTTGACCAACAGGTGAACTTTATTTCAGACATGATCCTGCCACGGATATGACAATTACACTATTATTTCAGCAATATGATATCCCTGTGGCGAATGTTGTACCAGTTCTAGAGAACGTACTTGTCCTATGAATGGTGAAAATGGGAATTGTACAAAATGAGACCGGTGAAAAGAGAACATATCCCAAACATAAACCAAAACTATTAGCAAAATACTTTCACTGTACCATCAGATATTTTATAAATTAAATTACTTGTCTAAACTATTTTAACTAGTATTAAAGGAACCACATAGGATAAGTACATCATGTTTCAGCACAGCGCCATGTGCATGTTTCTCTTCTTTCTTGTGATGGTTTCTCTTCGCTCTAGGGATAAGTCTGATTTTTTAATTTCCTCCTTATTACTATTTCAATGCTTTACATCTGAAGTAGATTTAAGTATATTTCTGTTTTAATATTAAATCAGATTTGTCATCATAATCACCACAGATTAAAAGCCTTTTAAAATCTACATACTTAACTGAAAATTTTTATTAATTATATTATCAAACTAATAGTTTAATGTAAAAAAATAATATACAAATATAGGCAAAACGCATAAAAAATTAAAATTTATTGCTTCACGCAATTAACACATTACGGATCAACACACTCTTAGAGGATTTTCATGGTAAAATAAGAAGAAAAAAAAGAACAAAATATAATATGAATATTTAAATGTACTTGAAAAAAAGAATACACAATATAAACACAAGGTAGTTTTTCATTTCATCTATCCAGCCATGCATTCATTCATCCATGAATGTTTAAATAAAGTTGTATCTTTTTGGAAGTGGTTGACAAAAAAAGCGCGTAAACGAAAAAAAAATACATAAATATTATAGAATCTAAGGGCTCTTCGTCGGTTTTTAGTTAGAATAATATCTAGTGAATACAATTGAATATTTCAAGTTATGTTACAAAAAATTATGTTGCTTCAGCCGCCACCCTTTGACCGTGGTTGTTATACTATGTACTTGCTACATCTGACATTCGACAACCACTTTTCGATGCTTTTCACTTTCAATTCAAATCCAAGTTTCTGTACGAGTTTTGAAACTGTGGATTTGTGATGTTTTTTATTCTAAAAAACACTTTTTATAGAGATTTTCTATTTACGATTTACATATGCATACATACATATGTATGTATATTAGGGTAACCCTTATTTTGAAAAAGTACGATTTCTCCTAGTCAGACACCCCATTTGGTGAATATATATTAATAAAAATTATCCTGCCAAATTTTCAAATCAATCGGTTGGGAGTAAGACAGGCCGCTCAAATTTAGAAAAAAAAACATACAATTTAGGTTTCTGGTCTCATAACTTTAAAAATGTTGATTTCACAAATAATTTTGTAGAAAGATAATGTTGCTTGTGCAGCTTACAATATTTCATTCTCAGACAACTTTTTTCTAAACCTAATAGCTAAGAAAATATATACATAACATATAATCGTCAATCCAGATCATGAAAAATAAAAACACAAATTTACAAGGTTTTGGAATAGAGCAACCGAAAGTTTTTTTAATGTAATTTGGGGTGCTGAGTGCGAATCTGAGGTCGGAATAATTTTTTTTGTTCCAGTTTTCGAGATATACATTTTTTAATGTAGCAGTTGCACAATAAATATTAACATAACCAGAGAATGGGTTGCCCTATTCAATTAAAACAAAAAACCAAAGCTCGACAGCAATATTACATTTAAGTCGTACCACTTTTTTTTAATCTGCTTAAGACCGCTTCACACTATAATAGAAGTATTAATACTTTTGCAGAAAATGCCTCCCTGATCTAATTGTTGTTTGAAAAATTAAAAAAAGCAACTTATCATGGGAGGGGTTTATTTTCCTCAAAAGTATTAATACTTGTATTATAGTCTGAAACAGCCTTTAGTAGTATCAGAAACATCATGGAATTGCTGGCAAAAAAAAATGTATCAAAATTTTCTTTTTTTATATAAAAACTAAAAAATTGAAGCGTTGAAATAAACTACTGATGCTTACAAATTTTATATTTATTTTGTTAATTATTATGTAAGCCATACACGTTGCGACCGTTGGGAAGCTAGTAATCAAGTTGTATGTTTGTCGCACAAACGATACAATTAGTGTGCGATCTCATGCACAACTTCATTTGCTACCAAGTTGTGACCAAGTAAAGATCTTCCATTTTATGTTGTCCGCAAATAATACCAACATTCAACGATTACTGCAAGGCGGTTACACATATACTCTACAAAATAGTATGCGACACGCATACAAACGTTGCGACAGTGTTGTACAACATGCAAAAAATCTAAACTTTTTGACAGCGATGCCAACATTTTGAATGCAAAAGGCGCTAAATTATAAGTAGTCGAAAAGCACTAAAAAATATAGATTTTAATAAAAGAAAAATTCTTATCTTAAACAATATGTTTCATTAACTTCTTTTATGTTACATGTTATTTGTACATTTGAGATCATTAAGTTATTGATAGTACATATTAAGTTCTTTTTTTGATCGTGAGAAATATTTCATATCATTTGATTATCAGATAAAAATGTATCATTATCTTCCCACTGCGCATACGTCCCACTCCTTGAACAAACTTATCAACCATTGCAACAAACCAAACCACCACATTTCCAAATGTTTTACACCAAAAAGACATATTTCCAAATGTATTTTACTTCTTGCAATAAATACAAATATGTTGAAATAAATGTTTTAAGCGGATCAGAATATTAGATCGCTACACCACAACCCCCCCACGTGGTTACTGTAAGTAAGTTACTGTAAAAAGCTCTTAAACGTTTTTTCTCATTAGTGCAATTTTGCTTAATATGGAAGTAAGCCCTTTTGGAAAATAAAACCATTTTTCATACTCTTTACCACACTATCTTTAAAAAAAATTTCTTAGTATTCACTGCTGTATATAAAAAGCGCAAAAGGAGCTAAAAATAAGAAACGAAAAGTGGCAATTTAGCGCATTTTTAAAAAAGGTGCTAAAAAATAAAAATGCGCTTTTTGGGTCATCAAAAAGTGCTAAATCTAGAGCGAAAAGCCCTAAGTTGACATCGCTGCTTTTTAATCTTTCGTACAAACAAAGCACAACTTAATACAAGGAGCCCACAAACGTTGCAATTTAGTTTGAAACCTACTGAAGTTGTACTAATGATCGCAGCGTATATGGCTTCCATTAGATTTAGAGAAAAGTTGTGAGGTAATGAAATATTACAAACTTCACCAGCAATATTATCTTTCTACAAAACATTTTTGTGGAATTAATTGTTCAACTCACAAGCTCGTATTAACGTCGTATGTATTGTGTAATCGTCTAATTATACAATTTTGTATTTTTGTTGTTAGCAATTTTCATACGAAAGTGCGTTATAATTATACGATTGAATTTTATATGTTTTCCAAATAGTTGTATTGTCTGGGAATATTATTCTATTTGTTAAATTAATTTGCAAAAATATATAAAGTATAGAACGGGAACCAGCTATAACATCTTGTAGAAGAATTGTTAAAAAAAAACCTCGCAAAATTATGATTAATTGCAAAATTAAAAATAAATAAATGCGAAAATCGAAATCAAGGCTTGAAATAGATTAAAAGGGACTTGAACTCTAAAAATGCCAAAAACTTGGAATAAATTAAGCTTGTCGCGAAAATGTTGAAAATTCGCGAAAATTGCAATATTGGAAACTAGCCCCAAAATTATAAGGAAAGTCAAACATTCGGGAAAAACGCGAAAATTATGAAAATTTGCAAAAACTTGCTAAAATTTAAAAATTACAATGCATAATATTGATTAAAACACCCTAAAAATTTAAGAAGGAAAAAATTGGGAAAATTCGCCAGTCGCGAAAAAAGTGAAAATTCGCGAAAAATTGCAATATTTTAAACAAGCAATAATTTTGATTAAAAGTCGCTAAAACTGTGAGGAATGCAAAAAATTTGGTAAAAATCGCGTAAATATCGAAAATTCGCAAAAACTTGCTAATAGAGGCATCATAACTAAAAATCGTCAAAACTGTAAGGAAACTGAAAATTTGCAAAATGTCGCTCTTATCGCGAACTTTGCAAAAATTTGCATAAAATTGATTAGAAACCGCCAACAACGCCAAAACCGAAAAAATTCGTAAAAATTGGGGAAAAAATCGCAAATTAGCGAAAAATTGCTAAATGTATTAAAGAAATCACAAAACCTGTATATAATAACGAAATTCGTTTTTCGGCATAAATTAATTTACGAAAAATGAATTGACTACATTGAATTAACATTTAAGGTACGACAAAATAACGATACAACAAATTTGTATGCTCACAAGCACATATGCAAGTGTCGTCTTGTTTTAAACCATAAGACTGAGCTTGTGAATTGAACAAATATGGTTGAAGTTATGAGCAGCGTTGTCATTTTAGCCTTTTTGAGGCTAAATTTAGCCTTTTATTATGTCATTTAGTCTCGAATTTCGCTTTAAGCTTCGTGGCTTCCTTTTTTATTTTAATTTAAATTTTTTTCAACAATTGAATATTTATTGTTAAACTGGGCAATTAATTGTCTCTTTAAAATGCCAGCAAAATTATTTTTATACTCCTTTTAGTTTCGTTGTTGTCATTATTAAAGAAAAAATTGTACACTGCATGAAATAAGCTGTTAGCTGCTGTATTTAAAACTATGTACCTTTGCTCTTTTTTTGTCATTAGGGTCTATTCACATATTACTTAACGCTATTTTTTAAGGTTCAAAACCAAAAAACTACAAACCAAAAATTTCTTTTTAAACAAACACTCTTACTGCTTAAACAGTGACACGCATCGAAACTGCAGCCTTCGGGTTAGTAGTTTTACACACTATCAACTAAACTAAAATTCCATTTACTAATTTTTTATTTTGAGTGTACAAAACGGAAACTACGGAATTCGGAAATAATTTTTTTCGGTTTTCGGTGCTGAGCTTTGCCAGGATGAGTCAGATTATGACTTTACAACAGAAGAATCTGTCGATAGTAATACAAGAAATGTTTTAACAGAATTAATCGAAACAATTAGAAGGGTTAAAATTTTGAAATAAAATTAAAACAAGACTCTAATGGATTAATGGAGGATTTCATATGTTTAGAGAAATCCAAGAAAAGAAACGAGAAATTAGATAGTCTTTATTATGGATTGATTTCGATTTCTTCATTATGTACGACAAGTGAAAGGATTTTTAAATCCTAAACTTTAAACCAAACTATTTTTCTAAAAGATAATTTTAGAAAATCAAAGAAAATGATCTAGCAAACTTGTTTATTTTTTAACTAATACATATTTATGAATTCTTTTTTTATGTTTTGCTTCATTTAGTGCAAGAATTGTTATTTTTGTCATATTATTGCCTAAAATGCAAAAATAATAAATAATTTATGCATTTTTATTTATTGAAACTTCTTTAATTTATGAAAAAAAAAACTTTATTCATCTGTTAACCGATCAATAACGAAATTAACCGATTATTAACCGATTAAACCAACACCTCGATTAATTAATCGAGCAATTAACTGATTAAAGCAGAATACCGATTACATAAATACCCTATTAAATAATTAAAGAAAACACTACGTTTTCAATAAAAAATATTTATATTTATTTTTAAGCTTTTGTTTTTATGCGATTTAGCCTTTTAAGCCTTTTAAAAATACAGTTTTAGCTCCTTTTTTCTCTCTAGCTCCAGACTACACTGGCACAGGCAAAAGAAGTAAATTTTATAGTTTTTTCTAAACTTGCTCGCGCTAGAGGCACGTCTTAACCCCAACCGATTGATCTGAAAATTTGGCAAGACATATGAGAGTGGGAGAAATCGCACTTTTTCCAAATATGGGCCATCCTAATGTAAATGCATACGTAGATACATACATAGTTATATACATATGTACTTATTTTTGAAAAAGATTTCATCGTTTTATTTTTTCTTACTGCCAAACATTGCAGAGTTTTAAAATTAGTGTTTCAAGCGGACAGGCAGGCATGGTTGATTCCTTGTTAAAAAAAACAACAATAAAAACAACATCAAAAAAGCCATAAATCTTAAAAATGCTCTGCGTACACGTTTTTAATTCATTAGTAGTTTTTTGTTGTTATTGTCATCGTTCCACTATGTTTGTTGTTGTAGTAATTGTTTTTGTTTTTCCAAAGTAATGAATTTATTTAGTTTTATTAAATTTGTTGTTTGTTAATAACGGCATACCTACTAGTCTTTTTCTAATTTTTCCCAGTAATTTTTTTATGTGAGTTTCAGTTTCTTTTGGTTGAGTGCTTTTTTTCTGTGTCTACAAAATCTAAAAAAACTTTAAAATATCAAATCAAGTTTAAATTTCATTCATAATTATACATATACATATATGTATGTATTTATGTATGCATGTACTATGTACTCGTACTAGTTACATACATTTGATAGTGGTTCCAGGCCAAATGCGAGTAACAAAAAAGGGTTTGTTTAACTGTTCAACTTAATTCATGATGAATAAAATTTACATAGTCATTAATTGTTAAAAGTACATCATACTGTAATACTTAAACTAGTTTTCAGTGTTATATTAACAACAACTGCACTTGAAATTTTATTTAAAAATATCTCGTCTTATTTTCTTTATATTTTTTTTATAAAAAAGGGGGAACTCTTCTTCCATTTTGAGAAAATTATTGCTTCTTATAAGTGAAATTAAACAACTAATTATGGGCACTGCATAATTATACACCCAACGTGCAAATTTAATTGTTATTCCTCTTGTTTTTTGTTGATATACATATGAATGCAGCAAAAAAGATAACTAAAAAGTTTAAAACAGGTGTGGGATGATTGTGAATGATTTTAAATGAGAATTTTCAGACTTTTGCATTTTAAGGTAGGAGACAAAACAATAACTAATAAACTGTAGCAGAGTGCCTTGTTGTCGAAGAAATTTGAAAATTTTATTTTAGACAAACTTTTGTTTGAAATTTTTTTTGCAATAATTTTTTTTGTGTAGGTACATCAGGAATGCCAGAAATATTTCACCAATAATGGCTAAATGTAGATAAAAAATGGCTAAAAACTTGCCCAAAAAAATGGCTAAGTGAGATGGAATGCAAAAATCATGAGTATTAAGCAAAAGTAAGACAGCAATTTATAGAATTTTTTTTTAATTTGGAACGATATTCCGGCATCCCATGTCAAATTTGGTTTCTAAACATTAATTTATATACTATTATCTTTTACGTCAAATTTGAAAAATTTTTTTAAAATAAATAGAACCCAATGGATTACCATTACTGCGCTCACCGAAGTTTTATCTTTTTATTAGCAACATTTTTTTCAGCTATTTTTGGCAATCTTAAAAAGTTTGTTGGGTATAGGTTATTAATGCAAGTATTTCAGATAGTGACAACCCCTGTTTCTGAATTGTATTTTTGCCGCCTATCGATTGCCATTAGCCATTACTGCGCTCAACGATGATTTTTATTTTTATAAATTTTGAAAAGTTTGCTGGTGTAACTTCTGAATGCAAGTATTTCAGAAAGCGACAACACCCATTTCTCAATTGTATTTTTGCCCCCTATCGGTTGACATTATCTATTATTCAATTGTCATTTTTGAAAAAATTTAAAAAGCTTGCTGGGTAAAACTTCTGAATGCAAGTATTTCAGAATCTTTCAAACCCCCTTTAGCCAGAAAATGGCTAAATTGGCATCAATGAGGTACATACATATTATATACTACATTTGATTTATTTTCTATTTTACTCAGAAAAAAAGCACAAACATGATTCAGGGTGCACCTGTGGCTGAGTGGTAGCGACGCTAGCCTGTCAGTGCAGAGGTCGTGGGTTCGATTCCCGCCATAGACCCTAGGTGTTTTTCCGCAGACAAGCTGATCGCATCGCGGGTTGTGTTTGTTCTTAAAAAAAAACATGATTCAATTAAGAAAAACGAAGATCCAATTAAGAAATTAATTAGTTTTCAACCAATCACGAAAATTGTATATTAACTCAATAGAATTAATTAAAAATATTTTTCGATTTTTCCCATTAATAAAATATATCAATTGAAAAATTAATTGAGATTTAAAAAATAATCAATTACTTGTCATAAAACAATGTCGCATACTCAGAAAAATTATAAAATTCTCACACATGCAAACTAAATTTATTTTATTTACACACAATTGATATGTAGAAATTTGTTCTATTTTATGGTAACTTGACTTAAAATCTAATTGATAGCATTGCTTTAAAAGAAAATAAAACCAATTGAGATAAAAGTTGATTCAATCAAAATATTAATTGAAAATAAATAAATAAATAATACACAGTTAATTGGAAAATTTTTGGTAAATAATTTTTTCTGTGCAAGTATGTGGCATCCAAATATTATTTTTTCTAAAAACTTGTAAGATGTTCAAATAATAGTTTTCCGTTAGATAAAAGCGAGTCCCTATAAATACTAATAAGTTTCATAACTTTGACAATTTGTTATATTTTAGTGGTAGCAAAATGTAGTTATTAAGCACAGAAAAAAAGTATAACACTGGTACATCCATATGTACCTAAAATGTAGGCCTTACATACATATCTGGATGTTGCATGCTACAAATGCATACACCAGCAACAAATTCAACATTCCAGACACATGTAGACATATAAAAACAAAACATGAGAGAGTAGAAAAAAAACACGAAAGTGTATCCATTGCAAACATGTGATATGTTTGACTATGGTATTAGTCCTAGTGATGATTACAATGATGAAAATTTGCACTGCTATTATTTTTTGTTTAACTGACACTTGATCCTTGTGGGGGAGTGCAGGAGAAAGAGTGTATATATGACAAGATTAATTTTTGTTTTGTTTTTGCTTTTCCGATGTTTTTGGATGATGATTTGGTTTTTGTTTTAGAATTTGTTGTTTATTCCCTGAACATTTCACATTTCATGTATGCATGATTTCCTTTAGTTTTGGCATTAACGAACAGCAATTTTTGAGTTATTTTTTCTATCTTTTTGATTCGTTGAGTTTTAAAGGCCGCTTATTTGTGTTTTTTTTTTCGGGGTACGATATTCAAGGAGTATGGGGTTTCGGAACAAACGGTAGGGTTTCAATGTAGTGTGTGCCAGTGAATTTGATGTGCGCCCATGTTTGTTCTTTTGACAGCAGTCAACCCGTCGTCATTTCATTTCTATTTCTCTACAGCTTTTTTTATTTCTTTTGTTTCGTGTTCATATTTTTGTATGAGCGGGCAAAAAGTATGTGTGTTTCTGATTTTGTTTGAATTTTTTTCCTCCTTTTTTGTTTTTGCGTTTTCACAAATTCATTCATTTGCTTGTTTGTTTGAAACAGAGAATTTCGTGTATAGTTTTTATTTCGTGTTAGCTTTTTTCCCTGTTTTGTATGTTTTCCAACACCCTTCTCTTGTGGCATTTTTTGCTTTGTATTTTTCGGGCTAAACTCCCTCTTGTCCCTTTGTACGTCCCATTTATACCCTTAACAATTTCATTTCCCGTAAGTGGTTACCAACAGGAAAAAAAGTAAACGAACTTAAAACACATACTCTCACACATGCTCACACGAGGGCTCATGTGAAAAGTTGTTTGAACTTTGTTTGTAAATCAGCAGAAAACAAATTAGAAAATTAAATTCGACTCATCTTTATAGGTATGATTTTATGAAAAGATTTTGGTTTCACCGTGATTTTATCGCTTATAAATTAAGTTTTAAAGTTTTCTTCCGCCGAATTCTTGGGATGATACGAGTATTTAATTTCGTTTTTAGTTAATTTTTATTTAAATTTAAGGTCGTTCAATCAACATAGATAAAGAAAAATTCCAAAAAATATATTTTTGTTCACGGAAGAAATAAGATTAAGGTTGGCTCAAGAACCTATCACTAAATATATTAATTATGTTAATTAACGCACTATAATAGCAACGTCATGTAAAAGTGACAGATTCACCTCATCAGACTTAAAATAACGATGTACAACGGCTTAATTTTAGGTTGTGGCGAAAAGTGAGTATATTTTAGAAGGGTTTTCTTGCCACGTACAAAAAAATGGACATTAGGAGGGGATGCCCAAAATTAGATCTCAGATTAGAGCCAAAAACTAAGCCATACACAACGATATGCAATAAAACAAAAAAGTGTTGTATTTTGAGTCGTAGCAAAAAAATCCTGTTTTAGAAAGGTCATTGACATATATTTCATTGTAGAGGGTGGGGTGACTTCTACAACTTTTTTTGCCATCCACCAACCCTATAATACTACCAATATTGGAAAATTTATAAAAGGTATGATAAAGTGCAGAAATGTAATACAATTGAAGGGCTTAATGCAATAACTCGGTAAGCCACATGAAATCAAAAATTGGTTTTATGTGCTAATTCCCTTGCTAGGTACCATAGCCTTGCATCCTAGGGAGATTTTTGGATAAATTCTTTTATTTTGCTAATAATTATGCTGCGTATTAATATTAGAAAGTTCCAAAAACCATACAATTTCAAATTTTGTTTAAACTTATAAGTAGATTTATTTAATATTTTGATAGTGTGGCTTACTGAGTTATTGTACTAAGCCTCTCAATTGCATGTGGTAAAGTGGCAAAAAGTTAAACTTGGAAGCAAATAAAGACCTACTATTTTTTTAATTGTGTTTATAGATATGGGGAATATTGGGGAACTCTATAACTTTTATGCTTTTGAACTTTTAAAAAGTAAAAATATAGTTTACAACTATGCATTTCATATAAACATGAATCTGACCAAGAATTAACCACAATTTTAAAATTAGTTATACACAGATCCATTCTACAAAACCCATATGCGTAAATACAAACATTAAAACAAGAATAAGAAAACTTTTTTGTCGGCTAATCTAACAAAAAAAATTTTAAAGTCGTTGAATTGAATTATTTTTAATTTTTTTGTAATATTAATATTACTTCCAGCCAAATATAACAATATAGTATATCATTTCGGTATTAAAAAATACAGCCGCAAAGTCAACAAAATGCTTTTTCAATTTATTTAATTTCTTTTAAGAGAAGTAACGCAATCAGGCAATTAATGACTACCAGTTAATTAATTAATTAATGTGTTACCTTCTTTGGGAAAGGGATAGTGTAGAGAGCACAGGCGGTCAAGTGGGAGAAAGATAGAAAGCTTAATTCATTTACAGCTCTGAAATTGCGCATTTTTTGTAGAGCAGTGTCGCAAGCCCCTCTGGTGTTAAGTAGAGGCAATGAGTAGTTTAAGCTGTATATTTTACTAGTTCTTTTACTTTGCCGACAGTTATTTTACTTCGCCGACGGTTCTGCTATAATACCGATGTAGGATGGTGCTGTGAAGTGCATTAGGATATGTTAGTACTAATCGCTGCCGGTACTGCCAAAGTAATCAGTGCTATGTTTTTGGGTTATAGACAACTGCCTTAACTGTATGAACTCAATACTTTTTAAATTACAAATAAAAATTGACAATTTAATTTGTTACCCCCAATTTTATTATATGTATTTGTTTAAATTGTTGCTTATTTAGTGCTTTTGACACTATTTTGAATCGTCAACCTAACTCCGCAGAGCAAAAATATAACAAGTCTCCAATACTTAAGCTGAAAGTCCATAACACGCGTTGCACGTTTTTTCGCGTCATAAAGTTGAATCAATGTAGTTGTACGTATTAAGTTACAGAGCATGACGCCTTGACGCGTCCAACGCAAAAAGTAGGTCTGCTTTCTACTTTTGTAAACGTCATCAGCGGCGTCTTAGCAGGTTAGCTGTTTTTGATATTTTATTTTCAATAATATCGATGATTATGTTTGTATGGTGTACTATTTTGCTCTTGCAATACTGTTTAAAATATTTTCGATCATAAAATAACAAAAAAAAACTTCTGAAAGCGAAAACGCGTGTTATAGAATTTTAGCCTTAGAAAGGAATGTAATCATTATACATGTGTACATATTGCCATATAAAGCGTAAAAGAATGTGATTGCAATTTTTATATTTTTCGATTTTTTTTAATATAATTTCGCCGAGCATGACAGTAGAAGACTGAAAATTTGCAGAAACATAGGCTTTGATATAAGATACAAAAATTAACGAAAAGCTCGATTTTTAAGTTTTTGTCACTTAGATGATGTTACGTTTCATATGACGATATGTATATTTTGTGCAACAAGTCCTCCAATTCTACGCACAATAATGATGACGTTACACTCAAAGTCAGCAGTACAGAGATGTGATTAATCTAAATTCGTAACAATATATTGTCCACATATGTACATACATATCAAATAAAATTCTGCGTTTGATTACAGCGGCACCTTGGTATGTCAGAAACCAGCTCATCCATAAAGATCTAGATGTTCTATTAGTAAAAACTGTGTTTTCAAAACATGTTATGCATCCAAATCACTTAGCATGTAACATCATTAATTTTAGAGCGCACACTCGGCTGAGAAGGAGGGACATCTTGCTCTCAGCCGAACACTAGAAACGCAAGACATCTAAAGAAGCAAACGTTGAACCTAATATTTTGTCTAACAGTGGCTGGACTAATTATTAATATTTTAATTTTAAGGTTTGAATACTTATTGTTAGTTCAATTTATAATTGAATATTCAATAAATAAATTTAAAAGTAAAAAAATATAAATAAAATTTATTTGTTGATGGTTATTAAGCAATTGTCTATATGCATTTCATTGGCGCTTTTGCCAAATTGTCAGTAGACTTCAACCACGACTTTGAAGTTACAAACCTCTTATTTTATGCACAGACTTTCAAAAACCATTTGAGAATTTACAAACGATAATATTTTTGAAAATCACAAAAGAATAAAATAAGTGTAGTAGGCTTAGAAACTTATACAAAACCCAACAAATATTTTATATTCGATATGAATCTATTTTATTTTTGTACACCTGTATACAATTAGAAATCCATTGTATAACAATAAAAGTATTATAAGGCAAAATGAAAAATAAAAACCAAATTAAACCTTTAAGAAATTTATTATTTGACATATTGTCACAATTATATTTTAAATGAAATTTATTTGTTGATGCTTACTAAGCAATTGTCTATATGCATTTCATTGGCGCTTTTACCAAATCGTCAGTAGACTTCAACCACAACTTTGTAACTTCAAAGTTGTGGTTGAAGTCTACTGACGATTTGGTAAAAGCGCCAATGAAATGTATATAGACAATTGCTTCATAACCATCAACAAATAAATTTCATTTAAAATATAATTGTAACAATATTTCAAATAATAAATTTCTTAAAGTAAAAAAATATATATGTACATATAAAGAATAACAATACATAAAAAGGCGTTGGGAGTAATTGCATCTCCACGAAATCCACCCTTGGGTGGAAATCGGCAAGTTGCATACCTCACAAAGTTTTGTATTGTTTTATAATGCCTTTTAAGTGCATCTTCGTACAAATATATGAATAAGTTTTTTTTATTGTTGTTTTTGCTTGAAAGCCTGCAAATTAATACACAAACATTCATACCTACACCTAAATTGAAATGAAATCTTTTCTATTTATGAATGTAAGAGCGAACGAGAGTGTGTATGTGCAAAAGTGTGCATGTCCGTCCTGCCATTTTGATTTATGGCCATTTCATATCATCGTTCAATATCCAAAATACTGAATTCTGAACAGCAAAAACAACAAAAATATCGGAATTAAAACCATTTCATATATGATTTGGAATATTCACTGTTGTTGTTCATATTAAGAGTCACCATAAACAAAAAAAAAAAAACTTGAAACAACCACAATCAAGCTGACAGCAAGAAAAACAAAAACTGAAATACTTTCAGAAACTTTTTTATATGTATATTATTTTGTGCAAAAACTAAAGAATAAGGAGTAAAAAACAAATATGCACGTAAAATATTTTAAGTGAATTTCCTTACTTATGGTTTTTTGAAACACTATACAATCATATTCGTATTAGGATTTTTTGAATACCAAATATTTCAGATCATTTTGGTCCAAAGCGAGAAAGAACTTTTAGATTAGCAACATTTCTAATTTAGTTTAATTGTTAGAATTTAAGGAACCTCAACAGTAATTTTGTCTTTCTTTAATAAACATACTTACAAACGACATACATAGATGCATCATGGTGACTAATTTTTTGGGGTTGTTTGTTCACAATGACTCTGCTGTTAAACGATGATGATGATGGCATTGCCAGGACTTTAAATGGTCTGCAATTATGTACAATTGTCATGTCTGTGTTATTATTATGATTATTGTGTCCTCAATTAAGAGAATTGCCTGCTTAATGGATGTTAAATGATTTTTGTAGTTTTAATTTTTTTTTTTCGACACAGATGCCGTTTTTGTTAAATAAACTGACAGACAATGTGAAAAATATTAAAATGGTTCAACTAAAGGACAGACTTAATAGTTAAAAAAATACAGTACATACTTGACATGTAATGTTTTTAATTAAATAAAAGATCAGTGAATAGAAATAATAATGATACTGGTGGCAATTTAGATTTTCTAAATTTTAATGCTCAGATTTGTACATTTATGTAAGTTGTTTAAATTTTTTTACTGTGCTAAGACTTAAAATATATATGTATGTATATGGAATTCCACTCCAAATTGGACGGTTGAAAAAACTTTTTACAAGAGCCTTGCTAATAAACTTTGAGGTTTTTCGATTACTAGTTCAAAAGATATTGTGTTTTCAAAAAAAAAAAAAAAATAATAAATAAATAAAAAATGAAAAACATAAAAAAATAAAGTTTTTTAGTTTTTTCCTCAATCATAGCTTTCTTAATAATGGTCCACGCTGTACAATTTTTTTTTGACATTTTTATTTTTGGATGTTTTTTTTACAGAAAAATATAGTCCAATATTTTTGTTTTAATTTTTGGATTTGAAATTTTAAATTGTTTTTTTGAAAATGGTCAGCATTGTTATGTAAAACACCACAAGCAACATATTTGTGGAATATTTTAGTCCTCTAACTCTTCGCTGTATGCGTCATTTTGCTCATTTCTTAAAAAAGTGCCAACAACTCCCCTTCAGCGGGGGTATAGCGGGCAAAGTTGTTTTATAAAAATGTTTCCTGTGGTGTTTTACTTTAAAAAATAGCACATCTTATTCCTCAAACGCAAGGATTACAAGATTCTTTATGCCGAGTACTAATTGTGAATAAATACCACATTAGTCTTTAAACACATTTCAAGTTTTGAATGGAGCTTGAGTGTCTTTGAGAGTCTACAGTAGAATTTTATGGCAAATATTTCTGTAAAACATTTTAGCCCACTACATCACCGCTGAAGGGGAGTTTTAGCACTTTTTTAAGAAAAGGGGAAAATGACCCATACAGAGAAGAGGTAGAGGGTTAAAATAGCTCACATAAATTTTGCTTGTTGTGATTTACATAAAAGTGCTAACTACATATATCATAAACAAAAGACAAGATTTCTTATGCTTTATAGATATTTTTTCCAAATTTTGAAAAATCGAAAAAATAGTAAGTAGTGATAGAAATTTTCAATAATCCAAGGATAGAATCATTTTGAAAAACACGATTTAAAATTTCAAATCATAAAATCAATATAAAAAAACATCTAAAACAAAAATTAAAAAAAATGTCTAATTTGGATCTATAATAAGAAAGTTATGAGCAAAAACTAAAAAGGTGATTTTTGCAAATGCAATATCTTTTGAACGAGTAATCAAAAAAATCTCAAAATTTACTTAGAAGGTTCTCTTGCGTAAAGTAATAAAAAATATCATAAAATTGGGGAAATCAAAAAACGTTCTTTCATACCGTCCGATTTGGCGTGGAATAGCTGGGAGAAAGAAAGACAGAGAAAGCAATACAGTCTTTTTCCCAGCTGAATTAAAACTTTTGCAAGAAAAATAGCCCTATGAGATTCTGGTCTATGTATGGGTGAAAATGATATTGCAATTTAGGGAATAGTTGAAAAATTAATTTGCATGGCTTCCTTCCTAAGTAAACTGATAATAACCCATAATGGGGGTTTCAATACGCTTGTCCTTTATTCTCTCTTACGCTATCTCTTTCTAAGTGAAACATTTAAAAACATGACTATTAAAGCAAACATTGAATTATAATGGCTGTTCATGCGAAAGATTTGATTTGTTCAAAAAGAAGAAAAAACCAATTTGACTGACATACAATTTGACATGTTGCCATCAAAGTTGATGAGTAAGATGGTGATGGCGCACAAGGAGAATGATCTACAATTTACACTTTATCTGCTAAATAGTGGTTGTTTTTTTTTTTGTTTTCAAATTTTGTAGTTATAATGATTCTTTATAATGATTCCTTTACTAGGAGATTGTAAAGGTGGTGGATTTTTGTGTTGAAAATGATTAATTGGTTGTAGTTTGAAATGATTAATTACAAATTGTTATTGAAGATGATGGATTGAAAAAAAACAAAACAACATGGAGTTGTATTAAAGCACTCCCTCTCATTTAAACATCTTTATAGGTGTTTAAAGTGTTGGTACAAAACAACATCAAGTGTAAATTGAAGTGTTTTTTAAATCAAAATTTTACATCACAAGTAGAAGCAGCAAGAACGCCATAAAAAACGTAAAATATTGTAACAAAAAAAAAACGCACATGATATAATCGAATTTTTACACAAGCTGTCTTGCGAAAACTATAACAGCAGCAACAGCACAACAATTTCTAATAACTCCTGAACATGGCTCTGGGTCAGAAAATAAGAACAGCTACAACTATAGAGTAGAAGAAAAAATGTAAAAGCTACAAAATTTCATGTTTTGTAACACAGTATAGTGAAGTGATACTTGGCTTTCCTTCCTTTCATTCATGCTGAATATTAAATTGAAAAACAGGATGAAATCACAAACAACAAAACAAATACTAATTTGTAGATTGATATCTTTTTAGTTTAAAATTCTTCTAAGACAAAAACAGGCCAGTTGCTTTGAATTGTCTATTGATATTAAATTTTTTTGCATTTGACATGGCTCTGACATTTCACACACAACATGGTTTTTTATTTTGTTGCAATAAATGTATGGGCATTGGAGTTAGGGGAAGCAGATTTTTATTATATTTTCAACACATGTATATGACTGATTCTTATTTTAAATGCTTTTTTCAAATCCGTTGAAAGTATAGTAAAACATTTCATTAAATAAACGTAAAAATTTTAAAATGAAAACTGCTTTAGCATGATATAAGAGATTATAAATAAATTTATATACGTTTTTTGTCTAACACTGTCCATTATGTGTTATGAAGAACGAAAATACTGTTTATACTTACTCACATACAAAATTACGTGTGCGTAATGAGTGCTGCTGATTTTCGACATTAAGAAACCATGAATTTTTCCTAAAACCAAATTAAATTTATAACGGTTTTAGAATATTTGCACTTGGTTCTCTTAATTCATACATCAACTTTTTGAAAAATATTATATATTATAATTTTGTTATTAAAATTGTTGGTGTCCGCATTAAAATCTTTGGTATCCGTTGTAAAAAAATTTACTGTTTGTATTAAATTTTCTGCTGAAGCCTCAATTCGATCAAAATTGAAAACAAGTGTTTTCGCCGGCAAGGCCGTTTTTGAGCTGTGGGCGGGTTAGACTACAGAGCTTTAGCGTATGAGAACTGACTGCACAGAAAAAACTAAATGTAATTTTCTGTAGAGGAATTCAACAAAATATAATATATTTTGTTTAGAAACGGACCTACAAACAAATTTGTAAATATAGACAAAAATATCTCAACAATTTCATTGAACAAAAAACCTCTTTTTTTCACTGAACAATCTGTTTAAATCTATAAAACAATGTGTTATTGGTAGTTCAATATTATTGAACATACAATAAATAAAAACAAACGCAATCAAAAATATTCGTATCCTTAGAAAATGTATTTTATTTTAGATAAGACAAAGACTTAGGAATTCAAAAATTGTCCTCATAAATTCATCTTAAATTTGTGTGAAATCTGACTTTTTATGTATAAAAATAGTGGATATTTTGAGTGTAATGAGTTACAACAACTATGAAATATATTTAATTTTGTACCATATAATATTTTACAAATTGAATCTCATTTTCAAAATCTTGATGCTGCGGTAGAGGGCTAAAAGTAGGTTCCAATACTTTTTTTTTATTATTTTTCGCATGTATCTGAAAATAAAATGCAACGTTTTTTCTGCTATTCGAAATTGAAATTCGCAAAAAAGTTCTGATGCTTCACCCTAAATGCACATTCATGGTTTTAGTGGAAAGTAAAATTATAATAACTGTGTATTCGATTGATTGGATTTTAAGTTATATGACATCGATTCGAAGTTGTATATTATGTATATTTTTCCATTTTCTCTTACAAAATTTCTAGTGCATATATTTTAAGATTTCATTAGAATTGCTTCTTTGGTCATGCTTCCTAATAGTTTCGGAGATTATCATAGCTGCATTGATAGAAAATTTTGTAACGGGCAGGGTCCAAATGCGGTGCAAGCAAAATTATATTTCGTTTAGTAGTAAAACAATGAAAATGTTAATTTTATTTGGAAAAAGCTTTGCAAAAGAAAATTTTTTGAACGGGTAGTTCACCAGAAAAAAATCATTCACTCCTTCTGTAAGTGAACTTACAACCTGAAATCTTGATTGTTTTTTGTACATAACTGCTTAATATATATTCCATACATATGTGTATATTTATTTGGCATTAATATGATAACTTACACTATGTAGTTGCAAATTAATTGGGTTCATGAATTATTAAATAAAATAAAAAAAGTTATATAAAAGATATATGTACGTCTTTACGCGAATCCATAATTCAACCAAAGTTTTACTGCACTGTGCTGCGAATGTGGCCATAAGTGGGAAAAAGTAAAACATGAAAAAATAATATAACTAAAGACAAATTGTTAAAGAAAACATCATAGTTAAGACAAATTTATGGGATTTTATAGATATCTGCAGTAGTTTTGAATAGCTGAACGTTTCCAACATTTTAATGTTTTTATTAAAAATATTTTAATTATATCTTTGGGAAATATATAATAAAATCACTTCGATTATATATTAGTTCAATGAATTTGTATGCCTACATGTGGGTTGTTTAAAATTAACCTGCGGAAAATTTGATGATAGATGATCCAAAAGTACGCGTCCTATTACTTGAGAAAGTGGAAGTGGTAGCAAAACTAAGGAGTGCTGAATGGTGAGAAAAGACATATGGTCTAAATTGTAACATATCAACCACTTTCAGTCAGCTTAGTTTGGACTCGGTCTAATATTTTAGTAAACTGCACTGAATAAATTCGATGCAGCTGGATCTAAGACCTATCACAGCTAAATGTCGGAGTAATATTTATATATAATTGATATGATTCTACACCGATGAGGTCTCCATAAGATAGCTCAGTGACAAGGTACATACAAAGTATCAATTAACATCATTTTAGGCCATCCCCATGTAAAAGTGACTGGTCCGCTTCATAGTAAGTGTTAGAACTCAGACTGGTTCCTAAACACTTTGGACCGGTCATGTGACTTAGTTTGTTTCAGTTCCATTTACCGTAGAGCATTTATAACCTTTTTGGTCATAAGCTTTTGAGATGTGCAATAAATAAACAAATTATTTATTTTATAAAATTCCTTTATAACATTTGAGAACTTTTTGGTTCCACAAGACCATTTAGGTTTCTTCCCTAAAACACTTCTAGTTGTGTTTTAAAAAAAGGCGACAAACTTATTTTGTTATATTAATTAATTCAATTTAATTTAATAAAAGCAGCCCTGCGGGAAATTGTGTACCAATTATCTACAACGTACTTGTCCTATGACTGATGCCAATGGTAGTGGTGCATATGTTTCAGATTCGTGAGTGGTGAAAAACAAAAACATCACACAACTTGAACTAAAATATTAACAAGCAAATTTTTTCCAAATAAAAAAACGTTTGTTTAAAGTACAGTAATTTGACCAGTGGATGTTAATGAAACTACCACCGGACAAGTAACTTAACTTTGAATCTTAACTATGTCAATTAACTCCTTTCAATGACAACACCATGTCCAAGTTACAGGACTTTCTCATATAAAGTTCCAAAGGTCGACCCCTTTGCTATTACTTTGGAACCAGCCACGTGTTTTGTCTTGTGAGTGGTTCTCTTGCCTCTGGTAAGTGAATACATACCATGGGGGTTTTTTTTGTAGCAGAGAACATGACAAAATTAATTTTTACTACCAAACTAAAGATATTATACATACATTAATATACTTACGTATGATATTGGTAAATGTTTGTGGTGAAACTTAAGTTTAATAATTTTTATTTCTTCGAATGTTTAGGACAAGATTGTAAGAATATTCGATATATGTATTTCAAAAAATAATTTCGGTAATAAATATTTTATTTTTATTTTATTATTCATGTATTTTATCTTCAAATATCTTTGACCCGACTCAGCAGCTCGTCAAATATATTTGTAGTTTTTAATGTTGAAAATTTTACGATGGATATTAGGTTTTTTAGTTTTTTCAAGGACAACTTTTTTTTGTTTTTAAAAAACACAGCTTTTAGCCTAGAGTATCCTTAAGCTTAAAGGCCACAAGGCACGTTTTAGCGTCAACGCTTTCACATGTTCTGCGTTTCAAGTTACCTGCCACGCTTTTTCCGCAGACTTTTTTTATTATTATTTTATGATCGCAAATATTTTTAAGCTGTATTACAAGAGCAAAATAGTACACTATACAAACATAATCATCGATAGCATTGAAAATAAAATATCAATGGCTATAAAAAACAGCTAACCTGTTAGCACGTCGCTGATGACGCTTACAAAAGTAGAAAGTATACCTACTTTTTGCGTTGGACGCGTCAAGGCGTCATGCTCTGCAACTTGATACGTACAACCACACTCATTCAACTTTTTTGACAGTCGCGAATGATGCAAAAAAGCGTGTAACGCGTGTTATGGACTTTCAGCTTTAATCCGAACTACCAAAAATTTAGTCACGGTATAAACATTAGATATTTTAAACGATTTGTTTGCGAAATTTCCAAAAATTCGTACAATTTCCCTCCCTCTTATTAAGGTTTTTATTTCCAGAATATATGGAAAGGACTGGAATCCTTGCTCCGACATATTTCAAATTTTAAATTTTATAATCTTTTATAAATATTTGTTAGTGTACCATATTTCACCATTCTACAATAATAACTCTTTCTATTTATTACCATTCGTTATATGAAAACTCAACACTGTGCGTTGCATTCAAGGAAAATAAAAATAAAGTGCGCCAAATGAACATGGAATTTATTTTCAATATTTATAAATTTTTTATATCATTTCAAATGATGATAAAAAGTAGAAGAAAAACAAACAAAAACTTCTTTTTAATAAAATCATAACCGGAAAATGGAAAAAATGTTAATTTGAAATAAAATAGCAAGTCTACGCATTTGTGGAAAAGCAGTGAGGTTTAACAATTACAAAAACTAAAAGCAAAATTATAAGGGAAATACAACAAATTAAAAGGCAGCGGTGGCGGCTGCACAAACTGAAGCTAAAAATGCTATTGCCAATGATAAGTTTTCATTGCAACTTTTAAAATTAAAGGCGAGATGTGGAATGACTGGTAGCTACAATAGATGCGTAGTTTTGTTTATGTTGTTTATATTTTTAAGTTATTTAAAGATATACAGATCAGTACAGTGAGCCCCGAGTAACGATTGTCTTGAATCGGTTTCGCTTGATGGCCATTGAGAACAGAAAACGGAAAAAATAACAACTGTAAAACTCACCTAGTCTACATCTAAATACATACATAAATATGTATGTAAGTGGGGCGTTCCACGCCAAATCGGACGGTTTGAATTTTTTTTTTCCAATTCTGTGATCTATTTAGAAACCCTTAAAAGAGCCGTCATGGTAAATTTTGAGATCTTTGATTACTGGTTCAAAAGATATGTATTAAATTTTCAAACAAATAATTTTTTTAGTGTTTTGCTTATAACTTTTTTTAAAAATGGTCCAATTAGAAAATTTTTATGTTTTGATTTTTTTTATAGTAATTTTAACTTCAATCCATCCAACGACTTTTAAGCTTGGTTAAGTGTGCCTTCCATAACTACTACTTTTTTTATTTTTGAAAATTTGAGAAAAGTAAATTCAATATAGCATAGGAAATCTTGTAAGTCTTACGTTCAAGGTATAATATATGATAACAACTTTTATGCAAAATACTACGAACAGCATTTTTGTGGAATATTTTAACCCTCTAACTTGTCGCTGTATCGGTCATTTTGTCCCTTTGATTCAAAATTTAAAGTGTCTGTCAGAGCTAATTTGTTGCTTATTCACAATTAGTAATCGGTATAGCAAATTCTGTAAGCATTAGGTTTTTTTAATTTTCAAAAATCCAAAAAGAATAGTAGTTATTGAAGATCAACTACCACACCGGACTTAAAAGTTGCTGGGTGAATAAAAGTTTAAAATTACTGAGTTATGAATTTTAATCGAACTGTATGGTTTTATCGCTGGCAGTGTAGGTAAAAGGGCTCTGATGAGAACACTGTAGTGGTCTCGAAACATATGATGTCAGGTCAACCTTCCGTGCATCCAAATTTTTCTTTGAATGTTCGATATTTACATGCTTTAGAGTTTCTTTCTTAAATAAAAAATAATTTGATCGAAAGATTAAATTAAAAACGAACGAACGAAGCCATACAGTTCTACTAAAATTCATAATTCAATTGTTAAAACCTATAAAGGCACTTAGCTAAAACATGAATGTATACTGTTCCAAAAACATGGGCAAAATAAACATTCAAAAAATCCCAGCATTGAAAATATCGATGATAAGACAGAAATCAACAAGCTTAAAATAGTTGAACATGATAAAGAAAAGACAGTTAGTGAAGTACCGAACCTTTACAAAAAGTTCATTAATAGGTACGATTCACCGAGAGGTGGCGACAAAATCTGTTGATTGGGCTTACTAAACTATGTAGGATTTTCATTACGGTGTTGTTGTTGCCGTCGCTGGCAGCGTAGGTAAAAGGGCTCTGATGATAAGACTGTGGTGGTCTCGAAACATCTGACGTCAGTTTAACCTTCCGTGCATCCAAAATTTTCTATGAATGTTCAATATTTACATGCTTTAGAATTTCTTTTTTAAATAAAAAAAATTATTTGATCGAAAGATTAAGTTAAAAACGAACTTAAGTCAAACTAATTAAATAACTTTAGTTAAAAACTACAAAATATTCAAAAAACCAAATATATGCTACGTACACACTATGCCATTTTAAGACATCGCAAGCAAACATGATAGTGTGTACTAGCGGCAACGTTTGCCACTTCCGATGTTTTTCGGTGTGTGGCAAACTGTTTGCGCGTCTAATGTGTATGGTTGTCACAATAGTGCAACAATATTGCAGTTACAAAAACAAAATGACAGCATGTTGTCATTTTGTCGCATTGAGTTGTTAATTTGAAATATGACGCCACAAAATGGCAACAAAAGAAATGTTCAATGTATACTCACTTCAAAAACATGATTTTAAGTCTTAAAACCAAGAATCTTAATAAAAAAAATTATTTGTATAAAAAACATCTAAAGACAAAAATTTACCAAAAAATTTGTTTTGCAATTTGGACAATATTTTTGAAAATACAATATCTTTTGAACGAGTACTAAAAAATATCAAAATTTACCAGGAATGCTCTCTTGGGGGTACTTAAAAATATCATAAAATTGAAAAAAAATTGCAACCCGTTTGATTTGGCATGGAGTCCCCCATGTATACCCATACAAAGTTTAACACAGAAAACACAAATAAGAGAATGTTTAAATTATTAGTTAGTTCCGCCGAAATTTAGACATACACGTTTTTTCGTTCTTTGTTAAAATTGTTATAACCCCCAAAAATAATCGTAAGTATCATTAATTAAGGTTTCTTCGTGTTCAACGCAACCAAAAAGGAACAATATTTTTAAACAAGTCATATTAATACAAAAATAATGTATTGCCTACATGTAAAATAGAATTTAAAAAATTTGTTTAAATTAAGGTTTTATTATGTGCGAACAAGTTTAATATTTCCCTTCTCTCTCAGTTATTTAAAATATGTTATAGTCTTTTTTTGTAAAACTTACCTACCTAGCTGACAATCATAACAATAAGATAATTATTTCTTAAGAATACAAAAACACACCTGAAAAGAAACAAAGATAATTTAAAATAGTTTAGTTTGTATATCTATAAAGAAGATAAAATTAGAATAGCAATCTCCAGCAGTTAAATTGAAACATAACTTGTGTTATCTCTTATAAACTCAAGCGGAAGTTAATCTCTTCTTAAGCCTTAATCATTGTTATTTATGTATTTTACATAATCTTAAACGCTTTAAAGTAAATTTTTGTTAAAAATACTAATTCCGTTTGTTAATTTTGTTATTTCGCTCAAATAAACATTTTTGTCATATGTCGAAAATTTCTTAACAACTCCTTAAATTAAATGTCGAAATCATACATTCCCTTCTTGCATACATACACTCACAAAACATTCCATGTAAAACCCTATGGTGTTTTAAAGCGTTGTAGTCATAAGTCAGATGGACAAACAGACAGACAGAGTTTGCAAACATTACTGTATGACATTGTTGGCAACAATATTCAGCGTAAGTAAAGTAATTTTAAAAATGACAACAATGTAATTTTTTATGCCAAAGAGGCAAAAAGCTGAAAAAACATCACCAAAACGTATTAGAGTATATTTAATCTCAAAAGCCCAAATGGAAAATAAATATGTATAAGAAAAATATACTAGTAATTCTTATTTCAAATGCTTTTTTCGTGCCCGTTAAAATTTTATTAAAATATTTCATAAAATATACGCATAAATTTTGAAATGAAAACTGCTTTAGTATGATTTAATCTTATATATAAGCAGGGGTCGGACTTTCATGCAACTAAAAATTGATTTTAAGGTCTTAAAAAATGCACTAAAAACTGAAAAATATGCATTTACCTACGAACAAAGTACCAAAACTGAAATAATATGAAAATATTTTTGTGCAAAACAAAAAGTTGAATTGATTTGTGTTGGTTAGCTAATCTGCATTCTAAAACAATACTTGAAATTTAGTGTCATATATTGTCTAAATTTGTGTTGAAAAAATTCTGGTTGTCTAAAACTGCATCGAATTTGTATTTACATATTTGTAACAAAAAAAAACATAATTTATCTATTTTTTCGCAAATATACAAATCTGCTGTTAAAAGTATTTATTTTTGAACAAAGTAAGTCTAAATAACATTAAAATTTTGAATCTTAAGCAATCTGCCTAAAAAAACATCAGACAAATTTTTAAACAATAGAAGCACGCCATATTTTTCTTTGGTCATCAAAGTTTAATTTCTGGTATTTAAAGGTTTTTAAATATAAATTTTGTAAGTATTGGTAAGTAAATATTAGAAAATGTACTTCATACATTTTTATTAAAGAAAAATTTTAAATTAAATATATTTAGTCCAAGGGAAAAACTTAAACATAAAGTATAATACGCCTATGAGTGAATGGTAGCTACCATAGACTATCAGCCAGGAGGTCACGGTTCGAAGCTGCACACAGCCAATCGCTTTTCAGGCGTTTTTGTTTATTTTTTTTGTATTAAACACATTTTGTTCAGTGTTGCCGACTATTATCGGCCTAGTTTTCAACAAAAGTGTTTTATAGTGTATATGATTGGTTGCTAATGCCAACTCATCAGTAGATCTTTAAACAGAAATCGGTTCCACATTTGTTGTCCTCCAATGGAGAATCTATCAAATGTTAAACCAATTAACCACATTTGAAAAGTTTTCAAAACTCGTATGCTTATAGTTAGACTTCCAAACAAGAAATGAGAATCACAATATACAAGCATAATAGTTTTATTAAAAAACACAAAGCTTTTACAAATGAATAACGCAACAAAAATATTTTATTCGATACCAATCAGTTTATTTTTCTTAAGACCTTTGTACAATTAGTCAACTTTGGTGGACAATAAATGTATTTATCAGGCAACCACAGCAAATCAATTTAACTTTTTTGCACATAAGGTCTTGAGAATATCTCGCATAAACACATTTTGAAAATATTTGTTTGAGTTTTGTATTATTATTTAGGGGAAAAAACATAAAATAAACATAATTGGGTTTATTTAATGTATTTGTGACCAATTATGAAGTAATACTTAGTTTGTCAAGATTTTTATATTTCCATATACTTATATCTTTGGGCTATTTTTGGTCAATGTTAATTTTTTCTGGCGATGTAAATAAAACCAATTATTTAATCTTTATCTCAACGTTTCGTCGATGGTTTGTCGACTTCATCAGGAGATGAATTTTATTAAATTCTGTTGCAGAAAAAATTTTTTTCCCTTAAATATATATTCACATATGTATGTATGTATAAATTTTTTAAAAAATATAAATGTTTGTAATGTAACACATAGTATAATATAATTGGGTTTATTATTTAATGCAACCGAAGTTTAGTTACGTTACCAATCGGCAAATGAAAATTAATGGTAGTCAGGAAGGCACTAAATAACAACTGAAATTGACAGCTCTTAGTTGTCAGTTGACATCTATAGTATCATTTTTAGCAACTGGTAACCCGAGTGAGGCTCGGTTGCCATCATTAATCGACCTCTTAATATTTTTTTTTCAAAAATTAAGAATTATAAATTAAAAAAATGTTTATAGCTCCAAAAATATGCATTTATTGTCAAAATATGCACTTACCACCAAAATATGCAAAATTATGCAACTACAAAACAATGCCAAGCTACTTAAAATTTGATGATTCGCATAGATAATTAGTCAATATCTCTCTATCTATCAGACTAAAGAAATGCATTTGCATGAAAGTCCGAGCCCCTGTTTATAAATAAATGTATATGAGTTTTAAATCAAAACGTTTTCATTTTAAAACTTATGCGTTTATTTTATAAAATATTTTGCTATAATGTCAACGGACACGAAAAAAGCATTTGAAATGAGAGTCAGCCAAATACAAAACTCCAATACATTTTGTGCGTGAACTTTTTTCACGATCGTGAAAAAGTGAAACCGCTGTTCTTACTTTTTTTCCATGCGCAACACGATTTACAAAAAATTCAAAAAGTCTTACATTAATGTACGTATGAGAAATCAGTTGGTGGAGACGTGCCGCCAGCACACTAAAATTCAGGAAAAATCATACAATTTAAAATTCCTTCCTAATAGCTTCCAAAATAATAATTTAAAAAAAATTGCAAGTAGCTTTCTTTGAATCTCATAGGTGACATTGTTACCGTAACAATATATTTATAAAATGTAAAGACATCAGTTCATGACAACTAACACTCAATCTTACAATGTTTTAGGCTCGAGCAACTGAAAGTTGTTTCTTATGTTATTTGGAGTGCTGAATCGGAATCCAGGTTCAGAGATATCTTGGCACTTATGTCAGAAAACATTTAAAAAAATTTTTGTATTTAAAACATTCATAAAAAATTAAAAAGCTAATACCCTTTAGTAATCAATGTCAATGTGTTTTTATAAACAATTAATATTCTACTGAATAAGTAAAATATTAATTTTGGTAAATAGTGCGATTATAAATTTAAAAAAAAAACATAAAAATAAAAAGGTTCATTCTTTTTTTATTGGCATATATGTAAATGTGTTTCAAAACAAACTATATTTCAAAGAAATTTAATTATTTTGGCTTGAGCTCGGTTTTATTTTAATTTTTCAATTAAATTATATAGTTCAACCCTCCGTGCAGTCAAATTTTGCTTTGTCAACATGCTTCACATTTATCTCTAAATAAAAATATAATTTAATTAAAAAATTAAATTAAAACCGAATTCAAGTTAAAATAATTAAATTTCTTTGGATATATACCCATACAGTTCGACTAAAACTCATAAGTTAATTGTCAAACTTTATTTAATTTAAATCGATGCACAACTTTTGACTTTATTCACAATTAAGTCAGGGTACTCAATTTAACACAACAGTAAAATATTAATTTGTGTACAATATTTCTTTCTTAAAAATTTTTTGTGCAATTACTGTTTTTGAAGTTATGAGCCAAGAAAATTAAATTGTATGGGTTTTCCTAAATTTTAGAGAGCTGCACGTGTTATCCCCAACCGATTGATCTGAAAATTTGCCAGGATCATTTTTTTATCAATATGTATTTAACAAACAAAACAATGCAAATTTTCACGACTGAATTTTTAAAATCTAATGATGCAGTTTTACAGAGAATTGCTGCACTAAGTGAAATCAATCTTTTGTTTTTGTAAGAAATAATATTGTGCTTTCGAAAAAGTGAGTTCATTTTAATAATTATGCACTGAAAATTGATTAATTTGCTTATACATCTCTCAATGAAGTCTTATTTTAATGATTTTTTTCAATGTATGTAAAATTTTAACTTTTGAAATAACAGAAAAACACCGAGACACGTAATCTCAATTTTGGATCGTAGAATCTAGTGACATACACCATTTTAAACGTTCAGGTCAAAATAATGAGACATTGCATTTTTAAGTTTGAAGTGTCTCTGAAGCAGTTTTGTGGTCAATTAAGGATAAATTTCAATATGTTCTAAACCTTTAGATAATATCTATGTTATATTTGCGGCATTATCTAACACGAAATTCATTTTCGAAATTCAAATTTAAAGTGTTAATGAATTAAATTTGCCTTGTACGCATATTGAAACAGTTTAAATTAATCTTAGGCTAGAAAAAAGTTCATTGGTGAAATTGTTTGACATAAATTCTTTGCTTCAAAAATGGTAAAATTTTCAGAAAAAAATTTTTTTTTCATTACTCTAAACTTTTTTCCGATCATCATTCTTTCAGTATAAATGTGGGCGTATATGTACCCCAAAATTTCTTTGCTGTTGTTGTTGGTGGTTGCTTCCATGAAGCAGTATTGTATAGTGTTCACATTACGAGGTGGGAGGTAAACTACACCAAGTCACATTTTGGCAATATTACAGGAGACCGCAAACCATATTGAAAATCACAAATGATTCTATCTCTGTAGTATTAAACATTTTAGTTAAACCGAATATTTTATATAACTCTAATATCAATTTTTCTATATGGAAGATATCCTTAGTAAAATTACGTCATAAATGGGCTTGGTGTTCTTTACTTCGGAGATGGTTTTGAGACGTACTAGGTCCCTTAAAACATACAGGAATTTACCCATCGATAAAAGAAAAACCACTGATTCTAACAGTATAAGAAAACGTATTTCGAAAAAAATTTGACTTGGTATAGTTTACCTCCCAACTACCGATAGGAAAGTTATTTTTGTCATATATAACAACAAGAACAACAATAAAAGCACATTTTTTGTTGCTTTGTTGATTTCATTTCTTGTCTACAACTTTTCACATACAATCAAAACTTACACATACATATTTACACTAAACATTGGATTCAATACTCAAGTTACAATATTTTTCAATTAGAAATTATTCGTTTGTAAATAATTCGATTATTTTCAGTCGGTCGGATATTTTTTTCATCAGAGTTCAAAAAAAAGCTGAATTGTTTTCTTTTGTTTGTTTTTTATGTCAATTTCTATTTTCGCAACAACAGAAAAGGATTGTGTAGTGAATCTCGAAGGTTGCTATTTTCAAATTGCTAAATTTATGTTAATAATACTTAAAATTACTTAAATTTTCAAACAAAGTTAAAGTTGCAATTTTGTCATCCAAGCTCTCTCACACTTGTAGAAATCTTATACTACTGACAAAGGACCCAAGAGGGCCGATTGTTAGAAAACGGCAGCCTGTGGAACTTTAACTAACCAATACAATCAATGATTTTGAGCAATTTCTCTAACAAACATTTAGAACTGTTGCTCCATTGGACTAATTTCAATTTGTTTTTAAAGTTAAGCCCTGGAAAACAAAATATATGCACAACGCATTGTCATAGAATATTCATCGTTGTGGAATGGTTACGACAAATATATCATGTTCTATGCAGCAATGTATATTTGTGGCAAATAAAATTGTAATTGTTACTAAGTTTATTAAATATAACTTTAGTTACGGTAAATAAATTTGCATATGATGATTATATTATTACATCCATAAAAGTTGCAACATATGTAGGTTGGTCTACAACTAAAACTTTATAATTATGTTAGCCAATTCACAAAGTGTACTATTTCGTCCTATTTGTAGTATTTTATAAAATTTTATGACTGTAATAAAAATGGTGTTGTTATATTTCATATTAAAATATAATATGACAATAGTATTTTATTGCCTATGTTTTTTCTGTATGCTATTTAGTCAGCGGTTTTTTGTTTACAAATTCAACACAAGTTTTTATTTTCAATATTAGCTCCGTTCGAAAAAATTATCGAAAAACGAAAAACTGAAATACAACTGGAACAAAAATAAGAAGTGAATGAATCATTTTTATAAAATTTTTGTTTTGTTAACACAATTATATACATTTAAATAGGAAATAACATTTTTAGAAACCAATTGTTTTGGTTTTATTTGTATTACTTTAATTCACTAATTGGTACCGCACTTGTCTTTAAGGTAATCAATAGAAAAAACAAATGATTATGTACTTTTAAATAAATTTAAAAAACAAATGGAAAAGATTACGCAAAATAAATTATTTACATTTTGCTAAAACTTTCATGTTATAACTAGTAATGTATGAGTGCATAAGAAAAAAAACTAAGTAGTCAAAAGTGTCACTGCTTTTCAACTCACATCAGTTGTTTCCCTAATGGTACTAATTTGAACAATATTTCCTTTCACGTATTTTTATGGGCAACAGCTTTTTGTAGGGTACATTTTTCAATTTATTCACTAATTACTCATTTACTGCATTTTAATGTAACAGCAAACAAACGGACCTTTTATTTTATTTTACTTTTAACGTTTCTGACAATTTGCAAATGGTAATACAACAGGTCATTCACAGAAGTGCTTTGTGGCCTTAAATATTACTTTATTACTTATCACTTTAGAAGACTTTGTGAATTGGCTATGTGTGATAAAACTCTCATATGTTTAATACTAAAGTTAATATAATACTGGAAGTTATTCGGGCATGTTCTGTATTTCATGTGGAATTAAAATGTGCGGAATTATCAAAGCATTGTTATTGTAAATTAATATTTATATGAACAATGCTTTGATAATTCCATACATTGTAATTCCACATGAAATACAGAACATACCCGATTAAATCAATCTTGAGCTTGGGTATTTAAATTTTTTTCAGAATGATTTTTAGAATTTCCTATATTAACAAGGTATGTTTTTTTGTTTGAATTGCCTCTCAGTGATCCAGATACTTTCCTTTTAGTTTTGTTAACAACTCCTTAAAAATTCTTCCTTATTTTTCATCTCAATTTCCTCATTAGTAAACATTTTTGATTTCGCTTCAAAGCAAAAATAAACAGTACTACAAAATTCCTCTTATAATTGAATCAGATTAAACTCTGAAGACTTAATCGATCTTACTGAACACCAAAAAAAAAAAACTACATGGCCGGTTGACTTTTTTTGTTCTTGTCTTATTATCATTATTGTCACTATTATATGTGTATGTTGTTTCTGCGCTTATTTTTAGTGTGTTTTTGTTTAACAGACGACATATCAAATACAATGATGTACAACATGCCAACAATTGCATTCAATTACTTTCATAATAATAAATTTATAAACTTGTTAAGATCAATGATCTTAACACAAACAACAGTAATAACAACTTCATCAATTGTTTGCTGCTGCAACTGCGGCGGCAGCAGAAATAGTAACAACAACAGGTTAAAAAGCAACGCAGTCCATCAACTGAACTGATACGGTGAGTACATAACTTACAAGATGCCATGCCATGCAATGCATTACTACCACTTGCTGGACATGCCACAAACGGCAGCTCCAACTACAACGAGACACCCGAAACAACTTAATTTTTTTGTATGAATTTTTTGTTAATTCAACAACAAATACGACAACAAAACAGTCAAATTGTAAATAACAACAGAAGACAAACATTTTTGCAAACAATTATTGTAGATGTTGTCATCATTGTCGTGAAAACGTGTGTTAAAGTCAGTCACCAGTTGTTGTTGATGATGCTGCAGCAGACGCATCAGCCAGAAGTCATAGTAACTGCATCAGATACATCCTAAGCTGTAGAACTACTTCAAGATCTGTTCGCCTTTTTATACGTTCTTCAAAACAAACACAATATTTTTTTCTGTTCGTGGGTAGCACAGTAGTACATTCTGCACAAATCGTATGAAGAACACAAAAAATTTTATTCTTTATGGGGATACAAATTCCAATTGTAGTCGTATTGTGCGTGAAAAAATTATTTATAGTACTTTAACGAAATGCAATCACATACAATCTAAAAAAGAGGACAATTGTTTGTTGTCTAAAAAAAGTCTGGTTAAATTGTAAAGAAAACCCCTAAAGTGCGTTTGTGTTTTTCATACAAGTCAATGCGCCAGTGTAGAGAAATTATGTTCAAGTTTTCGCTGTCACCAGTTATTATAAAGTTATCAAACAGAATTATGGCCACAAGCTTTTGGCGTTTTCTTTTATAGGCTGTTTTATCAGACGCATATCCATTTCTATGCAGACTTTTATGATAATACAAAAGATCTTAATGCCAGCAATATGTACAATGAAACTTTTTTAGTTTTCTTATATGCAAATTTCAGCTATATTAAATCTATGTTTAAAGATTAGTCAGCATGCTTATTATAATCTTTATTGGTTTACCAAAAGCGTCTATGAAATTGACGTGTTGTCGCTGTAACTGTGTTTTCATAAACTAGTGTTACTTCATTTAATATCTACGAGTCGCAGTTCTAAACCTGTTCGTTTACCGGTATTAATAATATGTTCACTGTGTCGGTTTTTTTATGGAATTGGGAAATACATGGCATATTTTTAGTTATTTTTGCTGATTTTAAGAACAACCAAGTAAGCAAATAATGCCTTACATATACGATTACTTAATATATTACAATAGATAGAGATATTTAACGATTGGACAGAGGTTAAGGCATTTGATATAATTTTGAAGCGTGAAATAACTTTAGCAATTATTTATATCCGAATTATTATAATTTTCCCCTAAAGTTTTTTGAGTTCTTGCAACAAAAAATTATAAGTTATTGTTTCTTTTTATGTATAGAGCTTTAAAGTTTTAAGTTTAAAGTGTTTTTTTGCAAGTTTTAAGTTTTCAAATAAGTTTTAAACTACAAACTTGATAGAGTCCAAAATAGTATAAGATCTTAATATCCAAAAACAATATCGATTGCTGCAAATTTCATTAATGCGCTGGGGACACCTACTTAAATTCGAAATCGAAATGAAATTCAGAAACACGCAGAAGCATGCATGTATCAAGTACAGAAACTTTTCTTTATATCCGTGGCAAAAATTTAATTCATAAAAACTATTTTTACTGACTTTAGGGAGCCCACAGTGGTTTCAATTGGAAAAATGGGTAGTACATTTGTATCTCTAAAACTTCCGATTCGATAACAGAACGGTGTATGTAAAATTCATGGAGGAGGACCTAAGCTTTAGTAGTGTTGAAAATTCAAATGCCTTCTTGATACATACGTTGAGCTACAGGATGTCAAACTTGGCTTCATCAGACATTAAAAATCGTGTCGGCCTCTTAGGCTGAGGCCACACGGCCGTTTTTAAAACGTCGCGTTTCTGGTTTTTATATTAAATTTGAAGCTTTAAAAAAATTGAGAACTTTAAAATTTAATATAAAAAGAAGAAACGCTATATATTAAAAACGCCCGTGTGGCCTCAGCCTTAACTTTTAAAAATATTATACGATTTTGATGCAAAGTTTATAAATAGATAAGAAAATACAGTTTATTTTATTAAGATGTATGTAATATTTTTAAAGATATTTGGCTTTGAATTTCAACTTTTTGGTTTTTGGCCTCGACTGTTCTCTATTTCGGCAATATCTCCGGTAGTAGCATAGCCAAAACTTTCAAAAATCCTTGATGACATGCAGAAACAAATTTTAATTACCTTAATTCGTTTATTGGTGAAAAACAATCTAAGTCAGGACTTTGAAATGAGAGTGAAAAATTATTAAATTTTGACAACAATAGAGCTTAGTTGTTCGACGTTTTTTCTTAAAAAAATTTCAAAATTAAAATTTTTATTTTTAATATTTCAAAAGAATAGACTTAAAAAATGACTACAGTTGAAATTTTAAATCGATTAAGACATACACACACTACATCCGCCATTGAACGAAAATGGTGAATTTTCTACGAAGTTCTAAATAAATCGCTTAAGAAACAAAACCGCCCATCGAATTTTTAAAATTGCTCTACAAATTTATTAGATATATTCAATATAATTGATCTAACTTTTAAATTCTACCCGTACGCTCAAAAATGTGGCCAGGGAGCAGATTTTCTAAAAATGGCCAAATTTGGAGAAGCATTTTATTTACCTGCATGAAAACTATACTAAGCTTAATTTTTTTTTATTTTATTTTATTTTTTTATTTCTTTATTTTATTTTTTTATTTCTTTACTATTTATGAAAGAACATAGCAATCCTCTTATGTTTATGTTTATGTTAATATAACAAACGAGCATTTTTTTTATGAATTTTTAATAAAAAAAAATATGTGAAATATGTGGATATCCATAATTATTAAGTCAACATTTTAAGACGAATGATAGTACCATCATATTACTAATACGTATTAAAATTTTGCTCAAGTTCAATTGTAATATATGTAAAATTGTAAAGTTCAGTTCTGATATTTACGAAAACCACAATTCCAACGTCAATAATTTGAGTTTGTTACAACTTGGGGTCTGACATTAATACATAATTATTTCATAAGGAATGTACAAAATACCCGTTAATATTTTAAATTAATGATATTGTGCTTGAAATTACTGTAAAAAATATCGACATATTTGTGAACATTGGTTCACGAGAGGCGTGCATTTGTGATCTATTGTCCAGTATAACACAAAATCAAAATTTTATCAAAAACAAGTTTCTAACGAGTAATCGTGGTAGAGGGGACAAAAACATACGTGTTTTGTCGTTTTGAAAGTTTACACATGGAACTCATTTTAGTGGGAACTAAAATCATAAGAATGCTGAACACATCTTATACCTAAAATGTAAAATGTATAAAATTTCCTTTGCCGACAGTGTTACAGAAAAAACTCGTTTTTTGGAATGCAGCCGTGCTGAGGACTTCCTTTTCACTTTAAATATTGAGAATTTCAAGCAGTAAGTTCGCAAAAGCTTGTTTCCCAATTCCTTCTTTTCATAACTCATTTTGCTACTTGCAGCATTATGCATAGCGACTGTAGTGGATATCCATTGAGCAAAAGCCCAGTTTATAAAAAAAACATAACCAGTTAAAAATACAGCTTACATATAAGACGGTTTTTAAGGGTGGGAAGTAGAGTTTTTCTTTCCCTTCCCTTTTTTATTTCCCGGAAAAGAGGGATTGATTTTTCAATTTCCCGGGAATTCCCGCCCAATACAAAACGATACAATATATCATTTAAGAAAGATCATACGAAGGTGGAATCCTATATGCCTATGAGCCTATTGACTAACATGTCAAAACTATTTGAAAAGCTACTTATGAGTAAGCTAACACCCATACTGAATGGAACTGGATGCATTCCAGACCCCCAATTCGGTTTTAGGAGACAACACAGAACGATTGAACAAACACATAGACTCGTGAATGTGGTTAAAAAACCTACGAGGAAAAGAAATATTGTTCTGCGCTCTTCATCGATGTTTCTCAGGAATTTGATAAAGTATGGCACGACGGTTTAATACATAAACTAAAGCAAAACCCACCCGCAAACACTATTAAGCTGTTAGAAAGCTACTTAACTGAGCGAAAATTTGTTGTTAAGGAAGGTAATTTTCTAAGCCCTCCGCAACCGATTGAAGCCGGAGTTCCTCAATGCAGCATGCTCGGTCCTGTATTATATCTGATATATGTCTCTGACATGACGGTGAGCAGTAACATACACATATCAACATTCGCTGCTGATCCAGCTTTTCTAAGTGTTCACAAAACCCATCAGGAAGCTTCCCGCAAACTGCAAAATATATACCCCAGTTGGAATAATGGCTAAAACAATGGCGGATAAAAATTAACGAACAAAAATATCTATACATTACTTTTACATTGAACAGAGAAACCTGCCCACCGATACAAATAAATAATCAAACTATACCTCAACACACTGAAGTAAAATATCTCGGTGTTCATATTGATCATCGTCTAACCTGGAAGTCCCACATAAATCTAAAGGTGACACAAATGTAATTAAAAGCAGCTCATATGAATTGGCTTATTGGAAGAAGCTCTTCTCACCTAGATTGTAAGCTTCTTCTATACAACTCCATTCTAAAAATAATATGGTCCTACGGTATCCAGTTATGGGGCACTGCCTCGGTGTCAAATGTAGAAAAAATTCAAAGGCGACAAAATAAAATACTCCGCACAGCAGCCCCATGGTATGTCACAAACAAGCGAATTCATAAAGATTTAGATGTTCCGCTGGTTCAGACAGTTTTTTCTAAACACGTGACAAGATACACAAAAAAAAACTGGAGTTGTACCCAAATCCACTAGCCCGAAACATCATTAACTTTAGAGGCCACACGCGGCTGAGAAGGAGGGACACTCTTGCTCTAAGCCGAACACAAGAGACGTAGACAACCAAAGAACCAACCGCTGAAACAAATATTTTTGTCTGGCATTGGCTGGACTTAAAAATTAAAATTTTAGAGTTAAGATTTGATTACTTATTGTTAGCTCAATTTTATTGAAGATACAACAAATAAATATAACCGATAAAAAAAATCAATTTAATTTATTAGACCAAACATCAAATGTTAATTCATGAGATCTAGTAAATAAGTTTATTAATGCATTAAAATTTGGTTAAAAATATAATTTCAGTTCTTTACAGAGTAATTCGAAGTAAAGTCAATAAATATTTAGATGTGCTTTTTAATTGTATAAAAAAAAAATTTAATTTCTATTGTATAAAAGTAAAAATGTTTACCAACTTCAGACAATTTTTTATAATTGCTCTAGTCTTTCAAGCATATAAGATATTAAAATGATTTATGTTTTATTATATAGTATTGAGAATTTCAACTTAACTCAAATAATTAAGTGCCAAAAGTGGCCACAGCTTTTACTCATTTTATAGATTTCAATAAAACCCCCTTGCTTTTGGAGTAAAGAATTATTGTCTTAAAATAATATCTTCTGCGAAAAAATGGTAAGACTCTTTATAATATTGGAAAAACGCACAGTTTTGAGCTTCTAAAACCCATTTAGGTATAACAATAACAATCTGATAGTTTCAGAAAATATAGGCCTGCACTTCCTCATTATGACATTCATTGCCGTTTCGTTATTTCACTAGTTTATTAAATAAGATTTTTAAAAGTGCAATTTTTATAAAGATATGAGTCAAATAACACGGCTCCACATATGAATACAGATAAAAATCTGTAAGTTTTAGAAATTATAGCCTATAATTTGCTCGTTGTGTCCACTTATTGACAATCTGTTGTCACTGAGAAATATGTTAAAGTAAAAAATTAGGCAAAACAAATGAACTCATAATATATGTACTTTTTTATTTTATTTTCATATTTTTCTAAGAGAAACATAAAGTGGCCATAATAATATCAATAAATCTTGAGAATTCCCGCATAAATTTGCCGGTATTTTTTTTCGGAACATGTGCGGGATCCCTGGAATTTTTTATCGAGAAATCCCGAATGAAAAACACTAGTGGGAAGCAATACTTACGCTCAGTGTTGCCAGAAAAGTTTTGCCTCATGTCCCCAATTATAAGAATGTTGTTTGTCCCCAAGAATCCCCATTTCAAAACTAAAAATCCCCAATTTTGTCCCCAAAAAAATTGTTTTTATAATAAGCACCATCATTCAATAAAAATAATATTTTTAAGTCCTCTGCGTATTTTATTATGTTTAAATACTAGCATTATTTTGATTTAGCCATATATGAACCTAATGTTTACATAATATGTAATATGCATATTATGGATTTTGCACTTCTAATTAAAAGCAAATTGTCAATATTTTATTCCACTGCATAGTAAAACTAACCACTTTTAATACTTTGAAAATTGTTATATTTAATTCACTTTCTCTTTAGGACAAGGAACCATTTTTTCTAAAAGTAACAATAAAATGTCAGAGAAATAAAATAAAGTAAATGCTTTCCTTTTTCCTGCCACAAAGTTTTAAGAAACCTTTGGATTTTTGCGATTCTCGAACACACATAAACTGTTTGTTTATTATATTTTTTTGGCTTTTTGTGCGGGCCAAATATGTACTGAAGCAGATTAAAGCTACAATAAAGCCAATTATTCCGCTCGGTGAGAGGTTATATACTTCACTTGGAGTCATCAGTATTCCTGTAAGAAACTCCACTCTGTGAGCAATTACTGACTGGTAATTGCGGAGTTTCCGGCATCTCTTCTTGAGTTGCTTGGAGTCTCAAAGTTAGCAATAACAAATTGTTGTTGTCTGAGACCGCTGTCTCCGGGTAGTGGTCTGAGATCATTTTTGCTAATTAACAATAAATGTCGAGCACCACCTAATCTCAGGAACTATTCTTCTGTTGGACGTATCCACGTGAGATGCCAAAGAAGTGTTCCGGTCCTATTAATGTACTTTGGGCTCCTCTGTTGGTTAGACAGTCAGCCCACTCTTACTAGCATTGCCAGACACGCAGGATAACGTCAGTTCATTATGACCGTCAAGTTCATTAAGATATCGTAGGTCACACGTTGACAACATGTAACTGATTTCCGTGATATAAGAAAACAAGATAGTTTCACTTAAAATTGTTTGACAAGAATGGAGATTTTTGAAGTCTAGTTTATTGGTAAATATACAAAATAGCCTTGCCACACATGAAAAATGGAAAATATTTCTAGAAATTTTATGTAAGTATGTGTAGTAATTATTTTGTGATTATGTACTCGAAATTTGTGCTGATTTCAAATAGAGGCGATGGAAACCTCTTAATCGTATATTTCAAAATTACAAAAATATACAAAAAATTAGCTAAAAATGGAGACACCCCTAAATTTGATTAATCTTCTATTGTGAATATGCCGAAAATTCGTGAAACTTTTTACATACGGAAACAAGTTCCAAAGTTGATTAAAATTGCTAAAACTGTCAAGAATACCAAAAACTCAGCAAAAACACATAGATCGCGGAAATTCAAAATATTCGTTAATAATTGCTGATAATTTCTCTATTATTGCATATTAAACAAATATTGCAGAAATCTACAAAAACTTTAAAAAGTGCAAAAATTTGTAATAATCATGCCTATAACGAAAATTGAATAAAATTCGCTAAAAATTTAACGAAAGTCAATATCTAGGGAAAAATTGTAAAAATTATGAAAATTCACTAGAACTTGTTCAAATTTTAAATATTACAACGCGTAATAAAAAAGAAAAAACTGAAAAAATTACGCTTGTCGTAAAAATAGCGAAAACGTGCGAAAAATTGCAAAATTTTAAACAAGCCATAATTTTAATTAAATATCGCTAAGACCGTAAGGAATACCAAAAATTCGGTAAAAATCGCGAAAATGGCAAAAAGTTGTAAAAACTTGATAAGCCCGGCATAATAGCAAAGTCGAACATTGTTTAAAACTCGCAAAAACTGCAAAGAAGATGAAAACTTTTAAAAACTCGCTTTTATCGCGAACATTGCAATAATTCGTAACTAGTAGCGAAATCAAGAACAAACCCTAAAAGGTATTATAACGTTAAAACTGCTAAAAAAGTCAGAAAAACGCGAAAAAATCGCAAGCTCGCGAAATATTACTAAATCGATTGAAAATATAATAAAACTGTATAGAACAACATAGTCTCGTAAAATCAGACAGATTGCGAAAATGGCGAAAATTCCTCAGAAATTGCTAACATTGCGATATTGCAATTATCTCCTCCATTGACTCCAAAAACTTGCATGTGTAAAAAAAAGGGATTTTGTAAAGGAAAAATGGTAGCACGATTTTTAACTAAATGTCAGATCTCCTTTGTGTCAAATGATAATATGTCAGAAAAAAAGAGAAAGTGGAACTACCTTATATACTTATACCATGCTGATTTCTACAGCTTTTCAGTTGAAGAAATTACATTATAATTTAAAGACTGAGAAGCAAAGGGATAGATATGTGAAAAATGTTCATCGAATCTTTTAAGCACTTCTTTTGCTAGTACAGCTAAATAAATATTGTAAGAAAATTTCATTCCCTCTGAACTTCCTGGACCAATATCAATTTCAGCCTAGTGTTTGGACATTCGTCCAATTTACACCGCGATGCATTAAAAAAATTTATTAATTGAAACACTATTTTAAAATAATCGAAATACAATTGGAAAAAAATTAATGTTTATTAAAAGTGCTTATAATGAAAAATCCCCAAATTCCTCCGCACGAAAATCTGTCCCCAAATACAAGTTAAAATCCCCAATTTGGGGGCAAATCCCCTCATCTGGCTATACTGCTTACGCTTACAAACCAGCTTGACAAAGCGTGATTTTTATATAGGAGATTCCCACTTGTTACTAATTTTGAAGCCTATGTGTTTCCCTATAAACCAGATTTACAGCATGTTGTGTTTCGAGAAACATTAAATTATGTAACTGTGTGGATTACATCGGTAGAAAAATCAGGCAAACGATTTTTTAAAAAACCAATTTGGCAGATTTTTGATACTAAAAATCTCAGAAGTATATCTGACAGCTTGAAATATCTATGGATTGATTTAGATTCTTTAGAAAAATTTCTGCATAGTTTATTAACAGATTTTAAAAATGTTGACGATGACGGAAAACCGTCCCAAATCCAAATACATAAATCAATATTTCTTTACTGAGCTGTAAATCAATATTGTAGAAATTACAAATGGAATGACACACTTAAACTACATATCTTTATTACATGTGGTGCAGGATATAAATCTGTGACAATAAGGAATAAGTGCTCTTAAGTCGACATAAGCTAATTTTGAGTTAATATCACGCTTATATTATCTATATGCAAAAGTACCTCTGGGCAAGAAGTTATAACATAACGAACTACTGCGTATCTCTTTTTGATTTTTAATTTTATATGGAATAATGGCTTAATTTAGATTATAATATAATAAATTGTAAGCTAAATATCTTTTTTATAGAAGGTAGAACCATGTATTCCAAAATGAAAAGAATCGAAGACCAAATTGCCAACTTAACCTGTAATAGGAATAAATTTCTAAAAATTCACTTGAACGTTTTAAAATGCTCTACAAAAATATTAAGTATGATTTAAGCACTTTTTCCTATTGGCCACAGAATTAATGATTCATTTGATCAATCTCCATTTTCTGTGCAATTCCATTGCACTATTGCTTTTTCAAACATATAAAATTTTTAATTTACCCTTTTATTTTGTCATTTTAAATTGAAACATTTTATTTTAATAACAATTGAAATGATAATACAAAACCCTGCTAATCTTTATTTGTGTTTTTCCTGCAACACCAGACAAAAAAGGCTTAAATAAAATCTATTCACTGATGGAATGTATTAAAAAAGACATTTGGCAAATCGTTTTTGTTTTTCAAATATTCGAAAGACTAAATAACCCCACAACTTTTTGCAATAGAAAATCCAAAGCCAATCAAATAAAATCCATATAGACAAGACACATGAACGAAATAACAAACATATGTCGTCGTACGGTCAGTAAAACGGCCAGCTTTTCTTTAAAATCTTCTTGTTGTTGTCTTCTCTTTATTTTTTTCTTGGCTCAGCTTGTGGTAATTTTGTGGGCGTTTTTACTTATATTAGGTCAAGAACGTGCTTTGAATAACTTGATGTTTCGTAATACTTTTCAAAACAGAATTTTTAGTTCAGAACTTCAAACGTATTGTATACAGAGTTTGTTTTAAATTGTTTGCAAAACTAACTGCCAACTACGCGTAGCAAGGGGTTTAAACTAAGTAGTTTATTGGGTGCCTTTATTTATTGTTATCGATACTTGAAGTTGAAACAAACTTACACAGGGGAAACAAATCAAAGTAAGTAATAAATATATATAACGAAAATATGGAATTAGTGACCGAGAAATGAACATGTGTGCAGAGTTAGTTACTCTTCTATAACAACAAATGCATAATCGCATTAATATTCACTGTTCCATTTTCTTTAGAAAAATTTATTCCAACAAATTCTGGCTCCACTTGTTCGTTTATTATTTTTTAGGGGGTTTATTTAGAACAATTACTTTTTTCGTAAGCGGTCAATGTTATAGACATCATTACCACCATCATCTTCATGGGTTTCGTCATTATTACTATCTTTACGAACATCATCATTTCAGTTATAGCCAAAGTCCCCTTCGCCGTCAAAGTTATAGTCGTTGTCTTACTTATGGCCCAGTATATGCAACTTAAAAACATAAATCAATGTCAGCCATAATCATTTAAAATCAATCAAAATACGAACGCTTTGGCTAAAACTAAAATTGCTCTGTTATTCTGTTTGTCCGTGTGTCTGGCCATATCTATGTCCGTCATTATCCGTGTGTATATATATAAGTGTGTATTTTCTGTAGTTACATATATATCTTATTGTTTTTACACTCAAAGAATGCATTGATATATAAAAAAATTATGTATAGTTCAAGGACTAACTGTTACGTAGTATATAGTGTTTTAATAGACTACATCCCATAATTCAGCTCGATCCTGCAGTTACTATTATTTTGGGATTAAAAATAGCCAACAATGTTATGGCATTTCTGACATTTTTTTGAACAGTTCTAATATATATGCTATACCTAATATCGTAGCACCTTTTCAGCAACTTTGGCATAAACTGAGGGTGCTGTTGGCTGAGTAGTTAGCGCGTTTGACTACAAACCCTCAGGTCTTGAGTTCAAGACTAGTTTCAGGCAAGCCAACAACAATGAATTTTTCTGATGTGCATTGGTGTGCTATTGCGTGGGTTGTTGTTGGAATGTTAAAGTGATGAAGGCATAGCACTGATCACTTTGGCAGTACCAGCAGCGATCAATACTGATATATCCTAATGCACTTCACAGCACCCTCCTTCGTCGCTATTGTAGCAAAACCGTCGGTGAAGTAAAACAAGTAATGAATGGCTACCCAGCTTAAACAAATTAATGTCTCTACTTGCAGTTCTTATCTACAAAAAACGCGCCGTGGCAGAGTTGAAAATGAATTAAGCTTTCTATATCTCTCCCACTTTACCACCTGTTCTCTCTACACTATCCCTTTCCCAAAGATGATAACACATTAATTAATTAACTGGTAGGCATTAATTGCTTGATTTTGTTACTTCTCTTCAACAGTTATGGGGAGCATGTAAATCTTAGACTTCTTTATATCTATAATAAATATAATGGTTTGTCAATTGCACATAAAAGTAATATTTTAATATTCAAATAACTCTATTCTTATGTGATTGTTACAATTTCTTTGCCAAGTCATTACATTTGTTATAGAAATAGGTGTTAGATATTATATACAAAATGACTGACTTGGTTTACATGAGATCTCACAACATTTTGCAGTGCAAGGACCCCAAAACTTATAATTTTTGAAATATTATGTTTTTTAGAATAAATATTTGCTTTGCATGTGAAATGCCTATTTCTTATAGGCCAGTCAATTTAGACAAATCGAAGGAAATAATTTCCGGAGTTTTTAAAATTCGAACAGTTGGTATTTGGTACATACATCTATATAAAGAAGCGAGCTAGAGGGAGGAGGGCCCCCTTTAAGCGAATTTTTTTTTTAGTTTTGTGCCATAGGTCTTAAACTATAATTTTTAGCAAAAATTTCTGCGTGAAACAGTTAAAGCCGACAAAACTAAGACCAACAAAGTCAAGAAAAATGACAAAATTTAAGAAGTTGCTTTAAAATCATCCACAACACTCCTTTGCATATATTAATTTTTTAAATGATAGTGTTTCAGTCAGTTTTTATCCGATGTAAGCGCATTAGTCACTAATCGACGCGTAGTTTAGTAGCATTTCCAATAAGAAATATTTTTAATCGTACCAGCATGTGACTGTGGATGTCGCTTTAAAGAGTAGTATAATGACCACGTTTTTGTAGGAAATTTTGCCAGCTTTTACTTTTTTATGCAGAAGTTTTTGCTAAAAGTTATAGTTTAAGACATAGGAGCAAATGTCACCTTAAGGGCCCTCCTCCTTTTAGCTCGCCCCTTTAAGGACTAATGGTTCGATTTCTCAAATCTCCGGGAACTATTTCATTCGATTGCCCTTATTTTGTCTTATTTGACTGGGCTATTAGCCGGAAAAATTAATGTTGGTACAATTTTGTTTGAATTTACCCAACGTTCTTTGTAGGTCCTTTTCGAGATAAAATATTTACTAAATCACTAAATTTCTTTACTTAAAATCAGACTTATTTTTTCTACGTTTAACTGAAAAAATTCGTTTATCACAACGAATCTGTCTTCTCTGTGTAATAATACTTGCAAAGTATTCAGTAGAGGGTATCGAGTATTTTCCATTTTTTCAAAATAGTAGCTCCATTTGTTCAGAGTTGTGTTTTTAATACTGAATTAAGTGGTAACTTTACCAACAAAAATACAACCATATTTAAGCGTGTATCATTGAAGAAATAAAAAATATATTATCGAGCACCAAAAAGAAAAGTATTTAGTATTTAAAAGTGTTAAGAGTTTGCAAGTACTGCTTTGTAGTTACACATCCATGTCACAGATTTCGTTTGGATTGGTTTTGATTCCGTAGTTGTCATTCCGAAAAAGTACATTTTTGGTTCTTTATACCATGTTCAGACTTCGGTTCATAATCACGTTTAAGCAAAATGCTCAAAAATTTAAACAACACTGTTCACAGTACACTTCAGATGATTAAATTGACATTTTCACAGCAAATTATTGTAATTAAAAATAAAATAAACACATTTATAATTTTTTAAATTATTAAAAATGGAAAGAATATTTTCTTTTCCATTTTGTTAAAATATTTTTAATTTTTAATATTTTAATATTTTTTTTGGTCGTTGCTACACCATACGTGTTTAACAAAATGATTAAATTGTAATCATGTCAATTTGAAGTGATTATGCGTATGGTAAAACCTCTCATTTTTATGGTGATTAGCACTTAATCACGATTGAGATGAATAACACTGTTAATTTTGTATTTCGTTTTTACAATGACAAAGATTTTATACCTTGAGGCGTTTGTTTACTCTTGTTTTTAGATGCAAAGCGCACATGGAAAGCTCAGGACCAAATATTTATTTGACGCTCCTAAAAGTATGCACTTTTTTAGTATTTACTGCAAATGAAGTCAGTAGAAGTGTTTTTAAATTCCACTTTGATATTTAAAAGTGGTTTGATTACGATGAAAATTCTGGTTTTTCGTTTTCTGAAGAAGCAATTTACGGAATTGAAAGCACTTCCGATAGGAATGGTATTCTGTGACATGGTTGATAGTTTGTCGCCTCGGTTGCTGAAACTACAGGCATGCAGAATTAGAGCACTGCTATTCTGTATCCTTCATTTTTTTTAATCGCCACACTAGCAGCTAACCTAACAATGCACCCATAAATACTGTTATTTATTCCACGGTTAATTACACCACCCATAAATGCCTTTCACGCTTATTTACCTTTAGTTTTAAATCCCCGTTTTTTCCTCCATTTTTCAAACCAAAGTCTACGTTTAATTGCCATATGCTTAATTACCCAATTCGGGTAATTGCTTTTAAAATTAAACCCCCAAAATAAAATGTCCCATAAATTTTATTCGTTTAATTGCTTCAGTACTATTTGACACCAACACTGCAAGTAATGCAACTAAGTTTACATGTTAATTATAAGTATGTATATATGCGTTAGAGATAAAATTTAAGACCGCAAAATCCAGTGTTTTTAATGCTATTTCTTTTATATTTAGCTGATACACCTAAAAACTCCTATGTACCATAGGATTTAACGTATTTCATACATCAAAGTTAAGTTATGATTGTATATAGCGAAGGAAATTGTGTTTTTGTTTGTATTAATTATATGGAAGAAAGAGAACACATACACATATTCGTTTAATTACCTCACTGAGGTATTTAACTGCAATCGTTTAACTACCTTAGTGAGGTAGTTAAACGTATTCGTTTAATTGCATAAATGAGGTAGTTAAGCATATTCGTTTAAATGCTTTCTCCGCACAATTACCCAATTAACCGTGGAATACTCCACTATGCAATAGTGCGATATTGTGTTATAGCCCATTTAGACTGCACCAAAATTACTTAATTTCGAGCCAAAATTGCTTACAAAATTAAAAGCGTTCATACTGCGTTTGATTTAATTTCGGCTGCAATTTGGTTTTCCTACATCTTCCATTACATAAGGATTGTTTGAATTTCATACTATTTTGGCCACAACACATTGTTTTTTTTTGTTTAAAATGGTAAAATTGTTTATAAAATAAACTTTTTTAATTTTATTAAAACAAATGTCAACTTATTTTTTTCACTCCCCACAGTTGTATATATGCTGATCCAAAAAAGGAACTTAAAAACAAAAACAGGTATGTACGTTGTAATTTCAAGTTAGTTTCGCCGAAATTAAGGAAAAAAACTTAATTTGGTATATGACAAAATATATAAGAAATTACTTTATTTCGAGTTCATTTCAGCGGAAATCAAGAAAAACTTAATTTGGCTGCAGTCTGAATGCGCTATTACTTAAACTTTTATAACCTTCCACATTTTCTTTTCATTATTTTACGACACATTTTCTTTTAGTGTACAAATGGTCTAACTCAGTTGGTTGTTTTAGTTAAAACATTTTCCTACATTTTTTTATTGTTTGAATTTTCAATATTTTTTTTTGTTGCTGTCGTTGTTGTGATTTTTAGAAGTGTGTTTATTCCTGTGTATGTCCGCCTCACTATCTCCTGTCTAAGATCTGTTTCACTTTTTTGTTGTTCTCCTCATATGATGGTCACTGCGAGTTGGAGTTGATGTTAAGCTGTAGTTGTTGTTGTTGTAGTAGTGTTTTTCTAAGCTTACCTGTCAAGTGTGTGTTCTGTTATAAAAATTTTAGCTGAAAAAGTTAATGTCGAATAAAATATCTAAAAAAGCTCTTGCTAACGCATGACTATCTAATATTTGCAGTATATTAACATATCGATTCCTTGTTTTTTTTTTTACTTTTGTCTTCCTGGCCATTAAGAGTGTATATGTTAATATGTGTGTTAGAGTATGTTTATAAAACTAACGATTTTGTACGTGTTCGTGTCATGCGTCTAGTGCCTGGCATGAAGTGACTGACTGGCGGACTGGCGCATATTAGTAGTACATGCATGATTACTTGTACTCTTACTTGATTGAGGAAAATTGTTATAAGAAATATGTAACAGCAATATGAAAATAGTTATATTAAACATGGCATTACCACCGGGTTGGTAATTTTTCATCTAAATTGTTTTTTTTTAATCCTAAACTTCTTGGCCATGTTCGTTACTCATTCACATGTGCCCTGTTAAAGGTTTGATTTTCTATAACATAATTTATTATTATATAAATTTTTTCAAATATTTTTTTTGACATGAGCTATTTTTGCGTTTGTTTAATATCAAGGTCTTATGTCGCATACAAACCTTGGGCAATTTTCAATAGTTTTCAAACGCCTTTTGTGTATGATTTCACTTTGATGATTTTTATATAATATTAACGATTATTTTTAATTGAACTCTATGCTTAAATAGAAGCAGTTTTGCTTAAATCGCCTCAGGACTGTTTTGCCATAAAACTGGAGCAAAATAATTTTAATATCAAGTAAAAAATACAACACAAAGTGGAAAAATTTTAAATAGCAATTTTTATCGTGAATTATAATATAACTAGCAAAAACCCGTGTGCTTCGCTACACAATATCGCATTTGTGATGAAAAAAAAAAATAAAAATTGTATATGTAATACTTTTTCAATTTTGTTTATTTAAAATTAAATATTAAAAAATAAATATTTAATCTATTTGAGAGGTTGAGTCGTTTCTATAAAATGATTCTCGTTTTTGACGTCAATACGCATGACACAATTTTAAAATTCTGATTATATGGGTAGTATGAATAAGAAAAAGTATTTGCTTTTTACTTAAAAATTTGTTTTAAAACCCAAAATTCTTAGTTTCATATTCATTAATATCCAGAATTTTGTGTTTTAAAACAAATTTTTAAGTAAAATGCAAATGATGGTCTTATTCATAATACGCAATGTTACTTTTTATGGGAAGTGCCATCAGTAATACGCTGTAAGCATTTCAGGAAGATGGTATTAGTTTTGAAAACATCTCAAAATAAATATTTGCTCTATATGAAAGACGTCACTCACGCCCACTTGTCCAATGTCAAAAAGTTTTCCAGAGACAATGCACAATATCGACCAAGTTATTTATCCTTATATTAGTTTTTTAAATATCTCAAAATAATTATTTACTCTTTATACACAGAAAAAAATAAGTTTAGTTTTTGATAACATAAATCCCAGTATCCGGTTATTTGTTTTTCAAGTTTCCTGTGATAAAGAATTCCGCTATATTAATAGCAAAAATTTTAAAAATATTAATTAGAAATTCAGTTAAGTTTTTTATTAAAACTTGAGAGAATTTTAATAAAAAAATTATTTAATATTTATTAAAAAACATATATGAATTAAAAAAATTTAGATATGGCTGGGATACGAACGCAGGCTCTTCAGACGTAAAGTATGCTCTCTACAGCTGAGCCATATCCCATTTAATTTTTAATGAGATAAAACTTGTTGTTTTAAAGTTCTTACCCCTGCATTTAATTTAATAAGTATTTGCTTTTTTCAATAACTTTTTTATCAAACACTTTTTATTGCGTGATTTTTAAAATGCGCGGTATTGATAAATATTGCATTAAGTTAATGACAAATGCTATTGAAATTAGTCTTTTTTTGAACAACATTATTTTATTGAACATAATTCCTATCTATTTTTTTCTGTGTGGGAGGTGCCACACCCTCATGTGCAATCCAGACTTATTTTTGAACGACAACGCACACTATAGAAAGCTTTGCACACACAAAGTTCAAGTTTCTTGCTGCATTAGCTACAAAAATATAAAAAATAATAACTATATGGGAGGTACCACGCCCACCAATTTTTTTCTGAACATTTTTTCCAGAACAATGCATAAAATCAATGGAATAACTCCTCCAAAATTTTAGGTGTTTTACGGTATTAGCTCCCATTATATGTCAAAATATATATATGTGTTATATAAGGGAGGTGCCACGCATTAATATCCTATAATAAAAATTTCGTCAATATTGCTCCTTCCCGCCCATCAGTAAAATACTGTGAACATTTCAGCAAGATCGGTTCACTGGTCTAGGAGTCCATAGTTTTCATACAAACATGCAAACAGACAAACATGCACAGAAACAGATATTCACTTTTATATACATATATATTGTTGTTAGAAAGAACCAAGTTTTAAGGCACATGTTCTATAAAAAAAACGTTACCTTGTTTTGAAAACAATCTTATTTTACACAAAAAGCTTCGCGCTCTTAAAGCCTTAAAACTTGTTGAAAACAATTAGTATAGATCGATCAATTTTGTCTAGCAACCAAATAAACACTTAAAAGCTCATATCGCCGAATATATGAGAATTTATGTCCTAAGCCAACAAATTGTTTCTATTGATTTTTTTGCATATTTTTTGCGGTTCCTGCGATTTTTTCATTTATAATAAAATTCAGTTTAGCTACAAATTGCTAGTTTCGTTTCTATTGAAATTTCACTTTAATCAACACGAGACATAAATCAACTAAATTACAGCTTTCACTCTTGTTTTATACCGCTAAATAAAAGAAAAGGAGCTCTATGATTAACTAAAATTAAGCACAACTTAAAAATATATACGCCTGCTATCTTTTTCCAACAAAGGTAAAGTCTTACTTAGCAATGAAACAGTAACTAACAAAATATGTGCTACGTAATTTTCTGCAATATATTTTTATAACATAATTGCCCAATATACATCCTATTGTAAGAATTATATTTTTCAAAAATTTTTTAGTTAATTTATATATAAATATTTATTTTTTATGAATTGATCATATGCATATATTTATTAGGGAAAGTCGAATTGTTCGGGTGAGAAAATAAGCGAAAGGCGTCTAACAAAAACAAAATATACACAAAATTCTAAGAAATATATTCTAAGAAATAAGGGTATAAAATCAAAAAATGGCTTCCGCTGAGAAACATCAAAATTTAAGGTTTTCATTGTGTTAAAACATTTATAACCAAACAACAGAAGTAAACTTTTAGGCTTTACTCTTCCGATTTTAACCAAATTTGGCACGAATGATGTTTATGGCATAACTACCATTAATGCACAATCTTGACTCATTGTACATTATGGTTCGCGGAATATAGCGACTTGATTATATTTTCATTGAATTTTCTCATTTTCAAGTCGCTGTATATCTTGACCAGAATGTATAGTGAGTCAAGATTTTGCATTAATGGTAGTTACGCCGAGGCATCATTCGTACAAACTAAGGCCCAAAACTTTTACTTATATTTCTTGGTTATAAATATTTTTACCAAATGAAAAACTTGAATTTTGATGTCTCTCGGCGAAAGCTAGGTTTTGGTTTTAGACCCCTAGTTTAATAAGGTATTTTTCTTAGAATTTGGCGTAGACTTCGTATTTGCTAGACGCCTTTTGACAAAAACAATTGACCCACCCTAGTGTATATATTACACAGACCTACAATGAAATTTCGTCTTGAGCAATACTAATATTTTTCTAATCAGTTTGATGCGCTTAAAAAAACGTGTCCTCAGTTTTTTCCTATTACTTCGAGATTTTTTTTAAGGGCGTTTATAATATTTCTACTAGGTACATCAGTATATTTTACCCCAACTCAAGAAAAGTATATCAAATTTCGATCAACAAAACAATAGCTGACGCACAAAAAAACTTACCTTCAAACTACCATAAAATAATTAATCTGAATAACAACATTTTTAATTTTTAATGCCACAAGGACATCTCTTACATTTTTTATTTTAATGGATGTCTTACTAAACCTGTGTAACTAAAAAATATATATTAGCCAAGAATTTTAAAAGGGCCATCATTTGTGAAGCAGACATGGTAAAGTATATTATATCTTCGATTATGCTAATATTTGAGTATGTTAAACTTCCATATGAGTATTTCCATGTCAACTCGAAAGCAAGTCGGATTGACCTCTTCGATTTCAATGAAATTCATCACAGATAGTGTATGTCCTAAAATTTTTGATTTAAAATATTTTTAGACACTAAGGTCATTTGGTTTCCGAAATATTGGGTTATGAAAATGGAACAAATCGTCAAAATTTGAGAAAAGTGTATTTACGAAAAGTGTATAACTTCTAAACTACAAAAGAGAAAAGTTTTACATGGTAGGTACAAATAAGGCTTCTGATATGGTGTACATGAAAATTTTTTCCGCGAAAAGTTCAAAGGTCATTTGAGAAGGTCTTGAGATTAAAGACCTATATCTCAAAAAACTGATTTTTTAAAAATCTTAAAAAAATACATGTTAGTCATGAAAGACTTTTCTATACACTTGGAAAGTTTCATGTTGGTGCCGCTTCTAGTTTCGGAGCTATAGAGCAAAAGATGGCCCAAAGTTTGTTTTAGGAACAAAAACAATTTTTTTTTTTAGTTTTTTAAGATATATTTTATTAAAATTAAAATAGCTTATATTAAAAAAAAGTAATATTAAACGTTACGATTAGAGCATTAAAAATTATTTTTATATTGAAATTTTAAATAAATATAGACAATTAGCTAAGTGTATAAAAGTAACATATTTTTCTGTTGCATGTGCTGGCCAATTTAAAAACAAAAAAACATTGTAAATTTATGCCATCATAGTGAAGACTTTGGATTTGATGCTGAGTGGCACTTTTTTGCTACAAGTCATGGCGAAGGTCTTAGTGACGGCCTTGGAGGGACAGTGAAAAGCAAGTAAAGCAAGTTTACAGCGTCCACTTGACAATCAAATCACAACACCAAAGCTATTATTTGATTGGTGCTAACATAACCTTGAAAATTGCAATTTCACATTGCTTTCTGAAGAGGATTATATAAAAGAAGGGGTACTTTGGACTACGTACAATTCCCGGTACGCAAAAATATCACTGCTTTATACCTGAGGGAAAAAGAAAGATTAAAGTTAAGATTTACTCAAACGATAGCAATTTTATAACGGAAAACATATACACTTAGCTAATTGTATATATTTATTTAAAATTTCAATATAAAAATGATTTTTAATGCTTTAATCGTAACTTTTAAAACTACTTTTTTTAATGTTAATAAAATATATCTTTAAAAAATTAAAAAAATGTTTTTTTGTTCCTAAAATAAACTTTGGGCCATCTTTTGCTATATAACTCCGAATGTAGAAGCGGCACTACCATGAAACTTTGCAAGTATATAGAAAAGAGCTTCATAACTAAAATATATTTTTTTTGAGATTTTTAAAAAAACTGTTTTTTGAGATATAGGCATTTGAACTCAAGACCTGCACAAATGACCTTTGAACTACTCGCGGAAAAAATCGAGAAGTAAATAATTTCAAAAGCATTATTTTAACCAGCAAAATAACATCAAATAAAACTTTTTCAGTTTTGAAGTTTAGAAGTTATAGTTGGTTTTTTGTGGCCACTTTATTCAGATGGATAACATTTGTGGAGAATATCATCGAAATCGGAGTTGGTGTTTCCGAAAATTTCAATTTTTTTCGTTGATTTGACATGGTTTCAACCATATGAATTCACTTCAGGTACAAATTTTCTTAGTATTAAGACTAAATGGCAGGTATGCGCTACTTTAAGTCAGATTTGCCAATTTAGTGCCTTGGGCGCTAGTTTAGAGCTTTTTAATGTAGCAAAAGTCCCATTTTAAATAAAGCTTTTTAAATGAGCTTTTCGTTAAGATTTTTTGCACATTTAGTTATTTAAACAGTTTTATTTTATCTCTGAAGTAAAAATTAATTACACATTTTTATCTTAAAAATATGTATCCAAAAGCTATTGCTAACAACATTTTCTTTAAAAATTTACCAATTTGCACAAACATATTTGGGTATAATTGTACGTATCAGTATATTAAACTTGTATGCCTGGAATACTGAATGCTTTTTAGCTCAATTTCTGCTATTCTCAACTTTTTGTTGAATTCCAAATGACTGTTTGACATCAGTCTTTTTCCATAAGCTCTATTTTATATGGCTGTTGTTCTCAAATATAACTTTGCTTTAAATATTGTCTATAACAATGTATTATATGTGACATGGAATGAAGTAAGCAAACTGTGACAACAATCTACTTTCAGATTTTGTTCGATTCTTATGCAGATTGTGATTTATGTTCCCTACACCGTTGGTTAAAAATTTTACTTAATAATAACTTGAAATATTGGAAATATGTTGTCCGAAGTTTCTAACAAGCATTCTCTGTTCTGTAAACGAAATAAATATTTATGTTTTTTAAAAGGTTTTTCATTTAAATTTAATTTAGCGCTTTTTCAGGAGGCGGACAGCGCTATTTGGTTATGAATAGTTCACAACACTGCTACTAGTGTTATAATTTGGTTTTAAAAAGCAAAAACAAATTATTAAGTTAAAAAATATATGTTTTAAATGGTGATATAATGAACCATATATAAGCTTGATAAGTTTATTTATTTGTTAGTAACTTTTTAAGACTAGACACTCGATGTAACGATTTTCTGAAAAATATCAAACAAGATTTTTGTCTGAATTTATAAACTAATTAGTCTAAAAATACTAATAAATATTAAACAAATTAGTTTACTTAATCAAACAAAAATGTGTACTGGTTTTTTTGTAATATATCAAAAAAAAAATTTGTTTGTCTGGGTCATCATCATCATCATTCATTAATCATTTATGAAATTTCGCTTTGTTAAATATGTTCAAGTCTGAATGTTTATCCAAAGACTCTAAAAAAATGAATGAGAATTAACGCAACGACATTAACGAATTGATTCACTCAAAAATCTTCAGTAAACAAACTTGGTACAACCGCATTCCTTTTGCCATCATTGTCAGGGACGTCTTTGGATATACCGGGGCCCTGGGGCACACTAGAATTCGGGGCCCGCCAAACAGCAAACAAACATAATGATAAGAAAACAATTGTTGTTCGATAGCAACCGTTCTTCACATCTTCTGTCCCATTATATTCATAAATTCATTGCAAAGATTTGCAAACAAATATAATTCCACGATTTCCGCAATTTCTTATGTGATCAGGAAGAAAAGGATCAAATTCACTAATTACACTTTACATAAATTTTACACTTTTTCTAAATAACAAGGCTCTAACAACTAATTCTGATAGAGGGCTTAAAAAATATACACATGTATATGCGTTTTAAACGTTTACATCTAGGACTCATTTATGAGAAGTTAAATTTTGCACAATATTATAGTAAATCCGCATTAGGAATGCCAATCCCGAAAATCCCAGGATTTTTCGTGATTGACAAATCCCGAATACCGGGATGCGTATAAAAAATCGCGGGGAATACCGAAATATTTAATCTATGTTTTTTAAGTAAAACTCTTATACGAAAAACTCATAATGAAAAGCAGCAATTGTAACACTAATTTATGTATTTATGTACTAGGGCTAGGCCACACGGGCGTTTTTAAAACGCGCGTTTCTGCTTTTTTGTATTAAATTTGAAGTTTTATAAAATTTAGAACTTTAAAATTTAATATAAAAAAGCAGAAACGCGCGTTTTAAAAACGCCCTTAATGCTGTCAAAGCGGATCCTCTATCCCCACTCTGGAAAACTCGAATGTGTTCTCTTAGACGTCACGATGGATATCAGTTATTTATGTAATTTTCTTGACAGAATGCTGATTGCTAATAATACAACTCTTTATACAGAAAGCTACTAAAGCTGTGCTTGTGCCACTTTTTGAACAATTTTCAACGGTCAACTCTGCTTCTAATATATCTAGAGGCACAGAAGCGCTTATTTTCTATCGCAAGGACGTCATATACTTAGGCTCGAAAAAATGGCGCAGAATTACTTTAGTTTTCCAATGTGTTATAGGAAAATAGTAATAAAAAAATATCAACTAAAATACATATTAATTTTTGGTGTTTGCGTCCTAAATAAAACTCCAACAAACAATTCATTGATTATATAAAGAACATTTACTGAAACTGAAACTTATTTTTAGGCAAACATTTGTTTGAAAATTTTTTGGTGATAGTTTTTTCTCTGCAGCTAAGAACTTAAACTCAAAAAAGGTTCCAGTTAAATTTAATTGAAATTTCATAAGTAGATCAGCTTTGTGCTAATGAAATTTTATTAATAAAGCTTAAAATTTTGAGTTTAATGTTAACTGCAAGTTAATATTTTTATTGTTAACGGCCCTTAGATAGCAGAATCTACGAGCAGATCAAAAACATCAGCTTTGCACAGGTTTAAATTGTTCAGAAACCATTTTAAGATATAAAGTCAAAACTCCAAACTTAAGCTCAGCAACACCTCTTTAAATGCAGCATGAAATTTTAGCAAAATCAGGTCGCGCGTTTAGAAACTGCAAATTTATTAAAAAAAATTTTAAAAATCCCTTACTGTACGCTAGCACGTCTGTTGACTATACTACTATCAATCCCCGAAAAGAGAGAGGCTAGTAACCCTGAAAATTACCGCCCAATCGCAATATGTTCTGCACCTTCTAAAGTAATGGAAAGTGTGGTAAATTTCCATCTTGTGAGGTATTTGGAGTCCAACAGTTTACTCAGCGACCGTCAGGATGGAATTGGTAGAGGGCACTCTACGAGTGACTTACTGGAATTCCTTTCGGAAAAATGGTGTCAATCCATATGCCATTTCGGCAGTGGCTCTAGATATCTCTAAGGCGTTTGATAGAGTGTGGCAAGGTGCAGTGTTGTCAAAACTTGTTGCTTTTGGTGTGGGTAATGACTTCTTTCGATTTGTATCGATCTTCCTCAGAGATCGCACTACAGGAGTTGTTGCAGATGGAATTTCTTCAAAAGACCTAAAGGCTAATTAAAGTTACCATAAGGCTCCGTTCTTTTTTCTACCATATTTCTTATTTTTCTTAATTACCTCCTCTGTTAAACTTCCAATCCTATCTACTCCTTTGCAGATGATAGCAGCGTTTGCCATTGATATTCATTCAATAATAGGCGAAGCCTGTCGGAGATTGCTAAATCAAAATCTCATAACAATCTCTGAATGGGCTCGTGCGAATAGCGTCGATTTTAATGCTCGCAAGACCCAATGATGTATGCTCACGCACAAACGTATGACCGAACTTGCCGAACCATCTGTGACTATGAAAGGTATAAGTATTGGCGAATCAGAGGCTCTTGATGTTCTTGGCATGAAAATCGAGTGTGACGCTCGATGAAATGATCACAATTTTCAAGTCTCGAAAGAAGCATTCAAGTGGCTCGGTTTCTTAAGACGGTATAAGAGATACTTCACTAGATCCGATCTCCTTAATAATTATAACACCTTTATCCTACCGAAAATGGAATACAACTCCCATGTATGGGCCGGTGCTTCAAAGTATATTTAGAAGTTACTCGACCCGTACAGAAGAGGGCGAAGAAGCTCATCATCGACAGTAATGTAGCCAGCTCTATTGATGCGCTGGAACATCGAGGCAATGTAGGATACATTTCGTTGTTTTATCGTTACTGCAATGGAATGTGTTCTAATGAAATCAGGGAGCTTGTTCTCGAAACCCGCTCGATTCTGCGAGCAACGCTTTCTTCATTAAGAGCATATGCTTTTATAGTCGCTACATCAGTGAATCGCACAGAACAGTTCGTATGTGGAATAAGCTTCCTGCAGAGATCTTTCCTGTCACTTTCAATGTTGGAAAGCTCAAATCAAATGTCCATACACACCATTCCCTCCTCCCATAACGAATTTTCCTAATTATGGCACAATGCATTGCATGAGTACACGCCATCCCTTGAGTAACTGGTCTTATATATAAAAAATAATATAAAAAAAATAAAAAATATATACTCTTCAAGTTTATCAACAAAGCCAAAATTAAAAAAAAAACTTCAATTTATATTTTTAAGGGAAAATTTTGAAATCTTTTCTCAGCGAAACCGCTATTCGACGTACTTACAGGAGAAAATCCTTAAGTGCGGGCAAAGGCTGGATGGTCAGAAAATATCTACTCAGCGAAGCTGAGCAGGCCTTCGATTTGAGTGAACGTTCATAAGAAAGAGCATTGAACCATTTTCAAAAGTGTTACAATATTCATAGTCATTAAGGCGCTTTTTTGTGTTATAACGTCCATGGGAATTATCATATATAATCGAATTGAAGGGCTTAGTGCAATAACTCGGTAAGCCACATTAAATCAAAAATTGGTTTTATATTCTCATTCCCTTGCTATGTACCATAGCTTTGCATCCTAGAGAGATTTTTTGATAAATTCTACTAATTTGCTATTAGTTGTGCTGCGTATTTACAGTAGAAAATTCCAAAAACCATACAATTTTAAATTTTGTTCAAACTTAAAAGTAGATTTATTCAATATTTTTATATTGTGGCTTACAGAGTTATTCCACCAAATCTCTCAATTGTTTATTTGCTTTCTTGAAAAAAATGAACATAAAAATAGTTTTAGATACACCTTTTTTATTTTCTCAGTAATTTGCGACATTCCATAAGTAGATAGTGGTCCACCCACATTATGTTGAGAGTCCTCATAGCATATCATACAACCTCTTGGCGTTAATATTCCTCAACAATTTAACGTAAAGAAACGTAGCCGACATAGAATTTCACATCTGCAAACCTTTATATAGATATGGATCGGTCACTTTTATATGGCGATATCATAGGAGAGGAAATTTTATACGTTTTATCCGCAGGCTACTAATATAACACAAATATCCTGTTTCAGTATAGGTTACTATGGATTAGTACTCAGCTATGTATGTATATGTATTTCTAAGGAAATAAGGCACAAAATAAACTTAAAGCTGGTCATGGTTACGATAGCTATGTTATGCTCTCAACACAAACAAATTTAAATTAATTTTAAATATCTTAAATTTTAGTTATTGTTTAAAAATTTTAACAAACTAAAATAATGGAAAGCGTGCGTTTTATACGCTTGAAAATAAATATTAATATCGTATCAATTTTTGTTTGGCACACAGCTTAACAGGTATGGCAGAGAAGAAATTTCAAAAATTTTGTCCTACACTGTTTGCGGCTTAAAAAAAAGGAACTCGCTTCCTTTTCATAACGAAAGTATTTAATATTCATGCACATACATACAAATATATGTATATTTGTATATTTATGTATAATTTCACCACCATCAGGTATTGAGTAAAGCGATATAAAAAATATAAGAGTAAGAAATACTTATGTATGTGTATCTAACGTCCGTTTTAATAAAGCGTTACACTTTATTAAAAAAAACTAAATAAAAGTTCTAGCTCGGAATATAATTAAGAAAATTGTATAGAAACGATAAAGAACTTTAAATAATACAGGGAGTTCAGTTATAACGAACATAGGTTATAAGGAATTATCGCGTACAACTAACAACGCCTCAGGTGCCAACTTTTTTCCTTAATATGTCATAGAAATTAGTACCGGACTTTTTTTTAATTCTAGAAATAAAACGGAAAAAAAATGTAAGTTCTTTTCTGGCCTTTTTTTAAAGAGCTTTGTAACACTATGAATGTTTTTTGTTAATGACCCAAATATGTTTTATAAACCTATTAAGAAATAAATGAACAAAAATGCTTTCTTTTAAAATTGTTTTACGAAATTCGCCTATAATGAACGACATTACCCAGTCCCACGGAATTCGTTATAACCGAACTGCACTGTATCAACAATTAAAATGCTTGCATACATATATACAAAAAAGGGACGGTGTGACGATTGATTTATGATCATAATTGAAGATCGTACTCTTAAGGCATTTTAAGTTTAATTCGGTTAAAATAATTTTTTATTGCAGCATTTTGAATTAGATTTTTATTTTAGGAAGTGGCGTCTGAAAACTTTATTTAGACGAAAACAGCACAATAAATAAAGAGTGAAATACTTATGATTTTGGTGGAGTTCATTCATACATATGTATCTATTGTATATCATAATATTTTCAAGCAAAACAAACTAAAACAAAGCCGCAATTTAAACGAAGAAAAACATGTGTTTTATTTATAAAACACAATAACATTTACAATATTCGGCGCCAAAGGTATGATATTCAAAAATATTATTGAAAACTGGGCCTTTCCGCAATAAAGGGTGGATCATTAAGAGATATATTTTTGAAGTTTATATTGTGCGTGATAAAGCATGAGTGTTAATATACTTTTCATAATTTTAAAAGCTGTATGACATTTTGATGTGGAAATAATCATCCCAATACAGATTATGGTACTTAATCTGCTCTATTCCGGCGCTGTCGCCCATATTTTACTCGTGGATCACTTATGAAGCTTTTTGCACTCGCAGACTCCCTAATAGAATTACTAATGAGAAAGTACGCTTTCACCACTATTATGTTTAATAATTTTCTATCGCCATATAAGATTCGTTTGTGACTTATATTATGAGACACCACCTTAAATTATTATTTTATTTGATTTAGAAAAAAATTATCTTCAAATAAAACACTTCTTACTTTGATCTTCTTTGCTCTTGTTATTTTCTAAGAAGTAAAGTGTAAAATAAAAGGATTAAAAAGTTGTTGATTTATTTCTCCTATATTTTCAATCTAATTTTGAGCAAACGCGTCAAAATGATAAGATTATTTATTACAAATTAATATTAAACATTTTAGGTTGGAATGGTGTTAAATTTCAAAGAAATCCTGCGTAATTTACACATATAGCAAACGTTCTAGCTGAAAGGTTTGCACGTATTTCCCGCTTGGCGGAAAACACGCAACCAGTGTTCATGATTGAAAGAGCATCTGTAACTATGCAGCAGCTAGCGCGTGCGATTAAAAAGGATTCAACATATATTACAAATCTTCTTGGATGGATGAAATTCCAGCATTGGTCTTGAGGCAGTTCTCTTCGATGTTAATTGACACTATTCAGCACTTTCTACCATGTTAGTGAATTCCTATCGTGTTGGAATATTGCCAATGTGTCACCAATCCTCAAAAACGGAGAGGCTAGTAGTCCTGAAAACTACCCCCTAATTGCAATATGTTCTCCCATCTTGTAAACTATTTGGAGTCCAACAGTTTACTCAGCTTCCATATGGGATGAATTTCTATCCCCAAAATATAGACACCAGCGTCCGTTCCTATTCCCATTTTTAACCCATCTGTAAAAGCCGCGCATACCTCGTAGAGCCTATTAGATTGAACCCAAAAGTCTCTATCGGGAATTACCATTAAGGGTGTCCTACTAAAATCAATTTCAAAGACCTTAGAGTCCGTGAACCCAGCAGTTACGGAGACCCTCCCGCTAGAATTGACATCATTCAAGATTTCTGTGTGACCTGTTACTCTTGTCCTCACTAAAGCTGCCTCTGATAGTCTAAGGAAGCCCTCTGCCGCCGTTCTAGCCATACGTCTGCACCTTAGCAAGTAAGCTCTTATGATTTTCCTTCCTCAATGCTTCCCACCACACCACACAAGTATAGGAAACAACCGGCCTGACAACCGATGTGTAAATCCAGTTTACAACCTACAGTTGTAGACCCCAGTTCCTTTTAATGGAGTTCCTGGATGTGTAATAGGCATTGAGCGATTTCTTTAGCCTTTCCCGCGTATGCATTTTGCATAAAACTTACTATTAACTTGAAACATAAGCACTCCATATAGGTAACCTCACAGCTGAAGTTTTAAAATGTTACCATGAAGGCTTCCCGATATATGTATGAAGGTGTAAAAAGTGCATATTTCATTCACACGTCAATATTATGAGACCCTTCCACTATAAGTAAAGAGCTGAAATTTGGCATACAGTTCGGTATGGGTGAATAAGTAATCTCAATAAATCTGAAAATGGGAATTTTTTATCTAGGGGACTACGGGTGACCCTTATTTGTGTGGGACACTTCCACTATATAGTGTGGAATACAAATAGGTCTTAGTGAACAAGAAATGCCAAGTGATAAGGTTGCCTAGAAATGAGATGGCACATTAGCTATTACGAGCTCGGCCCTTATTTTGATCTCAGTACTCTTAACGGCCGAAATCTTTGGATAGGAGCTTGGCCATATTTTCACATTAATGGTTTTGTGGGAATGCTATTACAGAAAACAAGTAATGTACTATATCATTTTAATGCGCACCTTATATTGTACATCGTTGTAGTATTTTTCATTTCTCTTTCCTTATATTAAGTTTTATTATTGTAAGTTGCTTGTAAATTGCAAAATGATTACAAACATTTTTATGACCTCATAAAATTAAATACAACAAATGGTTTTGTCGACATTTATCTTCTTGTTGCTGAATGGCTGGCTGGGTGACGGTTTAAGTGTTGTTTTTTTGTGTTTATGCTGTTTATTTGTTTTTGTTGCTATTTAGGAAACTGTTGCTATCTTGTTGTGGCATAATTTATATATTTTTGGTTGCACTGACTTGAATGTTTATTACAATTTTATTTTTCAATTTTGTGGCCATAAAAAGTAAAGTGTCATTTAATTTGCCATTAAATAAAAGAAGTCTGATAATCAAAGTTCTTATGAGGTTTCTCCAATGCAAATTAAAGATTGAATATTAAATTGGATAGCTTGTACCGATATTGTGATAATATTCGGAAGATATATGATTGAACAATTATGCGTAATACATACATATGTACTTATATTGGTAACAAAACGTAATGCTGCTTGCTTTATGCTGACTTTAGACGACATGTACAGGGTGTTTTTTTTAGAGGTATAGAACTTCGAATTGAAATAAAACACAAGAAAATCGTTTTAATGTCCATCAATTTGGCTTTATTGGAAGGATAATTTTATGCCATTAATGTTTAAATATGATTTCGGGCATGTGGCCGCCGCGGCTGGCTCGAATAAAGCCAATTCTACAGGTCCAATTTTCAATTTGATGGACAAAGCTCCAAATGCTGTGCACGGTGGCGAATCGATTCATTCGGGTCCTCTTCAACACTTTGCTCTACAGCGGCAATTGTTTCTTCGGTGCGCACTGTTCGACGTCTCTGCGGATGCGTATTATCACATAGAGTAAACGTAGTGCGTAAACGATCCATGGTTAACCGAATTAATTGCTCTGATGGACGATTATGTCGACCATATGGACGGAGCTTGCGGTAAACTTCGCGAACTGAACCATTATTTTCGAAATAAATTTGCACGATTTGCAAGCGTTGTTCTTTTGTCAACCTGTTCATGATGAAATGGCAAACCAAACTAAATATTAATCACTTGACAGCTGACAAAATGGCCGCCAGTTAAAAAAGTGATGCCAACTTAAAGTTCTATACCTCAATAAAAAACACCCAATATATTACATCTGACTTGTCAAATTTCCCACTGCAAAAGTTATACATTCCGTGTGAAACATATGAAACATTGTCAGATGAAATTTACAGAAGCAAAGTCATATGCAAAATTTTCAATTAGAGCGTGTTCTATTTTCATCTGACAAGGCATTTGACATCAGCTGTATTGAATTAACAAAAGTGTGGTTTGGTTGAAAAAACATTAAAACGCATAGAGCGCTTTATATATGCAAAATGATGCCAAAACTCAGCTGTTGTGACCACTCAGATGTCAATCCAGATGTAATTGCACATGTACGTGTGAAAGCAAAAATTATAAACCGTCAATAAATTGACAATTTTGACAAACATGCGAAGTTACATATGTCGCACACATCTGACAAGGCATATGTAAAAAACATGTCGTCTAAAGTCAGCATTAAAAAATGTACCACCGCCTCTTACAGCACAACAAACCTCTACTATGCTCTTCTCGAAGCATCTAGTGGCATTTGCAAGCCCCATGTAACTTCTTTGTGAATAAAGTTAGATGTGTAAATTTGTAGAGGACAAACGTATATGTTACACAGCAATGCAAACTTTTGGGAACCAAAACGCGTAAAAATTTTTGAAAAAGGGGCTAAAAAGGGCTACATTGAAAAGAGATATGTATAGATCAATATCCAGTAAAATTTTTCGAAAATGCGCAAAAAGGGCTAACTTATAAAGCGTTTCTTTTGAAAATCAAAAAAGACTAATTCCAAAATTTTTCGAATCGGTTATCACATATATGTATACATGTCAACGGATCTGATTAACACTTTGTAGGCTAATACTTCACGTATCTGTCTCCTATGTGTCGTTTTTAGTTTTTCCAATTTCGCTGCAGTTTTCGAATTATAGTGGGTCAAGTTTCGATTTCTTAGAAAAATTTTATGAAATACCCCATGTTTAAATTAATATAACTTTACAACCGATAATCCAATTTGAATAAATAAAATACGTACTAAAAGCTTAAGTCCTCAGGTTGCAAAAACTAATACTAAAAATACACAGTTTCCTTGCAGAAATATTATAAGACTCCAAAAATATAATTAATTTGCAAATATTTCAAAGCCTGAGGATAGAAAACCTTATACGAAAGTATGGACAAGACAACTTAAAACCAATGAAAGTTCCTATGCAACCTAAACTTAACTTAGAAAAGAATCCAAAAATTCCAGGCGGAGCAGATTGATGAAACAAAATATCAAGAAATTACTTGTTCATTTTTACACCTGTCAGTCTATAGTCGTCCTGATATTCCACGTAAACAGCACTGGACATCGGCTATACAAATTGTTAGGTACTTGAATACGACAAAGAAATTAAAGTTAATTTATACAAAGGATTTCATCTACAGGTCTTAGAGAAACAATTTAAGTTGAGGAGGCATGATGAATTATATGGCATACTTATACAACTGAAATATTTTATGTAGTTTGTTTTTATATACTTTGTGATTTTTGATCATGTAAGCTTTTGTAAAATACTTAACAAATGTATTACTTTTCATTATGCTTTTTACTTTTTGTCAAAACCTTGTTCAATAAACATTATTTTAAATTGATTAAAATAAATATTTCTAACAGGTATCTTATTAAATTTTTCTAAAAACCCTATCTTTGGCCCACGATAATTCGAAAACTGCAGCGAAATTGGAAAAACTAAAAGCAACAGATAGAAGGCAAATCCTTTTTTTAGAAATTAAAAGTACACGTTATTTCATAAAAATTAACAAAGAAACCTGCCCACCTACCTATACAAATAAATAGCCAAAATATACCTCAACACACTGAAGTAAAATATCTCGGTGTTCTTCTTGATCGTCGTCTAACATGTAAGTCATTCATAAATGCAAACGTTGCCCAAATGAAATTAAAAGCAGTTCAAATAATACATTGGCTCATTGGAAGGAACTCTACTCTAAGCCTAGATTGTAAACTTCTTCTATACAACTCCATTCTAAAACCAATATGGTCCTTCGGAATCTAGTTATGGGGCACTGCCTCGGCATCAAATGTATAAAAAATTCAAAGGCATCAAAATAAAATACTCCGAACAATTACAGCAGCCCCATGCTATGTCAGACCTAGATGTGCCGCTGGTTAAGACAGTGTTTTCTAAACACGTGACAAGCTACATAAAAAAACTTGAGTTGCACCCAAATCCCCTAGCCCGAAACATCATTAACTTTACAGGCCATACTCGGCTGAGAAGGAGGGACACTCTTGCTCTCAGCAAGAACATGAGAGACGTAAACAACTAAACAACCAACCGCTGAAACAAATATTTTTGTCTGGCACTGGCTGGACTTAAAAATTAAAAAGATTTGATTAATTATTGTTAGTTCAATTTTATTGAAGATACAATAAATAAATAAGACCGGTAAAAAAAACGTTCTTTCATAAATATATGGACTTTTTTACATACATATTTATAAAATAAAATTTTGTTTCATATAAGAAATTTGTATTATAATCCTGTTTTTCTTTAATATCAAAACTTGCAAAGTTTGTTTTTAGATATTGGTTAATAGACAAACACGTTTTTTAGATCCATTTTACACCCGTAATACTGAACCGATTTTGAAAATATTTATATTTTTAAAGGGTTTTTACATAGAATCAGACAAACTTTATTTTATTGAAATCGGTTGAGGACTTTAGGAGTAATACGACTATCAAGTTCTTAGTAACACCAATAACCAAATACATGCATCTTTTTTTCTCAGCTACAAGTAAAACACAAAAGTATATATTCGATTGTTTTTGCACAACAGTGCTCCCAGTTTTATTTCATACCTTATACCAAATTTTTGATTTTTGATTCCCCAAAATCATCAAAAATAGCTCTTTCCTCATCACCAAAAATAAAGTCATATTATTTCAAAGAAAAAAGTGCGTACATTTATTTATTTAATTAATAATTTCATTCAAATGGCTGCCTCGGCCGGCCATGCAGTAGCCTACACGATCGGTCCAATTTTTAAGCACATTATCGATTGTGTGCAGCTGTATTTCACCAATGTCTTCACGAATATTGTCCTTTAAAGCGTCAATTGTCTCTGGCTTGTCGGCGTAACACTTATCTTTGACGGCACCCCACAAATGATAGTCCAACGGTGTCAAATCGCAGCTCCGATGTGGCCAAACGACATCAGCTCTGCGGCTGATAATGCGATCTTCAAAAACAGGGCGCGAAACATCATGTGTAGCTTCGGCTGTCTGGCACGTATCGCCATCCTGTTGAAACCAAATGTTGCCAATATCCTCCTCTTCAATTTTTGTGAACAAAAATTCGTTAAACATGGCCCGATAACGATCGGCATTGACTGTAACGGCCACTCCTTGCTCATTTTCGAAGAAAAATGACCCAATTATGCCTCTGGACCAAAATCCGCACCAAACAGTGACTCGTTTTGGGTGCGTCGGCTTTTCAATGTATGCGTGCGGGTTTTCTGTGCCCCAAATGCGACAATTTTGCTTGGTTACATAACCGCCAAGATCAAAATGAGCTTCATCTGAAAAGATGATTTTGTTGGCAAAATCGGCATCTTCTGTAAGTCGATCGCAGGCCCACTTAGCGAAGCGTTGTTCAAGCGTATACACAACCATATTCGTTCAGCGGAAGAATAAAACTAATTATCTGTCAAATCAGACATAAGCTAAGTGTTACCATTCACGAAATAAGCACTAGTTGAAAAAAAACGTTAGATGGCGGACCCTTTATAAAGAACTTTATAATATATATATATATATATATATATATATATATATATATATATATATATATATATATATATATATATATATATATATATATATATATATATATATATATATATATATATATATATATATATAAATATAAATATATATATATATATATATATATATATATATATATATATATATATATATATATATATATATATATATATATATATATATATATATATATATATATATATATATATATATATATATATATATATATATATATATATATATATATATATATATATATATATATATATATATATATATATATATATATATATATATATATATATATATATATATATATATATATATATATATATATATATATATATATATATATATTATAAAGTTCTTTATAAAGGGTCCGCCATCTAACGTTTTTTTTTTCAACTAGTATATATATATATATATATATATATATATATATATATATATATATATATATATATATATATAATGGGTGATTTTATAAGAACTATCGGAAAGTAAAAAAAAAACACATAAAATTCAGAAAAATGCATGAAATATTTATTTGGATCGATAGTTGGGTCGATATAATTTAATGTTTGAAGATTATTTCATGCAAATGTTGGCCGCGGCTGCGCCTCAAATGGTCCATCCGCTTAGTCCAATTTTGGCATACTCTTTCCAACATTTCGGCCGGTATCTCACGAATAATGTTGGCAATGTTGGCTTCCAGTGCGTCAATCGAAGCGGGCTTGTCGCTATAGACATTAGCCTTAACATAGCCCCACAAAAAATAGTCTAGAGGCGTTAAATCGCACGATCTGGGCGGCCAATTGACTGGTCCCAAGCGTGAAATAAACTGTTCACCGAACTCGCCTCTCAATTGGTCCATTGTTTCGCGTGCTGTGTGGCATGTGGCACCGTCTTGTTGAAACCACATGTCATGCAAGTCAAGCGTGTTGGTGGTTTAATGTCCAACAATGTAAATTTGGTGCGAAATTTTTTTACAATAGCCCGAATAGAAGCCTCAGTAGGTCGATTAAACTGACCATAAAATGGAAGAAGCGCGCGATGAACTTTCTTAACAGAGCACGCATTTTGGTAATAAAATTCAATAATTTGCAAGCGTTGTTCGTTTGTAAGACGATTCATGATTAAATTATAGACCAAACTGAAGATGTTTGACAGTGACACAAGATACAAAACGTGCGTGAGCTGTCAAAACTAGTGTTGCCAAAAAGATAATAGCAAAAAAATCACTCGTTATATATATATATATATATAAAAGTCCAAAAAATAAGGGGTACCCCTTACAAATGTATTTACATTGTCACAGTAATTAACCATTTATTATTTGGCTTACTTGAAGCTAAAAAATAAGTAGTCAAATTAACAAATTTAAACAAAATATACACATTATATTTTATTTATATTTATTAATATTTTTTTTTTTTTTGACCCAACTGGGTACGAGCCTATGCTCGTTCAGATTTGAAGACAAGAAATTTACCCACTCAGCTATTGTTGATTTATAAGTTTAAGCGACAAAAGTTAGTTTTCATATACAAACACATGTGTACTTAAAAAGTGGTTGTCTACTTATTTTATTAATACCAGGGATGATAAAGTTGGTACAATTGTACTGTTTTTGGTAGTATTGAAACAAAAAAAGTACGATGGCAACCCCGTGACTCATTTGGTACTATTTGCAAATTTTCCCAAGTTTTTGGGTGGTATCCATTGATTATTCAATAATTATCTCTACTCGACGGTGGTTATTTCGTGAGTGGATTTGTGTAGTTATTTAAGGAGAATACATAACAGGTGGTCTTGAGAGAACAGCTTATAATACTTGCTTGTTACTGTTCAAGCCAAATATCAACAGCTATGGTGATGGAGTAGCTTAATGTCAAACTTCATATTCTATAAACAAATCATTGGTTTTCTTAAATAAAGACGGTATGTCTTAAAACATATTTTTCCAGTAGAGAAAAAACTAAATATTTCTGAAATTGTGTCCACGGTATCTTTGATTTTTTTTAACTCTCGGCATATATTTGCCAAAATAAGTTTGTGTAAAAATTTCAGACAAAAATAACGTAAGAACGAGATCCTAGCAAGGATGCATAAAACCGTATATGGTGACATAAATAACATTTACTATATATTATTATTATTATTAATTGCTTTTACGCCATATCGTCGGCGGATAGTGCCAATACAAAATTATTCCAATCATTTCGATTTGAGCTAAGGGTTTTTACCCTATTCCATGATAAATTTCCTGGATGTAGACTAATCTTATCTTCAAGACAACGTCTCCAGCTACCTCGCGGTCTACCAGGCCATCTACTTCCTTGATGGTTCCAGTCAAATGCTTCCCTGCAGATGTCAATAGCTAGTTTTCGTAGGACATGGCCAATCCATTTCCACTTCCTTTGCCGAATTTCATATAGTATAGGTTGTGCATTGCATCTCCTGTACAACTCAACGTTAGAAATCCAGTTGTCAGGTCACCAGATTCGTAGTATATAACGCAGTGATCTATTATTTTTTAAGAAAAAATGGAACAAAATATTTAAAAAGATTTCAAAATGTGTTCAGATAGTAATATCGTATCTCTGCTTGTGTGATTTAATAATCCACCACATAGGAATACTTAAGTCGTTATTGCTGAAAATTTTTGGAATCAACATAGGAGTCAGGTTATTCTGCATGAAAAATATCGAGACTAGTCCCTGATATCATGAAAATTTTTACTCTCATGGAAAGAACGTTTAAAATAGAGCTATTTCGCATTAATATCTTAATGCGGATATGCAGAAATGTCGGATTTCAAATTTTATTAGAAAAAATATCTTGTGCTATGTCTTGTTTATCCATTGTGAACGAATTTTAAATAATTTTAGCAAACTTCAAGTTTATAAGGATAAAGAAATAAGTAAGTAGGTTCCTTGTTATGTGTTAAATTATTTGATTTTTGGCACCTTATTGGAAAAAGAATTTATCAAAAATATTTTTAGAAAACAAAGCCATATTTGATCTTTGACACAATGAGCACATAAAATAAATCAAAATCGTGTGGCTTACTTGGTTACAAAAATTCAAAAAGATTTTAGTAGTATTTGAGTCGAAAAAGTACTATATTACAAGCTCGTTGGTACGAAATGAATTTCTTCATTTATCATCCCTGATTAATACATATCAACAAATTGTAACTACTTTCAGATAATGAGAAAAATACGTACCAAGTTTATTAAGAACTAGGTAGTAGTTCTAATTTGATGCATAGTAATAAGATAAAAAGTATCACTCATTACTATGTAATCCATTAATAAAGTACTACCGATTACAAAAATCACAAAAGTTTTTGCTGGGTAACTCATCTTTGTGGGAGCGAGAAGCAAGCTAGTCTTTCGCGCATAACCCTATATTTATAAGGTATAAGTTTTGTATAGAAAGTTCACATTTGAGACCGCCACAATTAAAATAATAATAATTTCTTGTTACCGAAATCTTTGCCAATAAATCTAAAAAGGCTTACTGTATACGAGCTTCCTCCATATGTTATCCGTTTCGACAACCAAAAAGTGTTTTAAGGAATAGTTAGTACCTTCGGAAAGCCCTATTTAATAGGTTTGTCATAAATTGCTATTTACATATAAACGTCACGCTCTTATTTTGTTTATCAATGATTTGTTTATAATATTTGGCAATCATTTGCGATCATGACCGTTCTTACGTGGAACGATAGTCTGTTGGATGATAGTGACAAATAATACTTATATATCCCTCTATATTATGCAAGATGAAAGTTTCGAGACAGTGCTTGACTTAACTTCTCTTGATGTTGACATCAAATCTGTTAGGTCGGCCCTTAGAATTAAAGTCAGGAAATACCTTGTATACATCTAGATATCTGTATCTTCAGACGGAAATTTACGCCATAACGGAAGATTCGAAAAATATTGACGGACAGATATGCGTGGCCAATACCATCGATAGTTGCCTGAATAGTATTGCTGTTATCAAGGGCTTCAATCCCTAAATCTGCTTCATACATCCTGGAGAATGAAGTGGCCGATGAATATATGTATAATCCCGTCTCGGCTCCTAGAAGTGAAGTTAGTTTATTTAAGGTGTGGCTGCTGAAAAGTATCGCACGTACGTGGTATTCAGCACACTTTAGTCCTTACTAAAATCAGATAAAACATTTAAACTTTTAACATAGCTGCGTAGGGTCCTTTGGTTTCTATTAATTGAAGTATTAACACACAGCAAATAACTGGAACCAAAAAGAAAAACTTATTTTTCGCGAATATCGCAAAACACGCACTAAGAAAAATATATGAATTTGACATTCGTGTTCAGCAATCTCAAATTAGCATAGAAATTTTTATTTTTTTTATTTTAGATATGATAAAGACTTAGGAATTCAAAAATTGGTCTCTTACCTTCATTTTAAGTTTGTCTGAAATCTGAATTTTTATGTGTAAAAATTAGAGATGTGCACGTGCGTGATCGTGAGTTTTCGCTCACGATCACGCATGATCACGAAAAGAATATTTCCGTTCCGAATACGAATTATAATTTTCTGTGTATTTGATGTAGAAAATTAGAAAAGCAATTGCAAATATTCCAAACCCGTTGCAGATTTACTCTCGTTTTGAAAAATTCAAAATTTCTTAATGTGGAATATCAACACCATACAATTGGGTCACGTCTGTTTGTATGAAGAAGGTATAAACAGTATTTTCGTTCTCTGTAAAAGATGCCGAATTCGTATCCGAATACGGTCAGAACACGTACTGCAAATTATATGAGTGGTTGGCAAGAAATCGAACCGACAACTTTGCCGAAATGTTTAAGAGAACTCTTTACGAGTTCTGAAGAACTACTAGTGAAACTCTAGAGGAATTTTCGTCATGTCTGAGCAATCTTGGAAAAATGTATGACAAATAATCAGAAAATTTTCCGATTTAACTCGTAGCCTTAACACCCTTTTGTATTAATGTCGCAAAAAGTCGAGTCTAATATTCGATATTTATCAGGAATGTCGTATAAAACTCACAAACAACAACTATAAAAAATGTTTAGTGTTGCATTATATATATGATGTTTCACAAATTGATCGATTTGATCTCATATTCAAAATCTTGATGCAGCAGTAAAACTAGGTCTTCATATTTTTTCATTATTTTTCTCATGTACCTAAGAATAAAATGCAGCGTTTTAATCATATTCGAAATTGACATTCGCTACTTATTTTTAGTGTACTTATTTTTAGTAAAAAAGGAAAATGTATTTAGTTAAATTTTGTTTTTGAACTTTTTCTATTATCTTAAATTTTCTTTCCCTAAAAATCACTCAATTATTGATTTCAACCTGCTTTTTATTCTCGTATTTTACATTAATTAAAATAAAACTCGAAAATCTTTTAACGAAATTAAACATTTTCTTTGCCCAAACACATTCTGTCATTCGGAATCAATTTACCTAGAAATATGTTTCAACGAAAATACGTGGCACAAACTCCCTTAAATATTAATTTCCTTGATTTTAATCGTGCAACAACCCCTTAGTTGTAAACTGTGCTTGCTTTTTGCAAGCTATCCATTTGTAAAACGATATTTTCAACATGGAACATGCAACTACTACAGCTTTAAGTAAGTAAAATAAGGAGTAGTGTAGTGCAGAGTGGAGTAAAAATCAATTGAATAATGCTTTTCATCACAGTGGCTGGCAGTGATGCGTGCTAAAAATGTTGTATCCTTTAAAAGGAATTGTCGTTTAAATGAGAAAAATACACATTGAGTTTTATATCATGATTGGAAGTACCATGATATAAAAACAAACACTTTATGAAATGAAATTCACTGAAGAATATGAATTCTGGTGTTTTCATCACTACAGCAAAAACAACATTAAAAATGTATAACGAACGCACTGCTTAAAAATGAACAAAATATTGCAAAAAATATACGAATAAAAAACGCTGCTTGAAGAGAGAGTAAGCGGGTGAATGGATGATTACAGCAACAGACAAAGGCGGAAATTTTTGTGACGTTGTGATTTCTGGCATGCTGGGAATGAGATGGGTATAAATGGTATGAGAAGCATGGTAAGTTGGTTGGTTGATTGGGAATGGGTTGGAAAGGTTTGTTTATTTGTTTGTTAGTAAAGTTAGTTAGTTTGGTTGGTGGCTGGACTCGCTACATACATACATTTATACATACATATTAACAAATTTAACCTTTTGCATACAAAAATACAAAGGAAAAAAGATGTATGAAAGCAAGTGAAGCGAAGTAAGCAAAAGTACACAAAGCCTTTCATACCCTGCAGATAACGCGACTAGTCCATACACGCATGTAAAGTATACTCCATTGGGAACTAGTCCAAAGGTAACCCAAATATACGGAGAAAACATTTGGGGGATTCAAACGGTTGTCATAAAGTCATATGTCTTAAAATAATAACACGAAAAATTTAGTGTGCTATTTCAAATTTGAGTCAGCTGATAAAAAAAAAACAATTATATACATTTGGAATTAAGATGCCAAGAACAAGCGAAAAAACAAAAATAATAGCCGGTTTGTGCGAAAATAACATATTTTTAATTTAATTTAATTTGTTAATAAAATAAATACATAAGACCTTATCTGATTATCGTTTAAACACTCCATTCTAAACTAAAATCTAGATATGTTTCCTTCGTAAATACAAAAATAAATTGTTAAAATACATAAACATAAACAAAACCAGCTGTTGTTCACTAAGCCGACTAATTTTCCGGACGGCTGCTAGTGGAAAAACGACCGGTGGCCGCCAGAAAACAGAAGTATAAAAACAGAATTTTGACTATGTAATTTAAACAATTTGCTGTATCTCGGAAACCGTAAAAGGCAAAATCTTGAAATTTGAAAAAACGCTAAAACAAAAAAATTCCAAAATTAAAGTAATGTCAAAACGAAAAGTGGTCAAAATGGAAAAATCACTAAAACGAAAAAAATCACCAAAACTAAAAAGATCGCCAAAAAATTAAAAAAAACGCCAAAACCCGAAAAAGTCGTCAAAACGGGAAAAAGCATTAAAAAACTAAAACAGTAGCTAAAACTAAAAATGTCATTAAAAAAAAAAACTAAAAAATGGAAAAAAAACACCGAAACGAAAACAAGCCCCAAAACAAAAAAATCGCCAAAACCCGAAAAATCGTCAAAACCCGAAAATCGCCAAAACTAAAAAAATCTCTAAAACTAAAAAAAAAATCACCAAAAACCGAAAAAAATCCTCAAAACCGGGAAATTCGCCAAAATTAAGAATATCGTCAAAAAGCAAACAAAAAAAATGTCTAAACAAAAAAAAATCGTCAAAGCTAAGAAATCGGGACTAAGTTGATAATACCAACCCTGTTTAAAATAAAAAAAAGCATTTCAAAAGTGCCAAATTTAAAGTATATACCAAATGAGAGCTTAAAAAGTTTTCTATAAATTTGTATACATGGTTAAATACCGTTATATGGATCACTTTTTGAGATAACGGTGTTTTTACGTATATAATCCAACAAATTTTTTTAATTGCATTTGGTTCACAATGGGGTAATGTATTTATGTGCCAGTAGAAATGTATTTTAGAGCACTTTAAAATTATGTATATACATATCGTTTATATCCGTGCAGAATTGTAGGAGTTATGCCCTGTTCAAAATAAAATATTTGAATCTCATAACTCCGGAACCAAAAAAGAGTGCCGAAAAAACATTTGGCAAAAATTGTTGTTCTAAAAAGGGCTATTACCTCATGATTTTGTATTTTAATTTTCAACAGCGTTGGTATTATTGACTTAAACCAAAAAGCAAAAAAAAGGCAGAAAACGAAATATCGCAAAAAAAAGTAAAAAAACACACAAAATAAAGTAGCGCCAAAACCAACAAAATCGGCAAAACAACGAAAAAAACTTTAAATTAAACAAAAAAGCAACACGAAAAAATTTCCAAAATGAAAAATGGGCAAAAACGAATAAGGATACATGTGTATTCGTACGGAACCCTTCGTCTTCGAGAAAAAATCTAACTTTACTGAATTTATTTATATTTACCTATTTAAAACTTATAAAAATATAAGTATGTATATATGTATGAACATATAAAACTGTGAACAATTTTCAGGAATACTTACATATTGCATACATACATCATATATCAATATCGCCGGCTTATAAATATTATCACCGGCTCCACTAAATACTCGGCCGTTCGGCTCAGATTTCTACTGTGTAGTTATGACAATACAATAAACACAGCACACAAAGTCTTATTATATTAGAACTTTTTTGTTTGAAGCACAACAACAACGTTTTAAAATTATTGTAAAATATTAAGACATTATGACAATATGACTAGATAACACATCCGTTTGAATCCCCCAATTGTATATTTCACATTACGATATCCTACGGACGAACCATATAACCCAGCTTAGCATTACATTGGAGTAGTATCAAAATGACTCTACGTCACTACTTAATGGGATCATTCAGTATATTATATGCAATCGCTTAAACGCGAACACTTGTCGTTTAACTAAAACTGTTGTTTGCAAATAACATGGTCCAAGACTGCATTACAGCGGAGTAGTATTAACACTACTCTATGTCACTATTCGGCAGAACAATATATACAATCGTTAAAATTTGAACATTTATCGGTTAGTTTCATAATTGCATTACATAGGTCCATGTTGTAACTACTCCATTTCAGCTAGAAAGGGTCACATAGTCCAACATTATCTGCAGGGTACACATGCACAAATATACATATGACAAGAATGATAATACGGTTGGAGTTGATGGCAAACATTGAAGCAAACAGGCATCTGAAGCAAGAGTCTGTATCGGTTGTGGCAAGCAATGACTGGTTAAATAGGAAACTGACACAGCTGGAGGGCCATATTATCAACAACAGCAGCGGCGGCAACAGCAAACATCAAGTAACAGCTCCAGCAGTATCAGTTGATTGTAACAACAGTGACGATGATGATAATAACGCTACACAAAAATACACAATCGTACATACATACATATATATTTAATTTTTAGCATGGCGATTATTTTGCTAACAAAACCCTTAACAATAATAAAATTAAAGTTTATTGCAACTTTTTTTTTTAATTTAATATAAAAACGAATTTAACAATATAAATTTTATATTTAAATAATGGAGTACTTTTGGCAAAAATGTATCTGTGCTTTGTTTTTGTAATTAGAATAGTTTGCATGCAAAATTTAGCAATGCTAAGCGTTGCGTTTTACAACATACGGTATAAAATAACTAAATTTGAGACATTTTGTTGAGTTTGTGTATTTAATATACAAAGAATATTTACTTTTTATTATTTACTAAAGAGGATTGAAATTGTCATAACTGTAATTTCCGTTGAAGCCATACTTTTTCCATTTCATACACACACGACAGGCCAAATTGCAAACAGCCCGCCAGGATATCCGTTAAAAAAATATTATGCAAAATTTCATTTGCTTTCAATTCCTACAATTCTGTTTACATCTTAACAAGTATACGAACAAACGAAAATTTTCAATGAGAAAAATTCTCAGTAATATAAAAGAAATAGTTCACAAAATGCTGTAGCAGATAGGACACGAAGTCTGATATTTTTAGCTTAAGAGCTACACGAAAGCTCGCAATGACAATTTTTTCTGTAATATGAAGGAAATAGTTCACAAAATAAGTCGCAGATACACAAATACTTTGAATGAAAAGCTGAACAAGGATATGGTAAATTAAGAAAATGCGATAACATCTGTTTTTGGGGTATCGCAGCTTGCAAACGGCTGAAGTAATTTTCTTGAAACATCGCTTACTAGACGACAGTGAGAGTGTGTTGTTCTCTTTAAATAATAAAGAACGAGGCAAAACGCAAAATAAGAGCCTTCTGAGTTTACAGGTCAAATATGGACTATTGACAATCAAAATGATGAGGAGTGCGAGCAGCATTCAACTGCTGAAAATTGGTCTGCATCATTGCAATGCAGCAACTGATGAAGAGAATTGACATAGTATAGGAGCCCTGGATTATGAACTGAGATTACGTAACACCGTAGCTCTATTTTAGCCTGACTTCGCGTTACAGCAATAAGAACTTAATAGAGGCAGTTGCTTAGCGCAGTTACAAAGCAATACTATCTTTAGTCTCTATCCCACGACGAATAGAAATCTCCAAGTCCGCCGGTACGCTCCCTGGTCAACTAGATGAAAGACAGTGTGTATGATTAAGTCATTGATGACGACGAAAGTGTCCACAATACCCCTTCGGCCACACTGACATAAGCCACAGAGTTGATTACCTTTCAGATTACTGATTTGCTTTATTGTTACTAGAATGATAGTGATTCAACTAACGTCTATAACTAGAAAGTATCAGCATAAGGCAAGCGTCAGCCTCTCCAGGATCTTACAAAAGGTCTGCCTCCTTTGCAAATAAAAACACAGTATACCTTATTTACGACACTTAACCTAGCTTACACTACTTTATACTAGGGATAGACTTAAAGTAGCCGAACTCGCTTCTGCGTTTATCGTTAATGGGTCCCTCGGGTAGTCTGCCCCCGTGGCTACAGTGAATCTCGACCGATGATTTAATACTCACGTTCGTATTGCAACTACGAATACAGGGAAATTTTGACGTTAATGCACTCGGCTAAATACGAGTTAAATGCAAACTACGAATATACGAAGACTTCGGAGGTTCGTATAATCCAAAACTACGTTTGTTTTACTAATCACTACTATGAAACGAATACATGAAGAATTCGAGGTTCGTGTAGGCGGTTAAATACGAGCTACACACAAACTACGAATAATTCGGAGGATCGTATATTCCAAAACTACGTCTGAAACGAATACACGAAGAATGCAGAGGTTCGTGCACTCGGCTAAATGCGAATTACATGCAAACTACCAATATACGAGGAATTCGGATATTCGTAAACTCTAACACTACGTTTTTTTTACAATATGCTACTATGAAACGAGTACACGAATAATTCGGAGATTCGTGCACTCTGCTAAATACGAGTTACGTGCAAACTACGAATATACGAAGAATTGGGAGGTTCGTATATTCGAAAACTACGTTTGTTGTATTAATCACTACCATGAAACGAATACACGAGGAATTCGGAGGTTCGTGCTCATGGCTAAATGCGAGTTACATGCAAACTACGAATATAAAAAAAAATTTGAGGTTCGTACATTCCAAAACTACATTTGTTTTATTATATACTACTATGAAAGGAATACCGAAGAATTCGGAGGTTCGTGCACTCGGCTAAATATGTTAGTATATTTAATTAGTATATTTCGTATTTTCAGAAATGTATTTTCAGATGAATACTTATATATCGGAACAAGAAACGATAAAGCACTCAAGCTGCATCTCAAGCGGCCAACTTGTCATTGCAGCTCGTACGGTATCGTAACTTGCTCCACAATTATGTGCAAATCTTGAAAACTTATCCAATATTCTTCATCGAGCAAATGAGAAGTACAACCAAATCTGTATTCATTAATAGATTTATTCCAATATGTGTACACAAACAACTGTTTAGCACCCTACATTATGTGCGATAGTATGCATCTATTAGGCATAGTATATGTAATCATATGTTATTTTCTATATTTTTGTAACGTAGCGTTTCAATGTTCTTTCTCGAATCACTTTGTCGTCCAAATGAAACAATTCCTATAAAAACATCATTAGACAGAAGACCCCACATAGAAATACTAAAACGACTAGCTGGGGAAAATTCAGAAATCTTATGCAAGCATTACCACCCCCTAGAAAATTGACGTTATAACGAACTAAAATTTTAATTTTCCGTAATATACATACCTTACGAGCAACCTATTTGAAGCATTCCTGAATTTCTGTCTATAGCCGTCACCTCCGCACAAAAGTATGATGGTCTCCGGAGTTATGATCATTCAGAAAGGAAATCTAGACACGTTTTTATCGGGCGAAAAATGAAAGCCCACCAGCTAGCTGGTACGAATACCCCAAAATGTTTACTACACCGAAAAAAATAAGTTTCGTTTTTGATAACAAAAATCCCGGTATTCAATAATTTTTTTTCAAATTTCCTGTGATAAAGAATTCCCCTATATTGATAACAAAATTATTTCAAAATAAAAATATATATATAAATTAAAAAAATGTTGACTTGGCTGGAATACGAACCCGGGCTTTCCGGACGTAAAGCATACACTCTATAGCTGAGCCATATCCCATTTATTTGTTTATGGGATACAACTTGTTTTAAGTACTTATGTATAAAAAGAAAAGAAATAACCGGCATGGAAAAGAAATACTTACAACGAAATATTTTATTATGTTAAAGATAAATGTTATTGAAATTCATATTTTTTTAATAACATGGTTTTATTGAATATAATTCTTGGAAATGTAAAAAAAGCGAATATAATGTCTTGGTCAATCTCATTCGAAAAGCTGTAGGGTACGAGTGAGATCCTTAAGTTATGCAAATTGGACGTACATACCAAAGGTGTGGAGGGAAAACAATCTATGGTCTTTATCCCCAAAGTAGAAAACAATCTACAATACAATGAACATTTTCTAGCTCATTAATCGCTCATTGTTTTTACTTAAAACATTAGAAAGACTTCTAGACATGCGCTTAAAACGGAAGCTGACACAAAAACTTCAGCGAGGCATAACACGCTTATTTCAGAGGCAGGCTGGTGAAAACAGAACTTCACTACGATACTTGATACGCTATGGCTGCCTTCATCGATACACAATGTGCTTTTAAAAATGCAAAACTATCTTCGATCATCACCGCTCTAAGCCAGACCTGGGTTCCAGATGCTCAACCAAAAATGTGTTAGGTATTAAGCCAAGGACGACAAAACTAATTCTGTTTACCAGATGATATAAACCTCAACTTTAAGCTAAACCGAAATATTTTGCAGCTATAAAAGGAGGCTAAAAAACATGGAGTACGCCTAGACTTTCCAAACTTTCCTAGAAGCGAATTCCGAAGTAAAGAGAAAAGAAGGCACTATGCGCCTTTTATAACAGTAGGAGGATTTACGGAAAGAATTGGGTGGGATTGGATATGGGATCAAATATTATGTATTGAATATATAAAGCAATCATAAGGCCAATTTTGACATATGGAGCCGGAACCACGGGATGGGTGATTTCAACTCAAGCAGGGCTTTAGACGATACAGGATCTACTACCAACACATGTCAATTACCGACACTACGTAGCTAAATTTACAATACTCCTACGAGTACAAGCAACAACTAAAAACAGCAGATATAAAGGGTTTTTTTTAACAAAAACGTTGTTAACATGACAATTTTGACATTTTACTTGTTGACATATCAGTAATATAAGCATTGACAATTGTTACAATCAATTAAATTTCCCACGAAATTCGCATTGAAATGTCAAAATTCCACTAGGAAAAAGAGTGGATCTGTAAAATGTATGACATTAGGGTCAACATAAGCGTCTTCTTAGACCGCAAACAAATGCTTTAGGTCAATATATTTAAGTCGACTAGCTCGGTACATAATATGCGAGCACCAATGCGTATTAAGTGTATGCCAATTTTTCAATTCCTAAAGTTTCTCAACAATTGGTGCTATCCACAACGACTACATGGCATATTTTGTGTAAGGATTAGGCTTAGAAGCCGGCTATTCACTTCGCCGCAGATTTGCTGAATTCATTTAAGAACAACCCGCTGTTTTATTTTTGAGAAAACATTTTTTCGACAGACCACATTTGCATTTATCTGAATACGTCTACAACCAAATTGTCGCATTTAGGCTTTTGGAAATCCAAGAACAATTGTTGAGAAGCTCTTGCATACTGAACGTGTCACCGCATGGTTCGCTATGTGGTGTTGAGTAGAGGTGGAAAACTATCGATAGTGTCACTATCGAAAATTTTCGATATTTTGAGAAAATATATCGATATATCGATTCTAAACTATCAAAAGTTAGAAAAACTATCGATATATCGACGATACTATCGTGATACTATCAAAGTTTTATACTTCTTAGAGAAAGCACTAAATATGTGTGCCAAAATGCTAAATAAAACCGGTTCTGAAACAAAACAGAACTTTATTTCTTAGTTCAATAAATAACAAAACTAAAATCCTTCTAACATTTCAATATAAGAAAAATGTCGTGAGTTCAATGATTTTTAAATCCAATTTAATTAGAAAAACATGTCTTGCACAACAATAGTAGTGTATCATTTACTATCGATAGCGGCAAAATAATATCGATTGTTTTTAAATAATAATCGATTGACGAATAAAACCATCGATAGTCATAAAACAAATTAAATATCGATATTATCGATAGTGCCATCGATAGTTTTCCACCTCTAGTGTTGAGGCATTATAGGTCTGATTTTTTCGAAAATTCAGCTGGATATGCCTGGTGAGTGCGTGGTCGCGGTGAACATCTGTCCGATATCACTTTTCATTTATAATTGCTAAACCTAATATTCTTATTTTTTGAAAATCATTTATATATTTGTAGATTCTCAAAGGGTTCTTAAAAGTTTGTACATAAGATAAAGGGTTTGTAACTGTTCAAAACTGTGTTTTAAGTCTACTGATGACTTGGCAAAGCACCAACGAAATGCTGCATATAGACAATTGCTTGAACTCTAGCAAATAAATTTCATTTAAAATAAAATTATGACAATATGCCAAATAATAAATTTCTTAAATATTTTTGATAGAAATTAAATTTAAAAACAAGTAATTGTAAGATATCTTTTCAAATAATTAAAAAAAAATTTGCACAAATGTTTTAAATTTAAGCCATTTTTTCTTTAGCTTTAATAAAACCTGGCTTAGAAAAAATCCTTTCCCTTATCGTAGATGTTAGAGAATTCGAAAGCAATCCATAAGAGATAAATTACATTCCACACAAGAGTTTATTTTCTAATTTCTTCGCCTGATTTTCTACTGTATTTTAAAAATTGATTCTAGTTGAAAATATTCCTGAGTTGGGGAATAGAATAACTTTATTTAGAACTTGAATTCGTCTCTCATTTAATATTGAAAATATGTTAAAATACTGCAAAATATCTAAAATTTTTTAAAATGGTTAATCGGGTAGTCGACCGAAATTAACTGACTCAAGCCCTAATCGAAAATAGCCAATTTTAAATCAATCGAACAGTTAGTCGCATAGCAATTAATCCGTTAACGGAATAGCCGATTAACGTTTAACTGATTGAATACCCTAGTATCAGACTTCGTAATTACCAAAGATAAACCTCAATATGACGGCCCCAAGAGTCTATACAGGGAATATCCCCCAAAACTTATGTAAACATCATGGCAAAATTAATTTTAAAGTTAAATGATAAAGATCTATTGTCAAAAACTGTAGTTATAACGAATTTGTTCGTATGTCTTTAAATTTCGTTTATACCAAGGCTTCACTGATACATATGCACAAGGAATCAATAGGTCTAACGAAGTACTTTCAGACCACTTCAGATTCGTTATATTGAAGTTTCGCTTTATTACTCAAATTATACGGTTTTATTTTTGTTGTTTCGTTGTGCAGTTTTTTACAATTGCTGTCAAGCAATTACACAGGCCTGCGAAATTATTTTTTTGGAAAGTTTTTTCTTAAATTATAATTTTTAGTTGTTATTGTTGTAAAAGTAATGGGAACAGATATTTAAATTTGTTTTTGTGTTTCGCTATTATGTATTTTTATACCCTTCATAACAAAGTGGTGAGGGTATTATAGGTTTGTTTTTTAATTTTAGTATAGGAAAGTTACTATGTATCACTATTTAATTATACACATGGATGCATTATATATTGAGTGGCTGTTTTTCAAGATTTTTATAACGTTGGATAACTTTTTGTGAACCTCAATGAAATTATTTACTATATATCTAGAATACGGACGATTGTGTCGTCCGTAGGGCATACTAGTAAAAATAAATTGGTGAAATAGGCACTTAGTAATACAACATATCTTAACATTAATAGATTAAAGTAAAATAAAGTTAATTTGAAATTCCTCAAAGACTACCACAGTGGGCAACAAGTCCTTCGAGTGGCCATGCCGCAACGACAACAACTCATTCAATAGGGTGAAGAGTTTTGTGTATCACGTATTATACTTCTCATTAGCCTGTGCTCAGTAATTAAAAAAGACTTATTAATTAAAATTCAATAAGAACTAAAAAGCAATAAGAAAATATTAGTGATGGATACTACTGAATGATTTCGGTTATCGATAATTACCGCTTATAATTAGTCTGTGAAAAATTATACACATTTGTTATATGTACATATTACATAAGCTTCAAAAGCAATTCTTAGTTTTGTACAAACTGACTCCTAATCGACCCATTATTTGTGATCAATCACAAAAATGTGTATTTACCCCCAATTGACCAATTAAGCGAACGCTCGCTTAAACCGTAGAATGTTTGTGCTATCGAGATTATGAATAGTAAATTTTTTATTTCAATTACAGATTCTTTGATAAACTTTTACAAATGTATGATAAAATTCCTTATTGAAACTGAAATGTTGAACATAGTTGTTGTTCAACGAAACATACCACAGATGGTTTTGTTTTAATTTTATTTCTTTTTATTGCGAATGCTTGTTACTTTTCCTACATTACATCGGTATGTAAAATATGTATGGATGAATGTAAAAAAAACAACAATATTTTGCAATACTGGGTGTGGAAATTAAAACACAAATGATGATGGGAGAAAAAATAAATATGTAGGTATGTACATATGTATGTATGTATGTATGTATGTATGTATGTATGTATGTATATTTAATAAAAAAGTATGAATGTTTGTATATTAATAACACCAGCCAACCAACAATGGTTTACCACAGTCATACACAGTGGGTGGTCAACAGGCAGACCACACCAGAAAATCATATTTACCAATACCTACTATATATATATTTGTATGTACATAAGTATGTATGTATGTAAATTTTACCTTATACTGTATAGTCATCATCATCATCAACAACATCAGCCGGAATCATCTTCACAGTCAACAAGAATAATAACAAAAAGCAACAACAACTTAAAACCGTTAATATTATCCTTTGTTACAGCAAAAGCTTTTGTGTCAACACCATCAACCCAGTTGAAATCAATTCAATGTAAAATGTTCTTCATACCATTAGAAATTTTTTCGATGTTTTTGTTTGTTTTTGCTTTACCTCTTCCTGTACTCTTTCCCAACAATACACCAATCGTGTATCAGATGGGTTGTCAGATTTTTTCTGGCCTATTTCGCCAAATTGAGTTTAAAAATCGCCAAAAGTCGCCAAAATCAGTTTTATGTAGTTTTTCTTAATATATATGATGATGTTCCGCTATTCTCCAGCTTGGGAGCAAACGACCTCAATTAAAGATTTCCATCTATTTCGGTCGGGAGCTATTTGTACAGCTTCGTTCCATGTTAGTTGCGATGATGCTAGTTGGTTTAACGTCGATGTACGCTAGGTGGTTCTTGGGCGTCCTCGTCGATGGGAACCTTGTGGGCTATACGTCAGAGCTGCCTTTGCAATTGTGTTTTCTGATCTGAGAGTGTGACCAATTCATTCGAATTTTCGCCTTAAGATGTCTTGGTGGATTGGAATCTGCCTTGTCATGAGAAGGAGATCCAAATTACTCATCGTGTTTGACCAGAAACATCGGATGATGCGGCGTAGGCAGCGATTGGTGAATATTTGGAGTCTCCTTGTGGGGAACTTTTTTAGACCCCAAGTTTCACATCCATAGAGGGGGATGGGCTTAATGCAAGTGTTGTAAACTCTAATGATCTTAACTCGCGTGACAGATCATTTGATATCCATACATTTCTCAAAGAGTACATAGCGTTTCGAGCTTTGTCTATCCGATTTTTGACATCTTCACATTTTGCAGAAAATCCCAAAAAGTAGAAATAAAATCGCCAAAAACTATTTAAATTTTTCTCATCCAAATTCAAAATCCTTTAATGACTGTAACGAATTTAATAAGAGGCTTTAAGATCACTTTGTTTTAATTTCTTCCAGACATGTTTTGGTGGGACTTATTTTCGAAAATATTCTTTAAACAAAGTAATTTTCCTGAATTATAAAAATTTTTATATATTAACAACATTGAAAAATAGCCATAAAAATCGCCAATAAATTTATTTATCGCTAGAAAAATCACCATGTTGCCAAATCAAAAATTTGGACGCCAAACAAATTAAAAATCGCCTCGTTTGGCGAGAAATCGCCATATATGAGAACCCTGTACATCATCCATAACACACTTATTTAGCCATACATAAGTAAATCTTATTTCATTACGTATGATGTAAAATACTTTAATATTTTAATACTCATACCACCATGTTTTTTTAGGTTGGCCACTATTCTTTCTTTCTACCACCCACATTTTTCTATGGCTTCTTTCATACGCAAATTGTTTGTAGATCTTTCACCGTTATTATCTCATAGATGCTGAAAGTGTATGGCTATATGTGTGCTTAGTCATGGAGTACCTTTATTCACGTGTGCTCTACGGCTGACTGTGGATGCCTTCCTTGCATGTGTGTCCTTGCACAGCAGGATCATAATCTTTTCATTTTGATTTTATTTCTTTTACCTTTTCGGCATTCATGTTTCATTCATTCGGCTTCATCTTTTCATGTCTTTTTTTCATTTTGTTAATTTGCTTTATTCTTAAACAAAGTGTCAATCGCATTGTTATTTCAAAAGTTATGAGTTCTTTATTATTAATAAAAAACACATGGGGACACCAAAAAGTGTGACTTTAGCAAAAATTTCAATTCAATTAATTTTTATAAACAAAAAAGAAGAATACAAAATTTAATCAAAAACTATTTAAGTATCTCTTACGCAGACACAGCTAAGAGTTTTTTATATTTTTATTTTATATATGTTTGGTATGTTGAATTGAAGAATTTTCTAATTTCTTTGCAAAAATTTTGTATTGTGCTGGATAATGATACAGAGAGAAGAAAATGTTCACTTTGGCATTCAACTTTATCCATATCATGGATATATATTTGCATAAATTGTAGAAAAAGAAAACAAGCAACAACAAATGTTCAAATTTTTTTAGCATTTCATTGTCATTTCTATTGGGTGTTTTATTTTTAAGTCTGAGGAATTTATATTGGAATAAAACACAGCTAGTATTTATTATTTGATATAAAATTAGCATTTATTAAAAATTAATTTTATTGTATTATCTATGATTTCGAATTGATCGTCCAATTTTCGACATTTTTCCAATACGAAATAAATTCAAGCAATTTGCTAAAAATAGTTGCTAGCAATTATGTAAAAATAATAGAAAAAAGCCCGGGCATGGCTTAAGAATTTTTTTCCTCGATTTCCAAAGTTATTTTTAAATGGTTTTATTTAGCTTGCCGTGTTTGTGGAGTTTGGCTAAAATCTAATAATTTAAAATTTAGGCCATTCCTCTTGACCGATCGATCTGAAATTTTGTAAGCATCTTTAATTTTGGTAAGCACTTAATATTGTGATTAGAAAATTGAGCCGCACCAGGAAGTAATATATAGTTTTAGCCCCCTAAACAATTTTGCAATTAAAAAAGTGGGCGGTTCCACGTCCATAAAAGATATTACTTAAGTTTAGCACCTTCCTGTTAACGGATTGATCTGAGATTTGGTGGATACATTTACTTACGATAAAAAGTAATACTCAGTTTGAACCTGGGCAGTACAAAATATGGGACTATATTCATGCATATATGTTGTCAGCCCCCTCAATATGGATATTAAATGAAAGAGCTTGGCTACTGGAATGTAGTAAACCACGAAAAAAGTCCAAATCCAAGGTACAGTTCGAAACAAAATACCAGATCATAAAGTTTAGATAGGACATAAAGTAAAAAATAAAACCGTGGGGCACGTCGAATTTCCGTTATTTATAGTCAACCTACGATTTTATGTTAGTCTGATCAATGGCTTATGTTGGTGAGGAGAGTCGTGTGGAAGCTGGTACCTGGTACCTGGTACTACGCAATTATGTTTTAGCTTTTAGTACACTATCTGCATCATTATTATGTTTCATTAAAATAAAATCATTTAACTTACTATTTTTTAACTTATTTTATTTATTTTGAAATCTTATGTTTTAAGTATGTCCCATTAGCACCGAGTCAGTATCTAAAGGAAGGATATTAATCTAAGGAAATTCTTAAAATACGTAATGCGCGCTTAGTTAGAAGTCTAACTGGCGAGAAAGAAATAACACAAAACTAGTTACGTAACTGGTCCGCAATTAATAGGAAGTGGTCTGATGTCTACCACTTCCTATGAAGTGGAAATTTGTTATACGAGTGGCACACGATGGGACTAGTATAAACTTTTTAAACTATCTAAAAGTGACTTATGGGCCTAGCTCTGTAGATGTTTTTGTCTCTCCAAAATGTGAATAGAGCTTCAAAATCAGAAATTATCGTTTAGAAACTTGTTTGTGGACATAGCACTTAGTTCTTTTTAAAATAAAATTAAGCCCAAAACTATTTTATATTTAGACTATAATCCTTATCGCAAAGGTTACAGATTTCTAGCTGCAGACTATTTAAATCTAGTATTTCATTTAACCTCTCCATAAATATTTCAGCTCTAGTTTATTTATCTTCAATAAAAATATCCCTTAACTTTAAAATCGCAACAACAAACACGAAATATATTAAAAAATATTTAAAAGAAATTCAATAAAGCTGTTAAGTAAATTTGTTACAAGACAAATAGTAATGTCGTTATAAGGAATATTAAAAAATAGATGTTCACATCCTTGTATCAATAAATGAAAAGCATTTGACCATAAATTAGGGAGGAAAACATAACACAGCACAACAGTCTCTATCCTTGTGACATGTGAATGCAAAGTGACAATTTGATTAAAAACTGTTCTATAAAAAACGTTTATTTATTTTTTGTTATATAGAAAACAGTATCAATTAAAATGACCCAACAACAAGTGACAGGAAAAGTAGTTCGCTCGTCTGTTCATCGCTAGTTAAAAATAACAAATTAATTTAAAAACAACAACAATCAACAATGAAGATAGAAAATCCACTTAAATCTATTCGCATATTTTGTGGTTAAAACTCACGGTTGTTGGATGCTCACATATTCTTGTTGCTGCAAAATACCCGTGAAGCAGCCAGTCAAGCTTCTAAAGCTATTTTAAGCTTTAAAGTGGCTAATTTCAATTTAATAAATGACACTTGCATACATCCATTCATAGATGCAAGTGTATACAATCCATATTGCACATGTATATGTTTGTGTGAGAGTTTATGTGCATGAAAATCTGTGTATAGGTATGTCCTGCAACATGAACATTGCTATTGAAAACTATGAAGAGGAATGTGTTTGTTACTAAGTTATGCATAAACCATAAGCACACATTATTGTTATTATCCTGGCAGCAGCAGGCAGCATCAGATGCAGCAGACTACAACAGCAGTCACAACAGCAAATGTGCCAGCAAAATGTCAGTTAAACACAATTGAAAATACCAAATACATACATCCCTATTTGAGCTTCTGAAAAGCCACATTTTGCTAGTAATTTGCAAATGATCTCTTATTACAATTATCTTGAAGTCTATGAGATAAAAAATTTTGATGTAGCGACAGGTATAAAAACACGCAATTTATATTGTGACTTTTTCGCCTGGCTTTAAAGCCAGGCCTGCCTTTTTTGACAATTTTCGTTTAAACCCCCTACGAAAAGTCACATAAAATTTATACTCACAAATCATCAATGTATATATAATTTTTATAGATTTTCGTAAAAAAGAACTTTTCGACAATTAATTATGATATGAAGAAAATGTTGTCATTTATTTAACTTTATAAGAAGTATATACATCATATTCGGCATCAACTTCTTTGTTTCAATCGATACTACAAACATTAATTAGGTTACGATAAACAAAACCATGTTTGTTTGCATCGTAAAAAAAAGTTGTATGGAGGACTTATAGAAGACATATACACCTTCTTTTGGATGAACAAGTATTCCATGATCCAATCCATACTCATTTCTTTTGTACACACGTTTTCGTTGCGGGAAAGGTCTTCCGCTTTCTTCTTAAAAGATTTTTCATAGTATTCCTGACCAAAGATCTTTTAATAAAGCCCATTGATAAAAATAAGATTAACATAAAATTAGTAGTGATTCGATTTCTAGTATATTTTTTTGCCTACCACCAAGCAAAGCTTTTGCTGGGTCGTTTTGCTGGCTTAGCATTTAACATAAAAACACAAACGACCCTAGATGGCACTTTAAAAACAGGTGTAAATCGAAAAACACGAATTTACCTTTATCTGACCAATGGCCGAAATGAAAAAGAAAATTTCTTGCCATGTTTAACACATCCTAATTGCTTTACAAAAATACATTAAAAAAGTCAAACATTGCGAAAATAAAAAAGTTAAAAAAAGTTAAATAAAACTTTGGACCATCTTTTGCTCGATAACTCCGAACTAAAAGCGGCATCACCATGAAACTCTCCAAGTGTATGAAAAAGAGTTTTGTAACTAACATATTTTTTTAAGATTTTTCATAAACTGTTTTCGGCGATATAGGGCTTTGAGCTCGAGATTTCCACAAATGACCTTTGAACTTCTCGCGGAAATGATGGATATGTATATCATATCAAAAACCTTGTTTTATTAAATACAACTTTTTCACTTTTTTAGTATAGAAGTGATAGTTTTTTGAAATAGTGATTATTTTAATTTTTTCCAATTTGCATGATGGAATATTTCAGAAACGTTTTTAATGGGCAACATTTGCGGTGAATATCATAAAAATCGAAAATGGTGTTTCAGAAAATATTATTTTATTTTGTCGATACAATATTGTTGTTAAGTTAGACAGCAATATAATATTTAGAACAACTTTATATTTAAAATAATATGATTTAGCTACAACCATATAATGTAATCATACTATGTTGCTCTTTGAATATGGTTGTCTCAACCATTCTTTTATTTTTCTCAGCTTGAATTCTATTCTTTTTGTTCTTCTATAAAACCAGAGTTTTATCTTCTGTAATAAAATACTGTAAAGGGCCTTAGTGTACTACAAATTGTCAACATTCTATACTCCAAACAAGTTTTTTCTATCTTCTTCTTTTTCAAACTCCTACTCCATGTCATTGCTATTAAAGGAATCCTCGCAAAATTCTGTTTAACACATACATGCGCAAGCACACTGGTGTTGACGGTGATACTTGGTATATTCACAAAAAAAAATTAAAAAAAACTATTTAATAATTTTGTAAACTTCCCCCCTGTAACCGCTGACCTCTTTCCAACGTAGCTTTTCTATTGAAATTGTTATCTGTGTGATTACTTTTTCTAGATTATGGCAACAATATTAGAAGGAGGTTACGCTAAGGCAGTTTGTTCGAGTTGACTAGATTGGAATGCCTGCTAAATGAAAAATCCATGGCCGATTTGCATCTGTGTATGTATGGTCGATAGTGTGAGAGTTTGGTTGCAGAGTGTAAATTTTACATTTATTGTTTGTGACAAAATATGAATTGGAAAATTAATATTATTGATTAAATAATTGAAATTGGCTGCTGTCAGACTTTATGAATTATGATTACAACATTTAATGGAATGTTGCATTTGTTTTCTGCAGTTTGCATATTTCAATTGCATTGTTTTGCTTTTCTGTGTTTGCATATTTTTAACTTGCAAATTTGTAAAGGAATTTTTAAATAAATTAATAGTAAGAAAATTTTTTCAAAAAATTTTTATTAGTATAAAGAAAAAAAAACAATGGAAACATAATATTCCCGCCGATGACTAAGGCTGAAAACCACGCGTTACATGCGTTTTCGCATCATCCGGTGCTGCCAAAAAAAGTTTATTCACTTTAGTTGTACATATCAAGTTACAGAGCAGGACGCCTTGACGCGTAGAATTCAAAAAATAGGTCAGCTGTTTTTGATAGCCATTACTATTTTATTTTCAATGCTATCGATAATTATATTTGTATAGTGTAATATTTTGCTTTTGTATTAAAGTTTTAACACATTTGCGATCATGAAATAACAATAAAACTTCTGCTTAAAAACTTCGCATGAAATGCGGAAAAGCGTGGAATGCGTAGGAGGTGTGAAAGTATCGACGCGAAAACGCGTGTAATGGACTTTCAGCTTAAGTATTACATACTACATATAAAAAAACAAAATAAGAAATACAAACACTTTGCAATTTTTGTAATCGGTAGTACTTTATTAATGGGTTACAAAGTAATGAGTGGTACTTATTTATCTTATTACTATGCTTCACATTAGAACTACTACTTATATTTGAATAAAATTATTACCTATTTTTCTCATTATCTGAAAGTAGTTACAATTTGTTGATATGTATTAATAAAGTAAGTAGACAACCATTTTTTAATTCAACATGTGTTTGTCTATTAAAACTAACTTTTTTCGCTTAAACTTATAAGTCAACAATAGCTGAGTGGGAAAAGTACTTGTCTTCAAATATGAACGAGTATAGGTTAATATCTTATCTGGGTAAAAAATAATAAAAAATACATAAATAAATAATATATAATGTGTATAATTTTTTTTATTTTTATTTGTTTACTAGTACTTATTTTTTAGCTTCAAGTATGACAAATAGTAACTAGTTAAATGCTGTGATAATATAAATACATTTCTAAGGGGTATCCCTTATTTTTTGGACTTCTCAAAAAAATAAGTAGGAATCGAATCAAATTGTAAGTAGTTACGACTTAAATCCTCATATACTTTTTTGTAAGCAAAGGTAAAAAAGTAAGGATTGTAAATATTTCTGCAATGAACTGGTTTAGGGATTGTTCATTCTCTAATCCAGAATGATTTCTTACATCGTTGACAAAGTGGGAAGAACAATTAATAAAATACAATAAGTAGCCAAGTCGAGAGCTATGGGTTGTTCAAACAGGAACATATATAATAACTTTTGGGCTTCTGAATTTTAATGGTTTGAGTATTATAAAAAGAGAAAATCTTGCTATTATGCAAGCCCACTGAGGTTAGATTAAAAACCGCTTACAAAATATATGTGTACAAATTGTCAATTGGCTTCTATGTGACAAATAAATAAAGGGAAAAATAAATTCCATACAAGGCATTGTTGATCTAAATAATCTTTGTTATAAAAACTCGCAAATGGTTATATTAATCATATAACCTATACATAAGTACATATTTGCCTATGCAAAATTATCTTCTAGCAACATTAAAAATATCCTAAATGTGATTGTTCATCATTTATACACTAAGATTTTAATGCAGTTACGAAATATATTTAAACGTCTCTACGTTTAAGTCAATTTCAATTTAGGTGATTGTAACGTCTTTTATTTAGTTGCTTTATAATTTTACAGATGTTTTTTGTTACTCGTATGAGTTGCAAATCGTATGGACCAAAATGTTGTCAACATTAAATGACACAAAAAACGGGTTGCAATAACATTGCGTACGTTTTTATTCAATGCAGGATAAATGCAAAGCCATGCCAAAAGTATTCAATTTGATATTCATGCACACTGCGGCTGTACTCACTGGTCCGTCCATAGAAATTTGGAAGTAGTAAAACGTTGAAAACGTTAAGAATTTTGTAAACGTGTGATAAAAATGTGTGACATTTGTTTGGTGTAAAGGTTTTTCGTGCAATATGTTGCATTTATGTGAAACGACAACAACAACAACAACAAAGCAGGAGCAACAACAAAAACAAATCACAAAATGCAAAGTGTTTTCATACGTTTATTCATACACAGATTTTGTGTCTGTCTGATTACAGAGATCCAGTCCAAACAACCAAAAGCCTTTCTGCCAAAACAGTCAGCCAGCCAAGCAGACGGAAGGTCTTGCGAACGTATTTATAAACTAGAGGAGTCATTCATGCTTGCCTTTCTTGCGCGGCATTATAAAGACAACACAATGTAAAGTGAAGAGAAAAACATCACATCAGAATGCAGTTCAACACTTACAGATGACAATGTTGATAATTCCTAATCGTATGAATAAAAATGTAAATTACGGTGATTTTCGCATAAGAAGTTTCTTTCATATCTTTTTTTTTTTTTGTTTAGCAGCTACGCGATTTGTTCAATAGTTAATGAATTGTAAAATAAAAAATAAATAAATAAATGAGATTGTTGGCTTTCAGTTTTGAATGATTAAGTCGTTAATGCTTTTGTTTTGGCTTTGTTAATGACATATTATTTATCAGAACAAAATACGTACGAAGTGAAATGAGTTGAAAACTATTAACAGGGACATGATAAAATGTAAGTAGGAAATGGATTTTTATTTCATTGTAACTAAAATATTTTAGTATGTGTAACAATGGATGTTGTTTTAAAATATAATATTTGTGGCGATGAGAGTATTTTAATTAAATATGCTAAAACGGAAACACAAAACTAAGTCAAATCAATGCCATATGTGACTCCTAGAATTTGAAATCGGATTTGCGAATCAGCTAAGCAAAAATGAAGTCGACGCCTGCCTAAGTATTAACAGCAATATACGATAAGTTGAGAAGGGACTTTAAATGGCAGGAATCTATATAAAAAACAACAAAAAGTACTGTGGGACGGGGAAACAATTTTTGTTTGCTGTTTTAAGAACGTTATTGGCATACCTTTCATTCTTGGGCGTGACTTGCACAACCTTTTTTTGTATGTGTATTGAGCCTGGCTTTTGTAGATTGTGAAAAAAAACGTCTGAACTACTTTTTTTTGTTTACAATATGGTCTTTGTTGTGTATTAAATATAAATTATGTGCGCGGCAAAAAAAACACGTTCTATTGTGCTGCAAGGTACCAGGGACCCATATGGAAGTTGCATGGAAAACAAGCATTTTTACACTAAATATCTAATTGCAAAATATATATGGGATTAGCAATATATATCTGTGTCAATCCCATATATATTTTAAAATATTTTAACTTGATATTTAGTGCGAAAATGCTTATTTACACGTATCTTACATATAGGTACCAGGGTACCTTGCAGCGCAATAGAATGTGTTCTTTTTTGTCGCGCTCATAAGTGCTTCTTAATTTTATTAAAAAATTTCTCCGTCTACATCGTTTAGATAACATTTTATTTATTTATGCAGAGCTACTAACAACTAAAAAAATTTATATATGTACTTACAATGGCCGCAATCAAATATAAAACACGTACAGCTACCCGGGTACCTTGGTGCGTAGTTAAGGGTGTTAAAAGTAAATTGGTCTCTCATGCAAAATATAAAAATTTGTTTTGCTGTACGGGTGCAAAAATTCTAAATTTTTTAAAGTTTGTTCTTCTCAAAAAGTTTCAGATATGCAGATTATCAATTTCAATGAAAAAATTTTGGATACAAACTGCAAAGCTACCCGTGTACCTAGGCGCACATATAAGGGTTAACTAAAAATAATTCAGCGACAACCAGTGGCAATTCAAATACATCAGCATATGTACATATTTATCGAGAATACAATTTGCAGGTGGTTAACAAACAGACTTCCTCTTTCGGTATCAGTTTTTGTCCACTCTCCGCTGAAATTTTGTGATTAAGGCTAACATATGACTATTATCTGTTGGGTTGTGTCGAGTTTTAAAAGAAATTTTTGCATAGATGCAGTATACATTTGTATATGTCAATTTCAATGTAGGTGATTGTAGCGTGTTCTCTGTTTGTTTTTAACTGTTTGGTTCCTTCTTATAGCCTAATGTTTACCTGAGCTGATCTCTAATTTTACCATTCCCGTCGAGCTCTTCTTTTTTCAGACAGAAGACTTTCTTCTACTTCTCGCCTGTCGATTGGTAGAAGTACCATGTTGAGCAGGTTGCTTAAGATTTGCATGAATCTTTCTAATAGACTTATCTTTATTGTGCACTGAAATATTTTTTATATTCCAACCACTTAATACGCGTGACTATCATCGCTAAGTCGCAAGTGGGTGATGCAGCTTCTGTGTTGCATACGGTGCCAACAGTGGATGTGTCATTTGAATATAATTGTAATGAAGCTTCAACGTGTATCACAAAATTTCATTTAAACCCATTTTTGTCCCCACATGTCAGTCACCAGATTATGCAAAATTTAAACGCAGCTATTTATTGTTTGATGATAATATGCACAAAGACCACCCATAAATAGTGTTTGAGTCGCGATTTCATTAGTTTTTCTCTGCTACCGCAAGCTCCTTCCAGCGAAGGCTCAAAATGTATATTAAAATATTTTAGATTGAAGAACGAAGAGAAAAAATGTTGTCTTAATTATTTAAAAGATTAATTATTTAAAAGAACCAAAATTTTTTATATGCACCAAAGTGCACGGTAATTAGATAAACAGAAAATCTTTATGCACGTCTTTTTGATGCATTTAATGACGAAGAAAATGGGGAAACAGATATTACTTTAGATTACAGTGATGTTTTGAAAGCGAAGACTTTCAAGGAAATTTGAAGTGCCACTATTAAGGCAGAAGCTGAAATTATTTGAGGACAGCGGAAAAAGGACCAAATATATTGATAATTTATACAACGCCATTTTAACTACCCGGGAAACTTCTGCGATAGGGAAAAGCTTTTCTCTACAACTGAAAATTGTGTTACTTAAATAAGAAACCGATTGTGAGATCAAACAATTAATACATTGAGTGTTTTAAAAAACCAGTTGCAACAAAGGTATAGAAGAAAAAATTTCCTAAAGGCAGAGAATTTTCATATTATACCAAGAAGTAAAGGACTGATTTTAATATTTTAAGACTGCTCTTTGTGAGTAACTTTTATCATAAAAACTATCTTTCGATCATTTCCGCCCTCTCGCAACAACGTATTAAAATAATTAATGAATGATCAGACATAAAATTACTTTGATTTCAGTTCATCAGTGATTTTACTAATGATTTGTATGATCTCTTTTTGTATGGTCTAAAATTTGTTTTTAAATATGAAGTTTCCTTGAAATTTCGATAAAATTATTGTTATTTTTTACCTAATTTAATTTGAATCTTTTCGTGTTTGGGATCTGTTAAGTTTTTTGCTTTTTATCTCATTTCTTTAGAAGCTGATTTGTTTGTGAAATACTTTTAAAATACAGCTTTGTTTAAAATAAAGAATGATTCAATGATTCATATAAAAATCAATAGTTTCCAGCAATTAAAATTGTTAGTAAATATTTTACTGCGTTCTTCAATTCCCGAGAATTCCCGGGATCGCGGAAATTTATTTTTTATTTCCCGCTCTTCCGGGAAACCAAAAAACTCCGGGAATAAAGACCCTACCTGAAACGTATATTAGCGAGACTATATTCAAAAGCAAGGTAGGTACACTGAGAAAAAACCCTTCATTCAGTCAATGAAGTTCTTCATTGTTTTAATAAAATTTGCCATTCAAAATCTGCTAATGAAGCTCTTCATTGTATTAATTTAGAACGTTTCATTGTATTAATGAACTTCATTTAGCCAACCATGTCATAAATGGAATGAAACTATTTCATTAGTTCAAAGAAACAGTTTCATCAATTGTTTTTTATAAAAGATAAATATCGCATTCAGGTATATAATGTACGTTAGTACCCAGTGGTAAAAATACCCATTACGTAACCGCTTATGTAAGCAATATTTAGTAGCAGCTAGTGATGACGGTTTGGCCAACTTTCTCACTTAGATTTAGCATAAGCATGTCATAGGCTGTTTAATCGTTGTGGTCTAGCTTAAAAAGTAAGCTACAATGTCAGTACGTGTCGCTAATGTGTGTTTACATAATAAGTGAAATTTTAAGCGAGCTTGGTATTGAAATATAGCCCAAAAGTATGACACAGTTTTTTACTTTGTACATATAAGGGATAAACTCGAAGCTATTATTAGTAAATGACTTATTAGATTACACGTATATTACCATCTAAGTAGTTAATTTACCACTGGGTATATGACAGGATCCCAGTGGTAAATGAAACGAAGTACTTAGATAATAATCAGTGATGTCAGAATGACGTTCTAAGCGAGCATCTTAATACTTAGATACTTAATATTTAATACTTAGTAATGTACGTGTAATCTTAATATGTCATTTACTAATAATCACCCCTATCGCGAATGAACGTTCCCAAGACAAAACTCCCAAATTTTATGATTTGCCTTCGTGAATGTTCCCATAGACATTTTTTGTGAATGCGTTCACAAACATAAAAAATATGGCATCGCGATTATTTACTCCCAACAACTATTTTACAAAATTAATTCACTAAAATTGTTATTGGGAACAAGAAGTACACATGTAAGTTGCTACATATTTGTTTTTAAATGTCCAACTTTATTAAACTTAATTTATTGAAGGAGTATTAATAAAGATCAAAATACTTGCTTGGTGGAAGCCATGTCCGCGCAGCCAGAGTATGGTAACGGATTTCAAAAAGAGAAAAAAGAGGATGTGGCAAAATTTTGGAATGCGCTGAGCACTACGTTGAACAGCCGAGGGCCGCCTATTAAAACTATAGCGGAGTGGAAAAAGGTAAGAGTACATACATATGTAGCGGTTGTTTATTGTTGGTTTAATAACCGTGACTTAAAATTTATATGCATACATACTTATGTAGGTGTGGATCGACCAAAAACGACACGTAAGAAAAAAACTCACAGAAAACAAAAAAAACCGTAACAAAACTGGTGGTGGTCGAAATCGGGAGTATGTGTTTTCTTCCAATAAAGAGGCAATTATTGATTTGTTGTCGTTGGAGGAGAGTATTGGAGGATTGAATGTGGACGTTTTTGGAATCCCGGTAAGCAGTGCTAAAAGGAAAAATTCTGAAATGGAAGACGATGTAGCTGCTGAACAACATGCGACCAAAAAAACTTGTGGGACAAGCGAAGATCCAAGTGTTGCGAAAAGTGTAGAAAACATTGCACCTGTTAAAAAACTAGCAAAAAAAGCAAGGTGGGCCCTAGCTCAATATTAACCGAAGAATCGAATTTTTAAAAAGCATGGTGGTCATTTTTTAAAACTATAAAGGAATTAAAAATTTTTGTGTGAGTAAAATAAATTTTGACTTGCTTTTCTACTAATTATTTACATTTTTGAATATCGATTCTTTGGAAGCAATGAAAATGTAGTTCCTCAAAAGGGACTTCCAATCTTTTTTACTGCGATATTATAGTTTTTTTTTTGTGTAAGACTGTCCAACGTATGTTAAAAAAAAGAACGAAAATACTGTTTATACTCTTGATACAAAATGGCGTGTCAGTAATGCATGCTGTTGATTTTCCCCATTAAGAAAGTACGAATCTTTCCAAAAACAAGATTTGCATTTGCTGCTCTTACTTACACTACATAAACAAAAACGAAGACAAAAACAAAACATGGTGCAAAAGATTTAAATAATAAATCCACGCAGAATTACGGCGTGTATTTTTAGAAAAAGGCTTTTTGACACCGTACTTCTTGAAACCATCGTTGGTGAGCTATCAGCGTCAGCGGCGACCTCTACAGATCAATGATATTATTTTCTTTCCAAATTGAGCGATATGGATGTGGACGGCATAAGTTTCTAGCAGGACAGCACATGAATAATTTAAGGTTATGCTTCTCACACACACACAGATTGTTAAATTTCAACTTCTGCCTGCACTTATCAAAAAACTCTTTATATTCCATGAAACTATAGGGAATAAAAACTTTTCCGTTATTATTAACAAACTCTTGAAATTAAGATAAAAATTTACCAATTCAATATATTACAACAATTCTTAACAAAAGTAACTGTTATCTCGCTTAGCAATAGCCAATATCCGTTTTATTTAGGTCAAAAGTAATAAAACGTAAAATATGTTTTTTTATTGCAGAATACATGAAAACCAGCAGCACAATGAGAATAATGATAAGACGTGAGATCATTTTTAGTTACTCAAAAACACTACTAAATGACTGACCATCATCAACAGCCTTTGAGCTGGGGGTTGCCAATGGCTAACTAAGGCCTTAATACAAACAACAAAAACGAATAAAGGAAACCGGAGAAAAAATAGTTAAGGGATACAAACGATAAACGTACGTACAACACATGGCACCAGCTGATATAAAAACATGCAGGAAAAATATGGATAAAAAGTTGAAGTTCACTTTTGGACAGCTGTTAAATTTTCTTTATTTCAATCAAACACACATCCATACACATAAAACCATAAAGGATGTTGATTGCCATTGTAAAGGAAAGTGTTGCTTTAGAGGCTGTTGGTAAAACAAAGGTATTACACGATTTTACACTTAATCTATTACTTTCAGTTTTTAGTTCGTTTTACAGCAAACAGAAGTTGAGATAATTTAATACGCTGTGCTAAAACTAAATAAATAAAATTTCTCAGACCTGCAGCAAATGGACTAGCAAATCCATCAATGCAAATTTTGTTTGATATTGGTAAATATTTGTTTTTTTTCTAATTCAATAACAAAATCTATTGAAAAGTGAAAACTACCAAAGCGCAAAGAAACCTGCAGTTTTATTCAAATGAGACCTTTTGATAGTCTCACACTTCAGTTTAAACAAGTGTTGTTACATCCTTTTCATATCCTTGTTTTTCTTTTGCTTTGGGTATTTCCCATTATAAATCATGTTCCAAAACAATTGCTGTTATTTAAAGTGATATTGATGCTTAAGAATATGTATAATAAAATTGTTCTATTAGAAAGAAGGTGGCTTAATATTTTAAGTAAAAGGTTACACAAAACGCCTACAGTTTAACCGTAATCTCCGCTAGAAGAAAAGAGTGCACATTCATTAGGGAAAGAGAGTAAGTATTTGAAATTATATCGTATACCGGTCCAATTTAGCAAACATTACAAATATACATAGTTTAAAATAAGAAGGCAATCCTTTCGATAGTCAAAACTTTATAAGAATGACTGACATACATAAATCCTTATGCAAATGTCGCATTTATGTAAAATTATGAAATGTTATAAAGTAAGATTAGTCCAGTGTTACCACGGGAAGAATAAAAAAAGTTACGCCTTTCTTTCAAAATAGTTACGATTTTCGTCAAAAGCTACATTTTGAAATATTCCTTGGATAAATAGTAAATTTATGTGATTTATATTAAATAAATATTTTTCCATATTTCAGTGATAATCTAGTATCTGATGTTCTGTAAATTGTACGATTTACTGGCATCGAATCTAAGTTCGAATAAAGTATTCGTGGCGTCGAGAAAAATAAAAAAGTATAAATAAATTATCTTTCAGCAGAATTGGGTTTGTAAACCGCGCGATTTGAAATCGATCGATTACCATCACATACCAGGATAAAAAGACAACAAATTCGTATATTGAACAAAAAACATAACTTAGAATAAAAATATATAAAGTTTTTAGTTTTCAAATGAAGGGTCAAGCAATATGTCCATATGCATTTCATTGGTGCTTTACGAAATCATCAGTAGATTCAACCATACTTTTGAAAAGCTTCAAACATCTTATCTTATGAACAGGCTTTCAAAAGCCATTTGGGAATTTACAAATAATTTTGTTTGAAAATCACAAGAGAATAAAATAAGCGTAGTAGGCATAGAAACTTATACAAAATTCAACAAACAATTTATATTCGAAAGAATCTATATACATAGACATTGGGAGAATATCTCAAATAATAAATTAATATTAAACGGCATCACTGGATTAGTCATTTAAGTTCTACTAAAGCTACAATACTTAGTTGCATTAAGTATTTAGAGCAAAATAAATTATCTTTACAACCGTATTAACAGCTGCTTAAAAGCTAAAACTATGTTATAAATATAAACGGCGTTTCGTATTCAGTTGATCGAAATTACGTGAATTGGTAATTAATAAGCCATTTTTTGAAAGAGGTATAATTCATTTCATAAAAAAACAGGTTTCCTAGAAATTAGATGGTATTGTACCCATCAGGACCTTGGTTCTTATTTTGACCTCCGAAATTTTTGGATAAGAACTTGGCCTTATTTTCACATTTATGTCTTTGTGCGGATCTCAGTTATTTTTTCTAGGCTTTTATTTGATGCAAGTGCCCCATACAATAAGCCCTAGATGAAAATTTTCCGTTTTCCCATTTTTCTTAGTACTTTCCCATCAAGACGTAACTGTGTAACAAATTTCAGCTTTCTAGATATATTGGAAGTGGCCCATACAAATAAGGGGCGCCTTAGTCCCCCGATATAAAAAGCCTGATTCGGTCTTGATTCAAGTACGCTGCAGGATTGATTAAAGTACGCAGCTTAGGGTTGAACAAGTATGCGGCGGCATTGATTCAAGTATGCAGCGGGCTTGAATCTACATATAATACGACGTTTGTCAGTTCCTTGTCGGCTATGCCCGAGTAATGAAAATAAACAACAACAAGCGCACAACAGTGATATGTGGCTATCATCAAGCAAACAAACACCAACATAGTACGAGTACGACTGTGTATAAAGTTTATAAACATATTCGTACTTAAAATATGATTTTTTTTCACATGAATAAAGGCTAATCAGGCTAAAATTAAGTATTTTGCACTTGAATATTCCGACTTAATCAATTTTTCTGTACTTGATTTCAGAAAAACCGGGTTGACCGTACTTTTGACACCGCTTGGGATTAATTTCAGTACGGATGGATTGATTTTTCTTTTCAGTGTAGTAAAACCCTATACTTAGCTCGGCGTTTTTGGTGACCAATATTTTTTATGGACGCCCAAAAATTCTGAAAATCAGTGGGTTCACAAAAAAAGATGTCACCAGTTTTTGGCCAACAGCTAATTCAGACTTGGTGATATCGCTTAACTATATATGGCAATAATTAGCAAAGATTTCGGTAAACAATTCTTATTAACATTTTATGCCAAAATAATAATGCTTGCGGTCGCTTCTTTTAAATAAGGGAAAAAATATTTTTCACGTTTTACGAAATTACCTACAGCGACTCCTATTTTTTTTACTAAAAATATTTGGCAAAGTTGTAGTTACGATAAGGTTGAACAACTTTTCTGAACATATCGATACAATCTCTGTTTCAGTATGAGTCGCTGTCGGTTCTGCTTAGTGACCAGCGCCATGCTTTCATCACTTAAACCGTCAAACATCAACTAACACATCACTACACATCAGAAGAATTTATGATGTTGATGACTAACCCGATACAGGGAGCGAACCCGGCATCATTGCTTTGTAGTCAACGCGCTAACTACTTCAGCCAACAGCAATTTCGACTGAAGAAAATAGTGCTGCTACAATATTCCTGAGTTATAAGCGGCCAACAGCACCTCTACCGAAGAAAATGGTAGTGCTACAATATTCCTGAGTAGTAAGCGGTGAAAAGCGAACTTAACTTAACTACATCAGAAATGTTAACAAAATGCTATCACTGTAAGAGCAAACGTTTTCCAAGTAAAAAATATTTGTTTAAAGTACTGTAACTTGACTAGTATTAAAGAAACCACCTGAGGACCTTAATGTCAATAGAACGCCTCCAATGATAACGCCATGTAAAAGTGGCCCTCTCGTAAAAATTTCCTGAAATCGAAACAGTTGCTAGTCCTTGGGAAGCAGTCACATAACTTGTCTTGGGATAACTTTTTAGTTCATAAAATTGTTTGAGTGCAATTACGTATATAAAATAAGATACTAACGAAAAACAAGCCCGCCAAATGGGACAAAGAAAATTATGTACACACTACACACATTTTTAAAACAATTTCCTAAAAACAGGATTTTACATCCATTTAAAACAGTGGTGGCCAAGCATACACTATATTATTCTTTGTTTATATATGTGCTTCGCGGCTAAATAGATAGGCTGTGAGTCTCACACACAGTGTACGTGTGTTGATGGCAAAAAAACAGCCTATACTCGCGAGCAAAGGAAATTGAGAGAATGGCCACCACTGATTTAAAACCAACCCAGTATGTATACAGAAAAATGTTATACACCCGGTTGGCCAACTCGTCGTAGAGATCATTTTGATCAACGGCTACTTAAGGATATATCGACATTAGTCATGCACGATATTTGTCGATTACATTTTCTTTAATTTAATTTTTTATTTGGCGACATGGCGATTTTTCTGGCGATAAATAAATTTGTTGGCCATTTGTATGGCTATTTTCCAACAAAATTTAAATTAAAAAGTTTTATAAATCAGGAAAATAAGATTATTTTCGAAAATAAATCCTACCAAAACTTGTCTGGTACAAATGAAAATAAAGTGATTTTGATGATTTTTCTTATTTTAATTACAGTCATTAATGGACTTTGAGATTTGATGAAAAAAAAATTGACAAGAAATACTTTTTGGCGATTTTATTTCTACTTTTGGGGATTTTCTGCAAAATTTATATGCGATTACTTTATAAAAACTTATATTAAAAAAACTATTATATAAAAACAAATTTACTACAAAATATATATATTAAGAAAAACTACATTTGGCGAAATAGGTCAGAAAAAAATCTGACAACTCGTCATCAACAGGTCATCGACGCTTTAACATTGTCCTGCATCGGTCTTGCAAAATGTATGAAAGACATGGCCAACCGGTCATACATGCTACAAAGATACAAACGCATAGAAAGAAAGTCATACACATTGTCTCCTTTTTTCAATAACTAAACGATACAGTATTATGCAATAATGCCGTGGTATAATAAAAACAAGGCAGTTAAACAAATTCAACAAAGTCAAGGTTAAATCTTTGAAAATACTCGTTATACACTCAGACTAAAATGTTGAGGCAAAGTTTTTGCTTTTGTTTTAAGTCATTTTAATCTCTTTTATTTTATGATGTTTTCTAAATAGCCCAGATTAAAATCGAAAGTAAATTTGAATCTGTGTGTGGTTTTAAAATTGTAGCAAGGTCATTGTTTATCTCATTTTATAATTGTTGAATATTGTTTAAATCTTTCATAATTTTATGAGACTAATGACCAGAGTAACCTTTGTCGCTTTAGATTTTTTCCGAAAGAAAAACAAAAAACAATTTGAAACTGTGACAAAAACTCTTAAGTGCTCTAATTATAATTGTTGTTAATAACCGTTGGAGTATATTTCTTGAGAAATTTTAAAATTAGATATTTTATTTTGCGCAATATTACCAGAGTGTCAAGGTTAAAGCAATTAAATTTGTCACATTCAAAAGTGTTCGTATTTCTTACAGTCAGTCATTGTGTGATTATGTATTCTATTTTTTTGTAGTCTTGACATGGAACAAATCATAGTAAGTTCTATTTTTTTTCGATAAGACAAAATATTTTACAATTGTTGACTAAACTTACACTCATAGAAAAACATATCATCTCATTGATGACGCCTTATCTTAAAAGTTCTGACATCAATGCTATGACAAGTGTCATCAATAAAACGAAAACAGACATCAATCTGATGACAAAGGGTATCGCAGAATTTTGTCATAGCTTAAGTGTCATCAATGCTATAACTGGAATGACATCAATACGATGTCACTTATTATATATTATTAAAGTGTAAAATATATTTAAAAAAAATAGTAAAGAATGTCATAATATTTGGAATTTTCAATTAATTTAATACATATATTATTGTTTTATTTTTATTTTTGTGCTTAAACGCATTTTCAAAAAGTTTAAAAGTATGACTTGTAAACTTGTAAAAATGATGTAAACTTATCATCATTACTATGATAGAGCTAATAAAAAATATGCAACTCTTTTTAAAAACTAAGCCAGTACAGCAAATAAGCACATAAAAACATTGAGCAAAACGCTAGTATGACACCTTTTCATCATATTTATGGCTCTTAGTCATCATATGTATGTCGCATCACTAATGTTTATCTTGACTTTGTCCTGCCGATGATTTGAATGGTGACATAGCTGATATAGTAGGGTCGTTTGTTTATAAATGTGAGATGAAGTGAGAAGCCTGGGATCAAGACCAGCATTAGAAAAAATAAAATAACAAAAAGTAAAAATAAAATAGAAATAAGAAAAAGAAGTAAAAGTTGACTTCACAATGATGTAAAGAGTCATTGGGCGAACTCGACATAGCATTGATGTCAAATAACATCATCGTTATGACTGTTTTTCTATCAGAGTAAGATCATGTCAAGTGGACCCATTTTCCACTTAATCATGGAATAATTAATAAAATATATTAATCGAAAGTAGTCATCACTAACAATCATCCCCTAACACAATTTTTACAAATATTAAATTTAACAAAAAATTTTCTTATAATCAAAATTTTCGGTAATTTTAATTAAAAAATCCATTTAAAAAAAACTATTTTAAGGGTTTATAGAAAATTATTTATAATTTCATAAGAAATGTAAAAAAAATTTATTTCTTTATTGACATAATTTTTATTAACTTTTAAGTAAACAAATGGAAATTGTATTGACTTCTCGGAACGATAATCGAATAATTTTTTTTAGTTATTCGTGTTATACATTCAAGTTTCATATTCGGAAAGAAAATTTTAATGCTCGCTATTGGTTTAAACAATATTAATTTATTTATCACCGCGTGCCGCGTGATTTCAATACAGCGCGACCGATCGTCAAAGGCTATATTGCAGCTTCGGTCAATCATAATTAAAAATTTTATTATAAAACTAATAAAATATATAAATTTGTTGGTGCTTTTTTATTTATATTGTAAAATTTTGCACTATGTATTTTGCATTTAAACAAGTTTTATGCTTCTCCTGTAAAACTTTTAAAATGTTAAACAGGGCTTTTAGCATTTTCTGTGACGATATATGTGTGTATAGAAATGTAAATGTGTATAGAAAAGTTACAAGACTTCTTAAGTTTTCCACATGCACTGCATTTCATTTTAGCCCACTGTAGAGTCGTTAGTTTATAAACTGCACAGTTTTGGAAAATATAGTGTGCGGATATAGCACCTCATCTATTGATATGTGAACTTTCAAATAAGTTTGATCTATAGCTTAGCAGTTATTTTTGTTTTAGAATTGGTTTTTTGATCAACTCCAGAATGCAGTGGGAATGCGTTGCATATACTATTTACATTGAAATTTTGTGTGCAAAAAATTTAACTTTTCCAATTCCCAACCGATTGCAATATTTTTGAGCTTATTGTTATCGCTATAAGATATTTTTAAGAAAATAACAAAATGTGTTGGTTCTCAAGTAAAGTGTAGCAAAAATATACGTAAAATTTTAAAAAATCGGAAAAAAATAAAAATTTTAATTTTAAATATACACGGAAAGCTTAAATCCTCCTCTACCGTTTAAAAATTGAAAATCGGCGCAGAAACAACGCAGTAAAAATTTTTTGTCCCTGAAGTCCCAAAAAATCATTTTTTATCGATAACTTCCGATTTTGAGGGTGTTTTGCAATTTTTAAAATGGCAAAATGATATATTCAATTAGACCTACAAGCCTCACTAAGTCGTTTTTCACGAGTAAAAATAACATGCCATTTTTTAACAGCGTGCAATTAGTGCAATATTTATTATAGAAAAGTGAAAACGGTATTTTTTGTTTTTATTTTTTTCTTTGATTGTAAAATTTCTTGTTACTCGTATCTTAATTTTTTACTTTATATGTACATATATGCAGATTGCTGATGATGTTAGCCAGTGGATAACGAAATAATAATAAATTATAAATGAAATTTATTTGCGGGTGTTTTAGCATTGCATATATGCATTTCATTGGTGCTTTACCAAATCGTCAGTAGAATTCAAACACAATTTTGAACAGTTACAAGCCCTTTATCTTCTGTACAAACTTTTAAAAACCATTTAAGAGTTCACAAATATGTAAATGATTTTCAAAAATAAGCATAATAGGCTTTGAAAATTATAAAAAATCCAGCAAATAATTTATATTCGATATGAATCTATTTTATTTTTCTACACCTTTATACACAGAGAAAATAGATTGATTGGAAAATGGTTACAACTCTAAAAATTTAATGAAGTCGATTAATATTCTGTCAAATTTATAGAAAATTTTTTAATATAAAAGATTTTTATTATTTATATCCGTAGAACCCTTATAGCAATGAATTTAATATTCTGATGCATCTTACAATAGTTACGACAATCAATATAAAGATTCGAAAAATAAATTAAACGTAATCTAGAGGCAACCAATATACTTTACATTTCCAAATTAAATATTGTTTGCAACAATTATAAATTTATTTGTATAAAAGAATACTTGTGTATGATTAAATTTTCAGTTTACATTATTGTTGCATTCGATAGTAATCACTATTAAAAATTCAATTCGGTACATCCAGCCGATATAGAGCTATAGTGAACAAAATATGTATGGTTTCATTTTATTTGTCATTAAAATAAAAAAATCTTAATATAAAAGAAAATTAAAAATATTCATTGCACAAAATTAAAAGAATTAACTCGTGATATATAGGATAAGGTTCGTTTTATATATTGTAAGTATTACCAAATATCTACACATATTTTCTTCAAAAAGGTATAACATTTTAAATGATTTCATTGCAACAGATAAACCCGTGTAAAAGCTTTAAAATTGCTGATGTGGTTGCCCAACGATGCTTGATATAAAGGTAAGAAGTTTAATACATGCTTACTAAACTTCAACATGTTTTTGGTAATATCTTTACTAATGAACTCTTAAAATTTCAGAGATCCTTTAAATGAGACACCTCCCAACTCAAGATCTAATTTTGATGGATATAAACTAAGCAAATTTTCAATGGAAATAATGGACCTAACAACATAACCATTAAAAATTCTCAAAGGAGCTTTTGCTCATTATAATTTACAGTTTTACATGTATTAAATGTGTTTATGTACGAGTATGAATGTATTTCTATGTGTATTTTCTTTGTAAATTTTTGGTTTGTGCCTTGGAAAAATAAACTAAAAATTTTTATATGTTGTTTTTAATTCACAATAGTAATATGTTATTCATGCTTCTATAATGTCAGATTCATTTCCTACACCAGCATTCATTCGATAGTTACAATCGAATTATACAGTAGTGCATGCAACTGACAAAATTCGATTGGCAAATTCGGTTACCACAATGAATCTGTTTTCTCTGTGTACAATTAGAAATCCAATAAAAGTGTTTACATGGCAAAATTATAGAATCAACAGTGACCTTGAGCTTGGAATAATTTTTTTTTATTAGTTTAATAATAATATTTTTAATTATGATTGACCGAAGCTGCAATACAGCACCCGGCGCGCGGTTATAAAAAAATGCATATTGTTTAAACTAATCGCGAGCAGTGAAATTTTCTTTCCGAATATGAAAGTTGAATGTATAACGCATATAACTAAAAAAATTATTCGATTATCATTCCGAGAAGTCATTACAAATTCCATTTATTTGCTTAATAGTTAATAAAAAGTATGATAATAAAGAAATAAGAATTTATTTTTATTTGTTTATGAATTTATAAATAGTTTACTATAAACCCTGAAATTTTCGTTTCATTAACTTTAATTAGTTTTTTTAGAATGAAATTTTTAATTGCTCAAAAGTATCGAGAATTTTCATTGTGAAAAAATTGTTTGTTAAATTCAAAATTTTTAAGAATTGTCTTAGGGGATGATGGTTAGTGATGACTACTTTCGAATAACATATTTTATCAAATATTCCTTGATCAAGTGGAAAATGTGTGGTCCACTTCACATGATCTTACTCATCAGCGACCTGATTTTGATGACATTTTGACATTAAATTGATGTCAATTGGTCATTTACCTGATATAGATTTGTCATTGCATTGATGATAGTTTTGTCATCATTGGCATTGATAACCTGGCCTGTCAGATCTTTTCTGGCCTATTTCGCCAAATTGATTTAAAAATCACCAAAAGTCGCCAATATGTATTTATGCAGTTTTTCTTAATATCTATTTTATAAAAAAATAGTTTTTATATAAGTTTTTCTTTATGGAAATTAAAAAAAAATTATCGCATAAAAAATAGCAGAAAATCGGCTAAAGTAGAAAATATATCGCCAGAAATTATTTCTTGTAAATTTTTTTCATCAAAATTCAAGAGCCCATTAATGATTACATATAAGAAAAATATAATGAGTTCTAATACATTATATGTATCTAAAATTCTTATCAGATTAGTCATCCTGTTACAAATACATTGTATGAGTGTTGCAAGTTTTCAACAATGTGCAAAAATTGCAATATATTGGCAGCGTTTAGAGTTTGATGCAAGTAGTCTTGTAACACTTAACAAAGCATCAAAATAACATTAGCGCTATTCAGTTCTTAATGCAAATGGTTTTGCTAGTGAGAATGTATAGTGAGAATGTATCTTATAAGATATCGTAGCTTTTTTATAAAATCCAACAACAATTTTGTGTATTTTGCTGTTGTTTTTCAGAGGGAAGCTAAGATATTTTGCATATATGCACTTTTGCAAGGCCATTTGTACTGAATACTGAATTCCGTAAAGCAATTTTCCTGAATGATAAACGATTGGCCAAAATTAGTTTTTCTTAAAAATTAGCCATAAAAATCACCAACAAATTTATTTATCGCCAGAAAAGTCGCCACGTCGCCAAACCAAAAATTCAGACGCCAGACAACGTTAAAAATCGTTAAAAATCGCCAAGAAATCGCCATACCTGACAACCCCGTTGATAATCACAATGATAAAAAGTGCCATGGGGTCAAAAACGGAGACACTTGACATAGCATTGATGTCGAATTACATCAGCGATATGACGGGTTTCTATCAGTATAGATTAATATACATATACACTGCCGCGATCACCTGAATACAACATTTATGTACGTAAAAAGTGATTTGGCGATGAAAACGTTTCGAAGAAATAGTAGAAATTTTTTTGTTATTTTCAATGAAACTTTTTTTGTTAGGGAACTGCATAATATATATAATAAAATTCCTACTTTTTAAGAATACATGTTAGGCTCATCCAAATACGACATATGCACTTAAAGTGAAAAATAACGTTGTTTTTTCACTTTTTTAGTCAAAAAGTAATATTGATAATATTTGTTGCAGATAACTTCGTAAATACGGTTTGGAATGGAGTCACAAAGACTTTTTATTTAATCCAAAGAAATAGTATTCCAAGCTTCCTTAATGGCTTCAAGTAACTCATGTTTGGATTCATATTCCTTCCTGTACTTATATACATAGTTTTCGCGCTAGCCACTGTCAAACATTTCCTTTTATAGTTAAACTTGCGGAGTATGGCGGCTAATCGAGTAATGTAACGTTTTGCTCTTAAATCGATTTCTTTACTGCATTTTCAGTACGAATGGGTGAATTATCATGTTGGTACAGAAAAGACCAATGTAAAATGAACATGGAACTACTTAAGTCATTTTTAATTTCTTCACAACTCATGAATCAAGTTAAAATAATATAATTTATCCAAAGAAATTTAATTATTTTGGCTTGAGATCGGTTTTAATTTAATTTTTCAATTAAATTATATTTTTATTTAGAGATAAATGTAAAAAGAGAAATAATAAAAAAGAAGCTTAACACAAGACAAAGAAAAAAGTGAATATCAATAACTATCAAATAAAATACAGCTCCAAGAGTTATAGTATGAATTGATTAAAAGTAGATGATATTCAACTCTTGACTGCAAACCACCGAGTCGAATGGTCAAGCGGAAAAGAATTCTGAAGAGATTAGCGGGAGCTATCAAAACGTCAGTTTAACCCTCCGTGCAATCAAAAATTTTCTTTGGGTATATGCTTCACATTTATCTCTAAATAAAAATATAATTTAATTGAAAAATTAAATTAAACCCGAACTCAAAAATTAAATTTCTTTGGATATAAACTTATATAGTTCGACTAACTTAATTATTATATAATTTATTTATTTATTTAAATATTGCAAAAACTATTGTAAAATATATTTTAACTTAATTTAGCAAGCAACCAAAGTTCAGTGATGCCAACCTTTAAAAAACGCACTAAAGAACATAATTTCCAGTTAAAAGCAGCTTAAAAAACAACTTAAACCTTTAAAAAAATCTACAAATTTGGAGTTTTAAGGTATCAAAAAGCACTATAAATAGTGCCAAAAGCACTAAGTTGGTATCGCTGCCAAAGACCTTCACCCGTTATTGAAAAACATACCCTGAGTCTTTGATGGAAATCGAATCTACAAACAACATTCGTGTCACCGACAAGCAGACACACAAGTTAAACTTATATTACAACTATCTCTGCTTATGTCGGTTGTTATAAATTCACAAAAATGAAATATTTAAAACCTATTTTTTTCTAGTACCATAAAGGTACATATATTCAGACTGGAATCAGGCTGCAGTCATTAAAGTCTAGTGTCACAAAAAGATCGCAGCATTAAATGTGACTAATGATATTTTCTTGCACTTTACCTTCTGAACATAGTGCTAAAAAATTTATGATCTTTCTGTACCTTGCAACTGCTTTTGAAATTACCTCAATAGTGGAAAGCGGCATTGACAAATTTACCTGAAATTAGAAAACAAAAACAATAAATTTAATAAAATTTGTTCTAATTATTTCAAAAACTTTTGAATTACAACAAAAGTGTTCTTATAAGACTACAAGTATAATATCAGTATTATATATCAAGCGTTTTTCCATTTAAAATTACTAAAATAGATTGAGAAACGTTTTCAATTAGCAGATACTTCCGACAACATGAAAAGTCTCTTGAGAATATTTTATAAAACTAGAAAATGCATAATATGAAGAAAAAAAGATGGGTGAAATATGAAATCAAAAAGAAAAATATACACTTCCATGGTGTGTCTCTTTGCTCAATAGTCATGTTTTACATTACATTCAACGAAATACCCTGCAGATAACGCGACTAGTCCATACACGCATAGAGTATTAGGACTAGTCCAAAGGTAACCCAAATGTATGGAGAAAACATGGTCGATTTATCATTATGATGTCCTAGGGCTGGACCATATAAGCCAACTTTTGCACTACATCGGAGTAGTCTCAAAACTACTACATGTCACCACTTGAATGAGCACTCAAGTGTTCGTGTTGAAATTGTTAAAGCACGAACACTTGTTGCTTAACTACAAACTACTGTTTGCAAATGATATGGTCCATGTCTGCATTACATCGCACTAGTTTTAAAACTACTCTATGTCACTATTCGATGGAGCACTCGAGTATTCATGTTTTCACGATTGCACTCGGTAAAACGCAAACAACTGTCGGTTAACTAGAAGCTATTGTTTGCAAATGACAAGGTCCATGACTCCATTACATAGGACCATATTGTAACTACTTCATTTTAGCTTAAATGGACCACGTAGTCCAATATTATCTGTAGGATAAGTATGAATAAAAACACATACGTGGATATATAAATAAATTCACAGCGAGAAAACTTCCACGACATTCTTACTTCAATTACCATTATTATCTAACTGCTAGAGACTGCCTTATAGAAGGCCTCGGGTCTTCTATATAAAAGATAAGATAAGACATTTCCATCTATAAAAAATGAGAAGAGATTGAGTCAAATTTGTAGTTATTTTTTGCAGAAGCCGCTATAATAATACCAAGATGAAAAAATGTACTTCCATTTGCATTATAGCAGACTTTCTTTAGAAAGGTTTCAAAATGGTTTTACATAGTTACAACGTCCTTTGTCAGGCATGCTGTGGAAAGCCTTTTAAGAAACATTCCAGAAGAGGCATTTAAGAATGCCTACATTCGGCAGCGACTGTGGAAGGGCTACCGCGCAATGACAACGTGCGTAAAACTTATATGAGTATGGAATGGAGCGAGCAGGCCTTTTACATATAATAGAAGTATTACAGAGACCTTCTAAAAGGCATCCGTACTCCTTATTTTTCCCGCTGGGTAAGTATGTATGTATAAGTATGGGTAAGTGTATTTAAACTAGTATCCAATTTCCTTTTTATAAATTTGTTTATTTTTTACATTTTCTAAACAAGCAAACTTCAGATGAAATAATATCCTGTAACAACTGGCAAATAACAAATAATTTAATTTAGAAAATGTTTAAGCAATGAAAATTTTTTGAATATGTATCTAAAATAGTTCCTTAACTCGTAAAGAGGAAATACGATTATGTGACACAAAGTTCCCCGAACAAAAAATATCAAAAACTAGCAGTATGAAACTATACACAATATGGAGGGTTAAACGGGCGGAGTTTATAAGTAGTTCACAGAAATCATATGAATATGCCTATAGATTTAAGGGTTGGTTGAAAGCAGGCAGTCAACTGATGAAACAGCATTAATCATCTTGTTTGCAGATTTTTCTATCGAGATTAGTAAAATGTACTTGTATGTAGCAAAGAGTGTTTGAAAATTTTATCAATTATGTATTAAGATTATGGTATTATTAAGATAATGTTTTCGTTTAATAATGAATTTTAAAATAATGATTTATTATTCATGGCTAAATACAGTGGTATTTCGTTTGTTACATTTTAAAAGCTTTTAAAGTTCAACAATTTTAATGTAAAATGTTGTCCTAATTTTTATGAAAAAAAAACTTTTTTTGGTTAAAATTACCACTTTGAAATAGTAACAACGAAAATAGTTATTTTACAAAAATGACTGTATTTACTAATGATACTGTTGGCTGGCTGTAGTAGTTACCGCCATTAAAGCAAATCTAATAATGGAGGAGTCCCAGTTGATTACTGGCCTAGACATAAGTAACATCATAACATCATCGTCACCAAAGTGAAATAATTAATAAAGAAAGTTTTTGCTCAATATCATACGTGACAAAAATTGCAAATTCCTGTGGAAATGCCAATATGCACCAAATTATTTACTTATCTTAAGCGACAAAGTTCACAAATTCCGTGTGAAGGTTTTTAACGATAAGAAACTGTAGCTTAATATAAAATTTTAGAGTCTGAAGTTAAGCCATCGGCGAGTACAAAAATTTTAATATCAATAAGAAAACAAATTTTTAGGTATATGTCCCTTACGAAAATTTTAGGCTAAAACGTCAATATGTATTTGTATTTCTTAACAGAAAAAAATAAATAATAAACAAAAATAGTTGCAGGTTTAAGTAAAACTTTTTAGTTTCCATAGATTACAGAAAAAAATAGATTTTGTTATATCAATTAAATATTTAATTGATCTTGAGCCTACAAAGATTTTTTTAAATACAATTACGAAAATGTAAGTTAAAATAAAAATATTTACCAATTAAATATATCAACACCTAATTTGTTGACAAACTTTTTTGAAAATTTTTTTTTGCTAGATTTCAAAATTATTTCAATTAAAATTATTGTTTTATTAACAATGTGAATTGTTGAATTAATTATCATAATTGTTCTATTAACAATATTTTTTTATACTCAAATACAACCCTCAAAGCGACTTTGTGTCTTTCACAGCCGACCTTTAGGCTAATAGACAAGCGTTCTTACCTCTCAGCTACAGAGTAATTCGTTATTACCTGACTGCGCGACGCAAAGAATGGTATTGTGTTTATCAGCCTATGTATGTATATATGTATGTACGTATGTGTGTTCCTTTGCGGCAATAAATACACCGAGCGCGTGGGCCGATTTTGATGACTCTTAAGTCAATCGATTTGTTTTAATCCGGCGAGTGTCACTGAAGATATGACAGTTGGCGGCCAGCAGAAAATGAAGAAAATAAAAAGTCGGCGGCTATATTAATATTGGTATTATTCAACAGGTATTTGCAAATAATCTTAAGGTTTCTCTTATCATTTTTCATTTCGAATGACCATTTAGGATCTGCAGCGGTTAAAAACCAAAAAACCTAATTGCGTTAACAGTGAACTTTTAACACAAAATCTAAAACCAAACTGTGTACGAAAACTAAAAAGAAAACAAATAAAAAAAATTTTTAACATAGAAACTAACAGAAAAAAAAGCAAGTCCAGTCTGCGGAACATAGGGACTTTTAAAGTCGGGAAGCATTAAAAATCGAATCTTCAAATCTTCGCAATTACGATTCTTGGATGTACTAGCTGCTATTCTCCGCACACTGGACTTGCTTTTTAGTCTTTTAATTTTTTTTGTACAGTCGGATTTTTTAATTTTTTAAATGTATTTTTTATTAAATACATTAATACTAATGAATATATACAAAAGTTGATTTCTGATGTTTCTTTTAATTGTGTGCATTCCATTATGATATAATTCAACAAATAATTTTGTTGAGTATTTTAACTGATTACCAAAACTTTATTTTGTAGTATTAACAATAATGATTGTTATTTTTTTTCACAAGTTTCAACAATATCTTTGATTTACATTTTTATTGAAAAAATATTTTAAAAAATTTTTGAATTTTTGCGCTATACATAACAAAAAATATAATTAGCGCAGTTTGTTAAAAAAAATAAATAAACATCAGTATTTGTCGTATCAACAACATAGTTTATTATATTCACTAAATATATGTATATTAGAATTTAAAACAAATATTAACAATTTGTTAGTTAAAGTTTGTGATAAGAAGCAAATTCTGTCGATTAAAGCAACTCGAGAAATGCCTTCACTGTTATATTAGATAGAGAAAACATAATAATTTAACGGGGGAAACCTGTTAACCAAAGATACATATAATTTACATTGAAAATGTGCTTATTTTCCTAATGAATAATCCACATCATCTCCCACATATCTATCTTACACTAGGCAAGCAACCCATAGATGTCAGTCAGTAAACTGCTACAGTAGTAGGTGTGCGTATCCTTTTGGGTATAATTAGTTAATTGACCCCTTTAAAGCATATATGTATGTACGTCTGCATATAAAATAAAATAAACAAAGAAACGTGTTACATTAAAAAAAGAAATTGAATTATACCATTTTATGTAAATGGCTTCGCCAAACAAGAAAAAACTGTTGTTTAAGGTCATTTCTATAAAAGTAAATTTTATTTATTATTTTTTCTAATACAACTTAATTAAACAAGTTTCCATTGTTATTTTTTATTGTTAACTTTTGACAAGGGGTTTGTTTATTTTGTGAATTTTATATTTAAAACGTGTCCTTCGGTTTGACTTAAAATAAATTCTCTAGAGATTTTTATTAAATTAAAAAATTTAAGTTTTATTAAACATATACAAACATATGAAATTTTAAGAAAAAAAAAGGATTTTTATCCACCTGTTTTTTCGACTCCTGTCTTCAGCTCTTAATAAATATTTGCTGTAAATACTATTCTATTCACTTGAAATCATGTCTGGTTATATCTCTACTTTAGAGTGTCTGGCGTAGAAAATGTGCTTCAACGCAATGACTGGTTTATGGAGAAAAAGACTGCAAATCTGTATTCTTCCTTCTGTTTTTTTCTTTTTCGTAATGAATTATTACTTTTCGATAAATACAAACAAAAAATACCAACAAAGTTTTACAGTGTGAATTTGTGATATTAAATTTTTTTTAGAGTGTTTAATGTTTGTAAAAGGAAAATTTAAAATAAGGAAGTTGTTGAGGGATAAATTTTGATTATAAAAAAAATATTGAGATAATTGTAAGTTGTCTGTGCTAAATAAAAGCAAAATTTAAGATTTTATTCATATATTTATTTTTTTATTTATATTTGTTAAGTTACATTTCGATATGATTAGAAACTATTTTGGAACTTACGCACGGCATTTGTGGAATAACCTCTTTTTTCAAGAAGTCCATTCAATGAGCACATTAGGATCTAATGTGTTTAACAAACTGCATGAGAAGGCATTACTGCGATCAAGCGCTGCTGAAAATGTGATTTATACACTCTCAATGGCAGTTTTTCTCAAAACTTTCTAAGTTCCAGCTTGTGGTTGTAATTCTGTTTTTACATCAAATAAAAAATAAAAAGTACAAAAGAGCAATCAATGTCATTTACCGTAAATATTTAAATGTTAAATGCTTTTAAATAACAAATTACAATAAAAATTCAACTTCTCGCATTTAACATTGAATTTTTATGACACACATGATCATCAATATTGTATGTGGCAAGTAACATTATGAAAAAATGGAGACGCTGCAGAATCTGTTATAAAAGTATAAAACGAATATATTTATTAATTTGTGAACAATTGAAAATCGACATGTGACACGCGTTTTCGATATTTTTCTCTTTTTTTTTTTGTTTGTTGCAAATTTATGCAATGCAGAACGAATTGCAGAGACATACTTTCAACATTTTTGCATTTTTATGCAACTCAAAAATAAAAAAACTCTAACATCATTTTAACAATTGAAACCATACAATCAGAAGATGGGTTGGTTCATGACAACGAGGGGTTTCAGTATATTGAAATACTTATCGGCACAAAAACATTAATGTGAAAATAAGGCCAAATTCCTATACAAAAATTTCGGCCGTAAAAAGTACTGAGATCAAAATAAGGACCATGTTTTTGATACCGCTCTTTTATTGCAACGTAGTAATATATAAAAAAAAACGCGGCAAAACGTAATTAAAGTTAGAGAATATTAGCAAGTATATGGGCGACATTAGCTTTTTAGTGGTTACATAGAAAAAAAATTTAAAATACTTTATTAATATGATTATTTCGAACGTATTTGCTTTGTGAATCCAAATTGATTATTAGGCTAAGGTTCGTACCGTTATATTCAGAAAGAATTAGACATGATTAATATTCCAAGGAACAAGGGAAAAATTAAATTGAAAAATTAAGTTGATGTTAATGTTTCCCTTATTCCTTGGAATATTAATCATGCGCAATACTTTCTGAATATAACGTTACGAACCTTAGCCTAATAATCAATTTGGATTCGCAATTTTAATTAAATACAATTATTTTTTAGTTATATCAATTAAATAATTAATTGATATTGAACCTACAATGATTTTTGTAAATACAATTACGAAATTGTAAGTTAAAGGAAAATTAGACAAATATTTTCATTTGAATATATCAACAAATAATTTGTTGACAAAATTTTTTTTTGTAGATTTTAAAATTAAACAACAACAACAGGTGATGCTAGCCTGTCATTACAGAGGTCCTGGGTTCGATTGCCGCCATGGACTTTGGGTGTTTTCTGCAGACAAGCTAATCGCTTGCGTTTGTTACAAAAAAAAAAATAATAAAAAACAATGCGACTTACTAATTATCCAAACGAATTTTAATTATCATAATTGTTCTATTAAGAATATTTTTGTATACACAATCAGAACCCTCGAAGCGACTTTTTGCTTCTTTGAGAAAAAACTAAAAATTTTTTGGGCGGAATGGAACCGGCGACCTCTGTACTAATAGACTAACGTGCCTACCTCTCAGCTACAGAGCGATTCGTTATTAATTACACAAATAATGAATACACACAAAACTGATTTGCTTTGTTTAATTTATGTGTGTGCATGGCGTTATGAAATAATTTAACAAATAATTTTGTTGAGTAATTTAATTGACTAGAAAAGTTTTAATTTCTTATATCAACAATAATGATTGTTAATTTATTCACAAGTTTCAACAAAAAGTTTAGTTGGCATTTTTAATCATACATAACAAAAAAATCTAGTTGGTTCCGTTTGTTGAAAACAATTTCCGTGTTTGTCATATCAACAACTTAAATTGTTATATTAACTAAATATATTTTGTAATTTAAATTACACATTCTGGTATGTGATGGAAATCGTTCGATTGAAATCGGTGCCGATTTAAAAAACAAATTCTACTGCAATATGACCTATTTACCTCTTTTATTATTTTAAGACTAAGAATATTTTATTCGAATATTTTTTCGCGATACAAAACAATAAAAAGTGTAAATAAGTCATCTTTCAGTAGAATTTGTTTCTGAAATCGGCGCCGATTTAAATCGATCGATTTCCATCACATACCAGATTACCAATTTGAATTGTTAGTTAGTAAATTGATGATATTTTTTTCTGTGTATGACTTCGGTATAGATTAAGATATACATATTTCTGAAAAGTTATTGATATATAAAAAAAGAGATTAAGGAACTCTTTTTTTTAAAAACTCGAAAATTGTGGTTTTTTGAGATATGACTACGTTGCAGTAAAGGAGCGATATGTAAAATACCATCTCATTTCTAGGCAACCTTATTGTATTGTACCTATCAAGAACTTGGTCCTTAGTTTGAGCTCAGTACTTTTTACGGCGGGAACTTTTGGATAGGAACTTGACCTTATTTTCACATTTATATTTTTGTGCGGAACTCACTTCTTTTTTCTAAGTTTATATTCAGTACAATTCCTATCACTATAATTTCCCATGCCCTCCCGTTACGTTATCAACCGATTACTCGGCACAATTCATTTTTTTACATTTCCAGGGGGTTTTACAATCAAAATCCTAACAAATATTTGGGCCATGTGTACATATATAAGGGGAGCCCTAGATCTCCTAGATAAACGTTATCTTTTCTTGATAAAAAGTTCTCGTTTCTTGATTAACTATTTATCAAGACCTACTGGTATATCACATTTCAGCTCTCTAGCTATAGTGGAAAGGCCTATATATAAGAGCCTTAGTTCCTCTAGACAAAATTTGTTTTTTATTATTTTATCAGATTCAGATTTCAGATTTGTTCTTATTATTTTATGACGAAAACGTGCCTGTGTACAAAATTTCAGCTCTGTAGCTATACTGTAAATGCCCCATATAAATAAGGAGCTCCCTAGTCCCTTAGATGACAAGTGCACGTTGTCAGAAATGTCTGAGTATTTTCGTTATTTTGTGAGCAAGTGCAGACAAGTTATGAGGGCTAAAACAACGCGAATGGTTTCGTCTAATCTACACACTGTGTGGCCGGAACTTGGCCTGGCGCAATACCGCGCCCTTAGATATCTACAAATAAATACAAGCAGATACACGCATATGTATGCATTTTACATCAGACATGGTGACATCCTTTTTTGTCACAAACAATTTTGGAAAATTGAAAAAGAAATATAACAATGTGGTGAAACACAACAATGCTTGCACATACGCAAAATGCAGCACAACAAACATGTGAAGGAAATTGCGACATTTTAAATGCAACCATTAGTACTCGCACAAATATAAGTACGGTAAAATTTTTCTTTTCAGAGGTATTGCTTACTATTAAAACCCGCACACATTTATTTCAAATAATTTATAATGGTATGAGTGCCGAATCCTTAGTTCTGATGATTATTTGTACGTTTTTTTTTCTTTTAAGAAAATTGTCATCATCATAAAGTGGTATTGCCATCATATGTAGAACACAAACCTCGTCATTATCATCATCGCCCTCATCATCAGCATCATGAGCCACATTATGGCGTATTCACATTAACGGATATGTCATGAGCCACATTATGGCGTATTCACATTAACGGATATGTTTTTCAGCATTTCTCGATTTTCTTGTTTTTGCTTTTCATATTCCTGCGGATTTGTTTCCAATGTCGAACTTTGCAGTTGATTACAGTTTTTTTGTGTTGTCTTTTTTTAATTTAAAGTCATAAATCAACGTTCGATGTTTTTTTTATAAAAAAGGACACGTGTACAAGGATACAGGACATTATGTTTTCGCCATGTTCTATATTTTTTTGCGAATGCATCAGGCTGTAAAAAAAAAGTTACTAGTATTGTTGAGACTACGACAACAGAAACATAAATATATTTAAAAAAATGCAACCACGAGAAATGTGCAGTTATATCCGTTACAATTGTCAATATTTGAAAAAAAAGAAAAAAAAATTAAATGACACTCAGAAAAAAATAATGATTGTTGTCCATTGTTATAAAAATTCTATAAAAATATATAGATTTAAATTAAGTTTTTGCTTTTAACCCAGTAAGGCCGGAGGTATGAAGTAGGGTATTCACTCGATTAATGTTTGCTCGATTAATCGGAAAATTGAAGTCAAATAATGTTCGATCAAACAAAAATTTCCAATTTCCAGTAAAAATTTGTTCGAGTAATTTAAGTCGAATAACTCGAGTAAAAAGTTTTATGTAAATTTTGTTTTTTTTTTTTCAATGAATTTTTTAACCAAAACTGTTAAATGTTTTATTTATTGGACCGCTTGCTGTACATATTAAGGAACTAAGTGAAATATACAGCAACAATAGGGGCGAGGGAACAATTTATGTTACCTTGTAGAAAAGTTCAGAAATATTTCCATCGAGCAATAACTACATATTTTAAATAACGAAAATATTTCGATACCAAGTAATTGGTAGATAGTAAATTTAAATGCCAGTGCCTTCGTTTTTTTTTTGCATTATAGCATTTTCAGTTTATGTCCCGTTTTTGTGCGTTATGGCTTAAAATGATTGAAATCGAATGGCGTATTCAAAAAAATTATAGAACTCTGGACTTCGTTATTATTTGTTGCAGCTTCTGAGATGACAACAATTGCTGAAAATCATTCAAAATTTCATTAAATTTTCTGTAACTTAGTCACTTTTTATCCGATCAAAGGAAATAAGCGACTATTGGACGCGTAATTTAATAGCGTTTAAAACAAGATATAGGTGTCTATTCGGGAAAACGCATCGAAGTAGTGAAAAATTACATGATAACAAAGACAAAATTTCACAAATTGTTTTTGTTTTCTATACATTTCTAAAATCAAATAAACGTGAGAATTTTAACGCGTATCTCTTTCTTTTAAAACCAGTAAACTTTGTATGATAAACAAAAACAATTTATGCAGTTTTGTTTTTGTTTGCCATGTATTTTTCACTTAGTATTCCCGAAGAGACACCATTATTTTATTCTAACCATCATTTCACGCTGTATGGAGCTTTAACGAGAAATATACATCGAAAAACACAAATGAGCGGTTATATGGATAATGGCGGAAATGAAAAAAAATAATAATTTTTTTCATGTTCAGCACATCCAAATGACCTTAAAAAAATGCTATCCAAACTTTAAACATTCCAAAAGTTAAAATTTGCAAAGCAGTGTTATTTAATGAATTACCCTGCATAAAGTGGGACGAAAATATGATCATAAAAATTTTCCCAAAGCAAAAACTTCTCAAAGCAATGCATTTAAACAGCGTATTATTTTAGATGATCGACCGGTTTCATTAATAAAATATATAACATGGTAATAAAACTTGATTTTTAAAATTTTTCCGAACAAGAATTAGAAAAAACCTAGTAAATTCAAAAGGTTTTCGATTAACTCGAACAATTTTTAAACGAAAAAATTACTCGAATAACTCGGGCGAAATAAAAGCTTTACTCGATTGTTCGAGTAATTTAAACACCTCAATTCGGAATAATTGATTAATCGAACAATTGAAAAGTCGATTAAAATGAATACCCTAGTATGACGCCATTGAGCTAAATTAATGAAACTTTCAAAACAAATTCCAGTTGGGCTAAATAATATAAACACAAAAGTCTATAGATATCTAATCGGTTGGACCCGGGGCAAACTAAGTAGCAAAAAACCAAGGGTGGTCTTTAACTATATAAAATTTAAGCCTTCTTGGCATTTTTTGCATAAAGGGTTTTCGAATTCCCGACATTTTGTTGATTCCCAAGAATCGGGAAAAATTTTGTTGCGTTCTCGGAAACCCAGGTACACCTGACAGATATTAAACGATGTTATTTTTTGGAATACTTTTGGGAGCAAGGTCTCAATGCTAATAATGAGCTTTGCTTATAAAAAAGTTTAAATAAAATATGAAAACTTTATCACTGCAAAATCTAAATACAAAAGTAACAGAATCTAAAGAAGCTATACCAAAATCATCGGAATGCAAGCACGGAATTAAAACCATTCCGATCAAAATGTGTGACTTGTCCGTATATTTTTTAATGGAAACAAAGTAACAGGAATTAAATAAATATTATTAACCCAAAATTGATTAAACATACACACTTACAAATTGGTAATTTTTCTTTCTGTTTTGTACAAAACTAATTTTTTTTATTAGTCTGTTGCGTTAGAAAATACTCTGTCCCCAGTCTATTTCCTATAACTTAAGGCCGTTTCAGAATATAATACATACAAGTATTAATACTTTTGAAGAAAATGCCTCCCTGATATAATTGTTCTTTGAAAGTTTTCAAAAAACAATAACAAATTATCATGTTAGAGTTCATTTTCTTAAAAAGTATTAATACTTGTATTATAATCTGAAACGGCCTTTACAGATTTTTTTTTTATAATTTCCACTAGAAACACCAGTATATTTTACCATAAGTCGAGAACAGTATGTCCGATTTCGACTAACATCAGATTCACGATAATATTACATTCAAATTATCTTAATGCAATTAGGTGAACAAATCAATAGTTTTTTTGTTTCACAAATTAGTATCAAAAAATACGGATTTTTTTATAAAAAATTAGAAAACTATTTTTCCTGATACCTCATAAAAAAATTACAACTGCAAAAACTAAAACTTTTAAATACATGTGTTGATGATAGGTGTCTTACAAATAGAATAAGCTATAAAGCATGAAAATCGATAGACAAATATGGATTTTTTTACAATAAAATGAAGGAACTTCATTGACAAAAATCCCAATTTCCATACAACAGTAAAATTTTAATTTTTATTGGCGATATAACTTGTGTCATTTTATGCTAATATCAAAATTAGCCTGGCAACGCTGAATACTCCATGGAAAAATATGAATAATTACGTTTTTACTTATTCGCGATTGTTAAAAAAGATTCCGCACCTAATGCGACGAAGTTTGGAATTAGGATTTTTTGATGGCACTATTTAAAATAATTTTTCATATTTTAGTTACACTAAATTCATTGGCGTAGATAGGCCTTTCTGGAGGGGGGGTCAATGCCCCTTCAGACTTGATTTTGCATGAAAATTTTTTTCATTAATCGGTTATAAGCAGGGCGCGGACTTTCATGCAAATGCATGTCTTTTGTGGTGATAGATAAATAGGTATTGACTACTTATCTTTGCGAATCATCATATTTTAAGTAGTTTGGCATCGATTTGTAGTTGCATATTTTCCATATATTGGTGGTAAGTGCATATTTTTACATATTTGGTAATAAATGCATATTTTTGGAGTAATAAAAAAATTTTAATGCATATTTCTCAATTTAAAAAAATATTAATAGGCTGATTATGGATGCCAGCCGATCCTCAGTTGGGTTGTCATTTGCTGAAAATGATACTGCTGATGGTAACTGGCATTGAGTTCAGTTGCTATTTAGTGCCTTTCTGGCAACCACTAGTTTTCAGTTGGCGACTGGCAACACAACTATAGTTCGGTTGCATTAAATAATAGACCCAATTATGTTTGTTTTATTTTTTTCCTTTAATAATAATAAAAAATTAAGAACATATTTGCATATTATTTTAGTTTTTAGGTGCATTTTTTATGCGCTTAAAATCAATTTTTAGTTGCATGTAAGTCCAAGCCCTGGTTATAAGTCAGAAATATTTTTTATGAATTAAGGCACTAGTTGATATTATTATGTTGTTTTGAAATTGTATAAAAAATATTTAAAAAAGTTTGGAATGTTTAAAAAATCGCATTCGATGCGGAAGATTTTTGTTTCAAGCTGGCTTAAGATATCGGTTTTTATTATCAGTTCAATATTCCCAATAGCGTAGTAGGGGAAATTTTTAGTAAAAAGAAGTTTAAAAAGTGTATATGTGTGTTGTATGAAAATCTAAATTTTTGTCTATTGAGTTCCTTAACTTAATTGTGAATAAAATTAACATTTGTCCAACGCTTTTCATGATTTATGGCTTATTTTGTTCGTAATACATCTGTTCTGAAGAAAATTGTTTCAAAATTTAAGTTTTTGCCGTTTTAAATATTTTAAAAACTACTTGAATTTTTTTTAATTTGTTATGAAAAAAACGGTATTTTTGATACTAATTTGCGAATAACTTAGAAACCGATGATTCGATTACCTAACAGTATTAAGATGGTTTGAAGATAATTTGCTATTTTGATGGCCGAGTTAAGGTGAAATATAATGGTGCTCCCAGTGGAAATATTAGATAAGCCCATAAAAAATCTGTAAGTAATAGGAAAAAAACTGAGGATACAGTATTTTATATATCTTCTAATTTCACTTGACAGGAAACAATAAAATGCATTCCTCAGCTCGGAAGGAGCTGTTCAGTTGCTAATAGATGGCTTCACAAGAGGGGCAAGAATAGCAGGGGTTTCTAAGTAAAAAACTTCCATGTAAGTATCCCAATTAGACTTAGGGCTGGCTGTTGTGTTTTGATGCAGGAAAGGCGACTAAGGTAATATAGAATATCAGATTATATCTTTATATTTATAGATAGCAAATCGGCCATTGGTGTTATAAATGGTATATACTAAACGTGTGCGCATTGCCATTAAAAATGTACATTATTGTATTTTTTCAAGCGCAAATATTATTTGTAGTTGTAATTCTAATTAAATATAGAGAAAAATGCATAAATTCATTGTACTGAAGTCTAATCGACACTTGGGTCAACTTTACAATAAAAATCCTGTATAATTCAATATGGACATCATTTCACTAGACTTTAAACAATTTTCATGTTTTTTGAAGCACTAAGGCAATAAAGCGCATAATAATACGCTTTAAAAGAAGAGATTATTGCAGAGCAGTGAATGTATATGAAAGAAACCATACAAGAAAAGCTGATTTTTCACTGCTGATACAATGCAGGTTTTTAAGCGAAAAAGTTCCATACAGTTTTCTCACAGTTTTAGTGCTGAAAATGGTGATGATTTTCAGCGCTTCAAAAAGCGCTTTTTGTATCAAAAATGTAGTACTTCAAACCGGGAATTCGCCATACAAAAATCAGCAGCGATATCAGCAGGTTTGTAAGGAGTACTTGTATTCTTTCATAGTAAAAACCTGCTTTATTTGAAGCAATTTTTTTACTGGGAAATTACAAACATACATATATCCATACATACATATTATATTTTTTAGAATCAGCAGAAAAACATAAAAAGAGGTGATTGTAATTATGAAAAAAAGCAACAAAAATAAGAAAGCTCCTGGCTTTATTTGTTTCTCTTTCACGCATACATATGCTGTCACACTATAGCTTCAGCTGATACAATTGTCACAGTTGAAATATGCTTTGACACAATTGAAATTTGCTTTGACACAGCAATAAACGTTGCAAGCCCCTATTGTGTATTTTACTTCCACGACGGTTCTGCTACAATACCGATGAAGGAGGTTGCTGTGAAGTGCATTAGGATATGTTAGTATTAATTGCTACTGCCAAAGTGATCCGTGCTGTGCCTTAATCACTTTAACAGTCCTACAACAACCAACACAATAACACACCAATGCACATGAGAAAAATTCATGAGGTTGTTGGCTTGCCTGGAACTAGTCTTGAACTCAAGACATCAAGGTTTGTAGTCAAACGCGCTAACTACTCAGCCAACAGCACCCTTGACTATAATGCAAGCAAAGCAGGCGTTGATGCTATGGACAAAATGCTGTCTGCATATTCTATCAAACATTGCGCAGACCATTAACAATATATTTTAACTTATTAGATATGTATATCCGCCTTAGCTGCATATGGGTATTTCCACAGGAAAGTCTACTTTCCGTCACGTTCGACCCCAAGCAATTATGTTGATTTTTTTCAAAGCAACGTAAGTTTTTTTATACTTCTTCACACGTTTGTGTAGTCCATGCGTAGCTCTACAGTTAGTAAAATTTTAGGAAATATTTAACCACATGGTTCTGAAAAACAAGCTTACTTTCTTCGTGTCGAACGTGACAGGAAGTGGACTTTCCTGTGGAAATTACCATATACAATCTACATAGAAAATAAGAATCACATTCAGCAAACTGACAAGCGCAGTAGGCTGTGGACAAGCTTAGCAAAGCAGATGTTTATACCAGCGCTAGATTTCAGCACGCCGCGCTATCGAAATGGGATTAGGGCACTTGACAAATTGAACTTTTTCCTCTTCTTCAATTAATCAATACATCCTGTGTGATGATAAGCATGTAAAATGGGAAAGCACAAAACACGCAAAAGAACTGCAGTTGGTGTAAGAAACCGGTCTGCGATTCAGATACCACGACTTACATATTCGGAAAATGCTGCTCAACAAAAGAAACTTAAGCTTTTAAAATAGTTCTGTTCAACTTTTCATAAAAATAAAATAAAAAATTTACATTTACATAACCATTTTTTTTGTTTATAGGGACAAAGTAATACAAAAAATAATATGACTACATATCTAGTCATCCGACCGCCCATTTAAGTTTTCGATCCCGAGCACATAAAGGTTAAACTGCTTATGAAATGTGTTATAGATTCTTGGTAGACAAGAGAATTATCAGCTAACGGGATTTTTTAAAAGTGTGTATAGCGGTCATATTACTTAATGCTACACTCTAAAACATTACTTCAAATTTACGATCATATATTATCTAAATTTGTGTTGAAAATTTCTCCTTGTCTAAAATTTGTTGTTATTTTATTAAAGAAAAAACCTTTGAAATTAAACATATTCAGTCCAAGTGGAAAAAATTTAATATAAATTATAATACGGCTACGGCTGAATGGTAGATACGTCAGACTATCAGTCAGGAGGTCGCGGTTCAAACCTGCACGTAGCCAATCGCTTTTTTTAGTAAAAACAATTTGTTCAAAAATAATGAATGTGTAATTTTAGTTCGATAATAATCGGTAAAATGTTGCCGACTATTATCGACCTAGTTTTCAGCAAAAGTGTTTTAGAATGTATACATGTAAATTTTTTTTCGTTTCCAACCCTTATATTACATCCATAGTAATTGTCGAATACCAGATATCTCTTAATGATATAGGGAGTGATACTAGTCTAGGTTAAAGGGCATCCAGATTGCCCTTGCAACTGTGCTGTGGACAGTATTGCTAGACACGGTGTGACATTGAACAACTCAATGATCCTCACTTCACGGCAGGCCTGTAACTCACTGCAAGTTTTTGATTCGACACAGATCATACAAACATAATAAGTAGGAACACGAGGTCACCTGTCGCCACGAAAAACATTATTTTTCATTTAAAGTGAATTTCAGTTTCGGGTTAATCGATTCATAATTATCTTTAAAAAAATTCGTTTAATTCAAGTTTCATTTTTATTGTAAACTAAAATTTGTTTACAATTTTGTTAATAACTTTATATAATAATTTTCCTTTTTGGAGCTAAGTAGTCTCGGTAGATATGAACGTGAACCAAAACATATACATATTTCTTTAAAAATTTTAACGTTGACGTTTTTAAGATATAGCGAGTTTAAATTTCGGGAATCTGAAAATTTTTAAAAACATTTTTGTGTTGCGTGAAATTTTTAGGCTACGTCGTCTTGGAGGGGTTTTTATATTCTTTCAAACTGTTGCTCAAACTTGAGCATTTTTAAAATTTATAAATTTTCGCACCTTCATTTTTGCAGAAGATAATATTTTAGCACAATGAAACTTATGTCATGGTATCATAAGAATTCCTTTTTCACTACAAAAAAATCAATGATTTTTTTTGTAGGGTTCAGTTGAAAATCGATAAAATGAGAAAAAAACTGTGTAATTTTCAAGTGGCCACTTTATTTTTGCAGAAGATAATACTTTAGCACAATGAAACTTATGTCATGGTATCATAAGAATTCCTTTTTCACTACAAAAAAATCAATGATTTTTTTGAAGGGTTCAGTTGAAAATCGATAAAATGAGAAAAAAACTGTGTAATTTTCAAGTGGCCACTTTTCGGCCATTTAATTATTCCAGTTCAGTTTTGCATAGCAATATTAAATGATTATTACTGTCCCATAAAACAAAGCGTGAATCGTTTCAACGTCTTTTCTACTTAAAACGCTAGAGCAATTATAAATACTCGTATGTATGAAATTGGTCAAATTTATTACTTCGGGTGGCCACTAATCAGAAGCTATACAATAGTAAATAAAAAAGATGGCGGTTATGTGTTTCTAATACCTACAAGATTGCCCTCAATTTTTTTTTACCTATTTGTTGAATTCACTCAGAATTACTCTATATATATTTTTTTAAAATTGATGACGTCATATCTCCACAACCCATGGAGTTTAAAATTCTAAATTTGATATCCATTACGTAAATATACTAAAAAATCCCACAAAAACTTTTATGGAAATCGAAGATGGTCAACTCCGTTGGTGGATTTGAGGTTGTTTAACTAAATATATATTTCTAAAATTTTAACCTTTGAACTCCACGAAGGCAAAGTAATTGTTGCCATTTAATTTTTATTTTTTTTTTTCTTAACGATAAATTAATTTTATCTTTCATCTTTGATTGATTGGAAATAGTATTTTTTTGTTTGTTTCAGTTGTGTCTAAACTCTATTAAAAAAATTTGATGAGTTCATTAAATAAAATGGAAGTTCATCTTTAGTAAATATTAACCAAATAAATCTTCGTTTAGGAACTTCATTATGAACTTTGCTCTTTGCAATGTTTTCTTTGCAACAATTTTTTTTTAATTCAACTGCAATTGCACGTTCGTTTCGTTTTCGTTTCAAACTCCTTTAATGGCAACAGCTGCATTTAACATCTTCATTACCAATCATGTTTCCTTCTTTTAGCAATGTTTTAAATAAAAATCTTATAAAAAATATTTTCTAGAAAATGTTAGTTTTTTTTTTCTTGAACTTTTTTATCTTTGATCTAACCTTTTTGAGTTTGCATAGCGTTTTTCTTTATTGGTGTTTGAATAATTTCAGAAAATATGACGTTTGATACATCTTTATAATAAATGGCACTTTAGAATGTAAATAAACGAATTTACTTAAATAACTTTATTAAGAAATTTGCAATGCCAAATGATTGGGCCACGTTTGATGAGGAAATTTTAAAAAGATTTATATATTACTCAAAAGCTTTATGAAATACATGCCGGTGATGCAGTAATAATTCACAGTAGGGAAATAATTTTTTTCAAACTTTCTTCACCCCAGCACGCTATGGGCAATGTTTATTGATAATAAAAATTATTATTTTTATTAATATCATTTAAGTTTCCGCACCTTTGAAAAAAAAATTAATTTGCTTACATTTATGGTATAGTGCTATATATCTGATGTATATTAAATAAATAACTATATGTATAACAATGAAACATTAGAAAATACATTTAAATTGAATGTTATTTTTTTATACTTAAAAAAAGTCTAAAATTCAAACCTTCACGATGAAGAAGAATGCATTTAATTTATATCTTCATTACTTTAAGAGATAAACGGTTAACAAAAAGGTTCCAAAATTATATTTTTACCCTTTTCCGGCCCCTAAATGTAAAAAATTTCAAAAAAAGTACCAAACACCCGTCCGCTTATTTTTTAATCTTATTATGCTGTTTTTGGAATTTTATGTCTACCTTAGATAGATCCGGAGATATAAGGTTACCGAATTTACCCGTGTGGGGAGCCCACATACGAAATTTCAACTTTCTAGCTTTAGTGGTTTGGGCAGGGCGATGATGAATCAGTCAGTCAGTCAGTCACTCAATAACGTTACTCTATTATTTATATAGAAAATTGCGACCATGGAACTGTGTAATATCAGGAACACACAGAAAAATTTAAATGTCAAATCGTCGAAAACCAGCTTAATTTCACATTTTTCGGTAGTGATTTTACTTTATAGGCATTTCATGTTAATTCAAACATGACTTACAATAATCTTGAAGGAACATTTATTCTTTTGAATTAGCTATAACTAGAGTTAAATCATAATAAAGTTGGTACGGAAAAAATACGAAAAACCATGTAGAATCAAAGTTATTTCGAGTTGGAACAACGTGAATATCATATTGGAACAATACGAAGACTCATGTTGAATCAAAGTTATTTCAAGATGAAACAACGTGAATTTGATATAGAAATAACAGTAAGAATCATGTTGAATTATAGTTATATCAAGCTGAAACAACATCACTTTAATGTAGACATTTTATTAATTATATTACTTACGTCATGGTAATTAGCATAGGTATCAGAAAATTTTGTGTTGTAGTTGGCTGCTCCAGCCAAGATCTGAGCTCGTGCCACCTGCATGATAGTCCAAGACCTAACCACTGCAGCCAAAACAGCTTCAAACTTTACTTTAGCTATACACTAAATAAATACCCATCGCATGTAAAATGAATTTCATTTTAATTCACCAAGATTTAGATGACTATTTAACATAAAACTTATTTGAAATTAAAGTTATAGTCATGTTGATTTAAAATTAATAGTAACTTTTATGGCAAAGTTGTTACAACAGTGAAAATTTTAACATCAAAGAGATTTAAGTTTATATTAATAATTGTTCGTTCAAAATCAATATTAAAGAATGACAGTTTTAAGCCATCAGCAGTAAATTTTTGCTAATATTTCGTTTTTTTTTTCGTCTACATAGCCGAAACATGTAAGAATAAAGAACTGGAAGTCAAATAACTAAGCACAACAGTGAACTGTTGCAATGAACTAACACTCTTAAACGACAACTTATTTTGTAAATTTAATATGATTTCAAATCACAATTATGCCGCGTTAATTTTACATTAATTTTTTTTTCTGTGTGAACAAAAATTCAATATGATGGATATCTTACGTAACCGCATAAAATACGATTTTAGAGACAAATAACAAATTCAAAATGGTAGCAATTGGACTGCAAAACGTCAGTAACCAAAAAAATCATGTTTATATATGGCCCCAAAATAGTTCGAATAATCATCTAAGTTTAAAAAACTAAAGCCCGACTACTAGGGTTCTTAAATTCCCGGACTTTTCCCTTTACCGGGTAAACAGAACTTAAACACGTTGATTCCCGGAATTCGCGGGGAAAGCTAAGGAATTGTTTTGTGCGCCTATTCAGAAATATATCATTGCGCTGCATCAGTAATTTTAAATGTTTTTATGCATATCAGTGAAGTAGACGTTGCCCGTGACACAATAAAAAAAATCATAATTCGATTTTTGTAGGCATTAAAAAATTTTGCTTTTCTGATTCAGCACAATGATGCTTTTCCGAATAAGACCATTTAATTGCAATTTGCACATAAAAAATTTTAAAAAACTAAAATTCAAATATTAAATTTCTCAAAATTTTTAAAAATTGTTAGGAAATTTAGTTTTTGATTGGTTCAATTGAGACATTTATTGTAACCAATTTTTATTTTTGATAAACTGTTTTTATTGAAATTTATCAGGATTATATGTATATTCTCTGTTGGTTGTTTTGCATATATTAAGAGTTTTTCTTTTGAAATTAGTATCTTAATAACAGTTGTTCAATGGCTTTTGCGTTTGCGCCGGTAATTGAGTTTAAGATACGTACTAAAATAAATAGGTGAAATTAATCTTTTCGGCTGATGCTCAACTTTTTTGCGCCGGTAATTGAGTTTAAGATACGTACTAAAATAAATAGGTGAAATTAATCTTTTCGGCTGATGCTCAACTTTTTTGTAAAATTAACCGCTGATTAGTAAACATTCTTTCAGTGATGGCATTGACTTCATTGACATCTGAGATATTATCTCCTCCACCGAAATTATTAAATTAAACTAAAAATTAAAATTAAGATCGTGGAAAATCCCGCTGAAAATTTCCCGGGATGTACCCAAAAAATATTGCAGGGAATTCCTGGGAGATATATCCCGGTTGAGAACTCTATCGGCTATTTAAAAGCTACGGATTAGGGTAGAGTGAGATTGTCTTTCGGCACCCTTTGGTCGACGCTTTCTAATAAATTTCATATTTTATAACTTCTTATAATAAAAATAAACAAATGGCCTGGAAATAGTTTTTTTTTGCATTTTTATTTTTTTGGCTCCTTGCCATTTGGATCTTAGAGCGACCGCGCTCCATTCGCTCTACCCAATGGCAGGGGGTGTATACATGCATGCATTTCGTTAGTGCTTATTGCTGTGATATGCAGTCAAATAGACTGGCTTAACCCACAACAAAAATTAACGTTGTGAAAAATTAATTGCATATAGTTTTTGTATATAGTTTTTTTTAAACACTTTTTTGTTTCCTTATTTTATTATTAAGAAGGAAGTTGTCAGTCAAATAACACTTTTTTGAAAAATTTAGTTAATTTGTCCCGCATAATTTAATTACAATCTTAAATATTTTGGGCTTACATGGTATTCTTTTTTTAAAATATTAAATTTTTATAATTCCTATTAAAGTAATTGCAACTTCACATTATTTGAAAGCAAAAATTTACCTTCTTAAGGGATTATACAATAATTTATAGGAAATTCAGGGCAAAAAGTTCAATTTTTTTGTAGAAAAAATCGAAATGAGTTGCTCAAATATGTAACCTTTAAATTAATTATTTGATTTATTTGCTTAGAATTTCAAATCGCTATGGAGCATTCAGAATATTGCCTACGAAGATGTGAAGGATATGCATAGACGCAGCAATTGGTGTCTAGATTATAGTACCACAAACAATATGTAATTTTGGTTTATGTTTTGTGGTACCAAAGCCGAGCTGATGAAGTGTACTTAGAGACCAGCAGAAGGGAATACCTATTTTCAGAGCCGCTGCACTCGAAGTCAGTAGCGCGTTGCATAAATTCTACAACTTCCTATAACGTCCTCTTTGCAAAACATTTTTTAGTTTCATCATAATGAATTGCCGAGCAGTAGTCATCGCCTTCTACATATATATTAAAATGGTCTTTAAAAAATTTTTATTTATCATCTTGAGTGATAAGCAAATGGAATAAACAAATAATATTTCCAACAAAATTGTAAATTTCGTAAATTAAAAAACTGATTATTTCCTTTGGAGCCCAGAAGTAATTTGATCCGATATTAAGATCCCAATTAACTCTACACCACTGTTAACTATGTAACTATGTAATTCTTTAACCTTTTATTTTGGTTTACTATGTGTCTAATTTAAAGTGGTTCCAACAACTAAATAATGATCGTGTGTACATTACTAAGAATAACATTTCCGCAAGGAACAGGAAAATAAAACAAAAGGATGTAAAATCTTTACTAAACGGCATAGACACGTAACTACGTCTGGTTGTATGCAAACATTTTGCACTTGAAAAACCTAATACTGTTTATTTCCATAAAGAATTTCACCACAAACCGCAAAGAAAACCAAAACTAAGTAAATCGGTACGAAAAACGAAAAAATTACTAAAACCATTCTGATGGAGAAGAGAAAATGAACAAAAAGAAACGTGATTGCAAGCAAAAGTTCTTCTAAAAGGTTACACTTAAATAAAGCATTAAAACAAAAGTGCTGAAACGCTGCGTTTAGATAGAAACGAATACAGAAATACCCTTCACTGTATTATAAAGTAAGTGATATACTCGTAAATTATCTAAATCAAGTAAGAACCATTTAGCTTAAACTCTGCAAAATGTATTTGAAATCATAAAAATTTTGGCCAAGTTTGGACTTCAACTGCTATTCAGACTTCTTCAATGCAAAATGCGAATGGGCTCAGACTATGTCCCAGGAGAATAATAATACCTTCTCTCCATCGTTTATGTCCATTGCAGTGTTGGTACAAAATCATTTTATATACATTTACTACCGTTTTATTTTTATAGTGGCGAAATATAATAAACCATATTTTATGGACTTAAGCTTGTAGTTATAGTTAGAAAGGGGAGTAGAAACAAGCATGAGTAGTTAAAAGATTGTTAAAGTAAACTAAAAGCGACCTTAACCAACTTGTGGATTAAGTTGTGAATCGTGATTTGGCGGCCAAGTGTTGCCTGTGGCCCATAAAAAATAAATAAAATTAAAAATATATAAAACAAAAAGATGCATAAAAATACAAATAAAGTGAAGGTGGAATATGGAGGGTTTTTATTTTTGTTTGAAAAAAAAACATCATCCACTCAAGCAACACGCATATTCTACTCATACCATTTCAGCTGTTTTATCTCGCCTCGAAACCGAAAGAGTTTTCATGGAAAGCAGGTTAGTGTTTAATTTCTGTGGCTAAACTTACTGTAGGTGTACGTATGTATGTACGAGTACATGCAACAGCAACTAGTAAAATCTTGCCTGAACGTTATTTGTACCTGATGGTATTGTTTTTGTTGTTGTTTAATGTCTTCAAGATTTGAATGGTGTGATGGTGATACTTAACCGATGATTATAATGTTTGTAAATTTTATTTCACCTTGTGGGCAATTTGTACAAAATGAACTAAACAGTGAAGAAACAAAAATTGCAAAAAACCCGGACATGTTTAAGATGATGATGAGAAAAACCAGCACAGTTTTAAGCCACTTTTCACAACCTTAATGAAACATGTTGGTGGAGTGTGGAAGATAATCATTTGCTAAACTTTTAAATAAAATTGTTAAAGGAGAGTAAAATCTGTAGACTTAATAAAAATGGCAGAAAAAACAACGCATCTGTTGTCGGTGGTTGATAGTGTTTTTTGTGGTATTTGCACCATGTCTACTAGTTGCAGGCACTAGTGGTACATTTAAGCACACTTTGCTTATAGTTAAGCAATTCATTATTACTGCAAATTGATTTTTATCAAAGTTTAATCGATTGTTTTTCCACAAAAATATCACACATCCAAAAACATACAATAATTATGAGTGTGTGTAAATATTGTCAGAGCCTTAAAAGAATTTTATGCTGAAACTTTTTTATTTAAGAGCTAAAAAGATTTTTTTATTAAAGTTGCAATTAATACATTCGCAATATTATTACAGCAACGGAATGTACTTTATTTGATAAAATGAATAAACATTTAAAGTTCTGAACAATCTCCTATTGTTAACTGAGGGCGTGTGTCAATCGGTAGAAAAGTACTATGGTAAAAAAAAATATTTGCCTGTGGGGAAAAAATTTCATGTTTCTGCTGTTTGTAAAAACATTCATGTTCCAGCTGTGTGAAATGATACTCTTTTCGACAATATAAAATTTTGCGGCGGCGAAACAAAAAAATTTACTACAAGCCGCCGGCTACCAACAAATTTTTAAAAGAACATTTTTAAACATATAAGACAAAACTCTCTGCCGTAGCGAAAAATTTTATAATATGATATACAATTTTTCGCAACTTAAAATAAACAATGCATTTTTCACAGTCTAACTACTTTTAAGAGACGCAAAAATAGATGTATTGGGCGGCGGTTCGAATTTCCAAAAACGACGGCGGTGGTTTTACCTTCTTATGATACCATGCTTCTATTTTTAATGCTTATCAAAAATTTATCTCTTGTGCCAAAAATTCTACTAGCCCTCAGGGCTAGTGAAACTTTATTTACCTCAGAAGTGTCAAACATTTACTTACAATAGTACTTTACTACCGTTTGGCACACACCCTGATTCTAACTAGGGATGTAACTGATACCGCTACCGATATATCGGTGATATTTCAGATTTTTCGATACATCGGTATCGGGCTATATTTTACTGTCGATACGACGATTTTTTAGTTTTTTTTTTATTAAATAATAATTATTTTTTTCTAATTTTATTATGAATTCAAATTCAATTCGTGTTTTTTTAAATCTCATTCCCAGCAATAAAAGAACTAAAAAGAAGTCATGAATGTGAAGAATTTGCTATACGGAAGTAGTGCAAATTTGGATCATTTCTAATAAATAAAAATAAAAAAAGTTTTACATAAGCTTGTCATTGCAAAAAGTTCTCTTTTTCGATTACCGATTACCGAATTTGAAGCGATGTTAGGAAAAATTTCATTTTCGGCGTTTTATAATGATTTTTCCTCAAGGAAAAGGATGAAATATTATCGTTTTTCGCAACTTGTTTTTTATGCGAATTTAAACGAAAGACTCTGCTTTCGTGTAAATTTTAACTGAATAAATATAAATTTTTAGAATAATTTTAACAATTAAGCTATTAAGTTATATATATTTTTTTTAAGCATGGCGAGTATTTTTTTTTTAAATTACAAAGGAATTTTTGTATGACTTAAATAAAATGTAACTTGCTTTTCTACTAATTATCTGCATATTTTTAATATAGATTTTTTGGAAGAAATAGAAATGTAGCTCCTTAAAAATTACTTCCAAATTTTTATACTGGGTTGATATCAATTTTAAATATTAATACTCTCTTACACTGTAATTTTGTATAATAAAAAAATTATACTTGAGTTTTGTTAATTTAAACTTCAAATTAATTTCAGTTTGCGTATCGGAATCGGTATCGCCAATATTTCTTTTTGAGTATCGGTACCGTATCGGCAAAAGGCGTATCGTTACATCCATAATTCTAACATTCATTAAAAACAATAAGTACACATTAATACGAATTTTCGGTTGCTTTCAATACTGTCCGTTGTTTATGTTATATGTACCATAATGTACCATTTATGTACATGCATAAAACCAACACACACACAAACACTCAAAATATTTTAAACGTAAAATTAGCTAAAAATTTAATTTAAAATAAATGAATATTCATTTAAAACCGGTAGTGTAGTGGATAGTGTGCTATACCATTGACCGGGAGGTTACATGTACAATTCCAGCCAAGACCATGCGTTCCTGCATACCCAGAAAAGAAATAATATTTTTGAAAGCGAAAGAGTTAAAGAGTACGTTTATGTTAACTTCGTGTTGATAGTTTGCATACTATACTTTAGCTTTAGTGTTTGGATTTCAAACCTGATGGAGCTTTGTTTGATTCCTAGTGGAAATTAAAATAACAAACAGTGAGGGAAACCATAAAATTGTTAAAATAATAATTAGAGATACGAAATAAAAAAGCATTTAATATGACGTTAGTTCATTCAAAAATAAAGCAAAAATCATTCTTCATAGAAACGAACCGCCATTACAGTCATGGTGTGCAAGCGGCCTTACTACCTAAATTTATTTCAATAAATTTTTTACTTTCAAAAACAAAATTTGTGATACTTTTCTGTGGCTTACAATATTTTTATATATGTATTTATCAAATTTATTTTCACAAAGATATAAAAAGTATCGGAAAATATAATAACTATGTTTAAATAATATCTAAGACATGCACTTTACTTGCGTTATTTGTAATATATTTCTGTGCAAAAACTATGCAAGCCACATTTAAATTATACAGTTGTAGTTTCTGATATAAATTCAGTTTCAGTTGTGTAGAAATCTTTGTTACATTTTGAAGGAAGAGAATTATCTGGAAATTTCAAAAAAAATTTCAAAGTTCATCAAAATCTGTCGTTTAAAAGGAACTAGTACATGTTAATTTTGATTACAATGGTTTTGATGGGAAAATATTTTTAAAAAGTGACTTTTATTGATTGACCGCCAAAATAATATTATTTACATACAAAATTTGGTAGTACTTACACATGGTACCTAGCAATAAAATGGGCATATAAAATAAATTTTTTGAAAGCGAGTTGCTCATGCTACGTTCACACTATGCCATTTTATGACATCGCAAGCTAACATGTGTGGCAAATTCTTTGCGCATATAATATCTGTGGTTGTCACAATAATGCGACAATATTGCAGTCACAAAAACAATATGACAGCATGTTGTCATTTTGTCGCATTGAGTTGTTAATTTTAAATATGACGCCACAAAATGACCACAAAAGAAATGTCCAATGTGTACGAAGCATAAGACGTTTTCAGCATTAAGCATCTCAATTTCGTTTATCTCGAATGGTCTTGTACGGTCTATAAATAACTCTTTATTTCCTAGTGCAGCTGAAATGATCACGAACAAGTCACGAATAATAATAATTGAACTTGATTAGATTTACCAAGATGTATTATTTTGACTGCAACCCTGTTAACCTTCATAAGGTCTACGGGTCAATTTTGACCCATTTTAAGAACATAATTGAGTTTTTTCCAAAAATTTGTGGTTTTTGATTTTCATATTTTATGACTTTTATTTAATTAAAAATATCAACAGCTACATTAGGTTTTCGGAATAATATATATGCAAAAAAAATCATTTACGAAATTTTTTACAGTAAAGGTCTTCGGGTCAAATTTGACCTGGAGTGAAAAGCTCGAGTTTTGTTATGCTGAACAGCACAATTTGCGACATATTTGGCGATTTGGTAACACTATATATATGTTAAGCTTTGGTACCACTGAATATGTACATATATATGTCTATCTCTTTTCTTCTCATCATATTTATCGAACATTATCGGCCATGTCACAGAGTTCAATTCCGTTCGGAAACGGAATTTAATCCACCCCATTTTTGTAGCAGCTGGTGTCTAATAAAAAAAGTAAAATACGCAAATTTGTCAGGTGTGTCCAGACTGTTGACATTTTGGGGTGGATTGAATTCCGTTTCCGAGCCGAATTGAACTCTGTGACATGGCCGTATATTTCTATGAAAACGAACAATATTGCACTTGTTTGCTTACTGCAATATCACTCGTAGAATAAACGCGGAAAAGCTTGGAAGTTTTTTGATTGCTATTTCTTGTAGAAAAATTGACGAGTCAAAAAAAAATTATGTTGAATGCATTATCAGACGAGGAAGAAACTTGTTCATAAAATGAAGATCATCCGCAATATGCTGAGCTATCTGATAGTGGAAGTGAGGTTGCTTATACTCAGAAAAAATGGTGAAATAAGATATTTCAAGGAACCTTTACAAATAGATATGGAAGAGTCCGAACGGAGAATGTAATCAGTATGACGCTAGGCTTGACTGGTTATTCTTGTTCAAGAATTAGAAGGGAAGAGATTTCCAGTTTTCAATTATTTTTCCCACCTCCTGATATGAACATTATTTTGAAATATACCAATAATGAAGGCCAGCGTATTTTTGGTTATGACTGTTTTTCCATACGTAGACAGTTCTTAAAAAATTTTCGTATGCAGCTTACCACTCCTTATATAAAGCAGAGAAAAACTTTGCCAAGAGTACCATTTTCACGAAAAATTGTACAAAAACTACTTGATGTAGCTGAGCAGGATCAGCCGCCGTCAACTTCAAGCAAATCAAAATGTGAACCAATCAAAACTGCAACAAAAAGAAGTCGTTGCCAATTTTGCCGCAAAGCCGATAATAAAACGCCATTAGTATGTGTAACTTGTGAACAATTTATATGCAAACAATTATTTTATGTAAACAATGTAATAATTAACAACAATATCCATGTAACATTAAATATTTATATATCACATATCTAATTACATTGTACATACTTTTATAAATTGAATTACTTCTATAAAATCAATAAATGTTTACAAAAACTGCAGCTTACGTACTCTCATTATAGCTAGAAATAATATATAAACACTAACAATGCACTTAAGTAAAGTAAATTATTGTCTTCGTATACAATTTTCTATATGGGCCAAATTTGACCCGAAGAACATTAACGTCAGTAAATTTGAGGACCTTATAAAGGTTAAAAGTTTTCTGTGTCTATTTTTAGAATAATGTTTTTTTTAATTTTTTTTGTACTAAAGCAACAAAAAAAATATATATTTTTTTTGCCATATTTATGATCAGCCTTTAACAAAATTAATGTCTTCTTTTGGGATCGTAACCAATGTTGCCAGGAACTAAAGCAAAAGGAATCCAAATCGGATTTTAAAGGAGTTTGGAAAAATATAAATCACCGCCAAAGAAGCTAAAAAGACCAAAATTTATATATAAAATTAATTATATTATTATTGAAAGTGGGCTACAATTTGAAACTATTGCAAAACCTTCCTTCGTCATAAAATTTGTCTGCAAAATTTGATAGCTACTATAAAATTTTGCGGTTTCTGAAATCTTTAAGCTTACATGAAATTTGATATATGTACTAGGGTCTGGGATTTCCCGTACTTTTCCCGGGAATTCCTGGGATTCCAGGAAAGAGTTAATTTTCTAAATTAAATAGATTTGTTAGATGAAAATTTGCGAAATTTCGATTGTTTTATTAATTTAAGTAATCTTTTTAAATAAAAGTTAATATAAAAGCAATTCTAAAACTAATTGTTAAGAATTTTTAAGTGAATTCAAGCAAATAGAGTTTATAGTTATTTATTACACAGTAGGAGATTTCATAAAGACTAGTTAAACAACTTACCGTAATGTTTCTTATTTTTCTTAAAAAATTTCCATAACGATTCTTATCGTTAAGTAGAAGAATGTTACAGTACTATAGTCAGCTGAGCTAAATTTTACATATCCTGAGCCACAGTCTGTCTAAATGTCTTTAATTATTCATTTCATTTATCTTAAAACATCTCTTTCAGGTTTTCAATAATTGCGCCGACTTATAATACATTAAAGTAGTGTCAACTTAAAGTTTTTACAGCTTCTATTAGCTTAAAGTTTCCACTACACTTTCCAAAATTTGTTCACTAATTCTACGGAAATTCACTCAAAGTTCGTTTAATATCGAATTATTTACTTTAGGAAACGATTAGATACTTGTACAAAGTATTCCACTTTTTTTCTGTTATAGTGATTTAACGACATATATTACTAAATTCATCGTGCATGTACTTTTCGAATCAAGCAAACATTTTTCTCGGCTTAAAAGAAATGGTATGTCTTCAATTTCATGAAATTTTTATGAAACTTCTGTATAAGTTTGAACCTTTCACATTTTTATTTTGTATTAGACAAAATTGTATGGACATTTTCCTGCCTGTTTATCGATGTCGAAGGAATTCTGTTTTTCTTACAGTTACATTTGAAACAAGAACTAAGTTGTAGTATTTGTTTTTGTTTCAAATGAAATCGTAAGAATGAAAAATATCCAAATATTTATGAAATAACGTGTACGTTTAATTTCCCGTTTTCACGGGATATTTTTGAGATTTTCACGGAAAAACGGAAAATTAAAAGTGGACTTTAACCGGGAATTCCCGGCCGGGATTTTCCGATTCCCAAGACTCAACTTTGTAACTTTCAATAACTTTTGATATTCTTACGGATTTGAATTATAATAACCTGTGCCTCGTTTCTGTAACTTGCGAAAAGTTCTCATACCGAGAAAAAAAATTATAATTATACTTGTCATCCGATTCTTTGTAGGACGATTCATAGAATATTAGTAAATTATTATATGAATCACCCCGGAAACCTAATAAAAATACAAAAATATTAATTTTTTCTTCGCTCATTCTGTTTTTCACAGAATGATAATAATTTTTTCGATGCAATAGACTCTAACATTAGTTACAGAAACCAGGCACTGGTTGCAAGTGTTTTCTATTAGTTAGTAAAATTTTTGTAATTCGCAAGTCTAGTCACAAAAAATTATTTAAAAGAAGGTATTAAAATTTAAGTATAATTTTTTGTCGTTACAACATAAATTGCGAGACCAAAATACAAAATCATAGACGGAATTGGAAAATTTGTTTCCAAAAGCTATTTTCTAATTGAATATGGAAAACACATATTAGTCATTGATCCCATCTAAGACAGAACTTTACATATCGTCCCAGCAAAAACTTATAAATAAAACTAATACTTAGTAATTAATAAAATAAGTACATATTTATTTCATTATCTGAAAGTACATAATTATAATTTGTAGTTGTGTATTAATAAAATAAGTAAGCAAACACTTTTAAAGTTAACATGTGCTTGTATATCAAAACATATTATTGAAACTTAAGCTTATAAGTCAACAATAAATAGCTGTGTGAGAGAAGCACTTGTCCTCAAATCTGAAAGCAGAGGTTCGTATCCTAACTGGTTAAAAAAAAAACAAGCCACTACTATAGTAGTGGCCTGTTTTTTACCCAGCTGATTTTTTAAAGTGAAAATAAAATAAAAAATATGTATTTTTGAGCCCTTTTTATTTGCCTCATATTTTACTTCCTTATTTTTCCAAGAGTAGCACTTAAAAAATCATATCTCGTAAGCAAATGAAAATAACAGATTGTCACTTAGTGCACATAATGAACAAAGTATAAGCTATATATTCTAAAAATTTCAGATTTTTATCTATATCTATAGAGAGAAAATATCAAACGGCACTAAGTGGACATAATAACGAAGTAATGGCCTATATTTTCTGAAAATACCAGATTTTTATCTATATCCCCACATGGCTCAAAGTTGAGCATTTTTTAAAATTTATAAATTTTCGCACCTTTATTTTTGCAGAAGATAATATTTTAGCACAACGAAACTTATGTCATGGTATCATAAAGGTTCCTTCTTCTCTACATAGAACATCAAGGCTTTAGTTAACAGGCTTTAGTTAAAAATAGATAAAATGAGAAAAAACTTTGTAATTTTCAAGTGGCCACTTTTCGGCAATTTAATTATTCCAGTTCAGTTTTGAATAGCAATATTAAATGATCATTACTGCCCTATAAAACATAGTATGACTCGTTTCAATATCTTTTCTACTTAAAAAGCTAGAGTAATTATAGAAATTTATGAAATTGGCCAAATTTTTTACTTCGGGTGGCCACTAATCAGAAGCTATACAATAATAAATGAAAAAGATGTCGGTTATATGTTTCTAGTACCTAAAAGATTGTCCTCAATTTTTTTTATTAAAATTAACAGCGCACCTATTTGTTGACATCACTCAGAATTACTCAGATCCCATATTTTTTTGCTGGGATTGACGTGTTTCGAATAAAAATAACAAAAAAAAAATTGAAACTAATTTGATTAAGACAAGAAGTAAGATGAGAACTTTTTTAGCGAAAATATTTCATTTCGTTAAAATTTCATTTCGTAAAAATCGTAAAAATCGATATGAATGCAACGTCTAGACGAATTTTTCGAAAATAAAAACTTTTCGAAACCTCTGACTTTATTAAAAATAAAGTTACGGTTTTTTAATACTCCAACTTAGGACTTGACAAGGTGTGTGGTTATAGTAAATTCTACTTAAATTATTCTTTAATTACAGCATAAAAAAATATTTCATTCTCCGATGTAGTCTGAATCAGTTCGAATTCAAAACCAACTAAATATTTTCATTGAGATTATAAAAAATATAGATCAACTATGAATAAAATTAATATTTGTAACTACCATATTGTTTGAAGCTCTGAGTATATGTGATTATAGCTCAACGTACGTGCTTAAATGGGCCTGATTATTAACTATAGGCTAGAGTAATTTTCGATGTAGACTAGCAGAATCGACATCAACAAAATCAGCAAACGAAAACAGGAATAGACCACAAGCAAAAAAAAAGAACATGAGAAACTTTATTAAAATGATTCCTTAGATATTTGCTATATGATGAATGCAAACAAGTACGGCGGTACATATGTATGTATTTTTAAACGAGATAGATGGATTAAGAAAATTATTTATGTAAGTTCACACGTTGTTTAGCACATAATTTATTATACATAAACGGTTGAACTCGTACCTGCATACTGACTCGTACTGGCATTTTGTTGTCCACTTTTTGTATGCATCTTATATTTGAAACAATTTTACTTCATCATACGATTATGAACAGGCTACAGTATGATCGCTTAAAACGCGGTTTAATTGCAAAAGAGCTGTTTCTATTCTTCCTTTTTTATAGCAAACCACCTGTTGTAAAGTTGGCTAAAACTTCTCGAACTTGTTAATATAGTGCTATCTGTTCTGTTTTTTTTTCTTCTAGTTAAATTTTAATGACCTTGGGGCTTGTTTTCATTTGTCGTTTATTATTCATTTTTACTGTTTAGTTCCTATCTTGTATCTTGGAGTATATTTATTTATTTGTAGGTCTCTTAAACACCTTTTTATTGTGTGTTAAAGCGTTTCTGTTGTTTTTGGCTGGGGATTTTCTCCTCTTTACAAATGACCATTTTGTGCATGATTTTGTAATTTTTCAAATCATTAGTATTTTAAATTTATGGCATCACGCTGTTGCCACTGCTGCTAATATGGTTTGGTTGCCAATGATTTGCTTGGCTTTTGCAGCTCAATTATATTTGTGAATCCCATGTATTATTGTAAAATATTACATAAAATGATGTTATAGTTTGTATTTTTTTTTCTTCTTGCAAATAAAGTATTATTTTTTTATTTCATTGTTTAAGGCAATTTTGAGGTACAATTTATTAAGGTTTGTACATGTCTGTTGGCTAATAAGATGTAATAATTAGAGTTGAACAATTTATTACCCATTTTTTACTTCTATTTCACTAAGAGACATGATTAAACTTTTAATAGAAACATTGAATGCAATAATTGTTGCATCAATGCACGTATAGAATGGCGACATTTTAAAGCTAGTCGTAAGTTGTAAGTTAAACTGTTGTAAGTCCCATGCTAGAATAAACTTTAGGTTCACAAGTTTCTTCTGCTATTTGTATTTTTTGGCTTGAGCGACAAGTAGTTGGCGAAATACATATATACAAGAACAGAGATAATAAACTTTAATGTTACCTAAATGTAAATAATTTTATTGAGCTTCATGAAAAATTATTCTAAGGCTGCTGAATATGTTGTAAAAAAGTCTCTTAGGTCGAAATTCATAGTCTGAGGTTAGCTAACATCAACACAAAATTAAATTTCTTCATGGGCTTACATAATTAACTCCCTGTAAGGCAGAGATGATCCACTTACACATAACCTGCCTTTGGGCGGGTTCAAGTTTATAGAATTATATAAACATATAAAAATGTATATGTGTATTTGCTTGCATTTTTAAATGTGTCATAATATACATAATAATAATGTCAATGAACATAATGTCCATGGACTTTATGACAATTTTTGGAATGACATAATGTTCACGTACATTATATTACTGTGCATAATTACATGACACTTATTTTGTTATTTTCTAACCTAGAGCTGGTGGCATGACAATTGAACCCTGAGAAATATTCACTTTTTGTACATAAAGCATTGATTTTTTTTAGTAAATAGGAAATCCATCTGGTACCATGACATAACTTTCATTGTCTTCAAATAATATCTTCTGCGAATAAAAGGCAAGATACTTCATAGTTTTTGAAAAAATCACAATTTTAAGCTTCAAACATACACTATCTTATTCTTTGTTTTTGTATGTGCTTCGCGGCTAAATAGATACCCGGTAGGCCATGTCTTTCAGGCATCTTATAAGACCGATGTATGACAATGTTAAAGCGTCGATGACCAGTTGGTGACAGCTCAAACAGATCAGTGAGGACATTTTCGAACAAATGGCCGCTCATACATGACAACAAGAGCTACACTGTCACGCATCTTTTCATTGATGAACATGTGCATGACAACACCCTCAGAAATGTCCCCATTACATTTTTTAATTGGTTTCTTTTCAACTAATGTTCAACAATAACAAGTTGAAGAATTTGTAGCTCATAGAGTATTTAGTACAAGAAGTTTTAATATACATTGTAACAGAACTTTTATAAATTTTTTGCACATTCTTTGAGTACGGTTTCTGTTAGATTGTCTTAAAATAAACTGTAATCGACAAATATCGTGCATGAAAAATGTTGAAATTTCCTTAAGTAGTCGTTGATGAAAATGTCATCTACGACGAGGTGGCCAACCGGGTAGGCTGGGTGTCACACACAGTGTACATGTGTTGATGGTAAAAAAGCAGCATATACTCGCGAGCATAGGAAAATAAGAGAATGGTCACCACTGGTATAGTAATAACAATCTAATATTTTCAGAAAATATAGGCCTGTACTTCCCACTCCGTACCGCTATTTTATTTTCACTCGTTTACTAAATACGATTTATCTAAAGGTGCAATTTTTATTTTAAAAAATGGGCCAAATAAAACGGGCACAAAACACATGTGTAAATATTTCCTTGTTATGTCCATTTAGTGCCAATCTGTTATTTTCATTTATTCACGAAATATGATTTTTTAAGTGCTGCTCTTAGAAAAATGTGAAAATAAAATAAGAGGCAAATACAACGGTCTCAAAAATATATGTATGTACATATAATTTTAACCGACTTCAAAAAAATGAGAAATGTTATCAATTCGTCATGTATTTTGTTTATGTATGCTCCCTCAAACTCTGCCATTTATTAACCGATTTCGGATTTTTTTCAAAAGGATGCACATCCAGATTGGTCCCGTTAAAAAGTGAGCGGGGTCACACCCGTACTAAGTAAATACACATTCATTTTCAACTACTCTTACTCAACCGATTCTTAAGAAACTTTACACAGATATTAAGCTTCTTTTTTAATTTAGGGATGTAGCGATATGCCGTTTTGCCGATCCGATACCGATACTCAAAAAGGAATATCTTCGATACCGATTCCGATATCGATACGCATATTTAAATTAAGTTCAACAAAACTAAATCAGAGCAATTTTTTTATTATACAAAATTACAGTTTAAGAGATTATTAATAATTAAAATTCAACTAGCCAAGTATAAAAAATTGGAAGTAGTTTTAGGGAACTACATTGTCATTGCTTCAAGAGAATCTATATTAAAAATATGCAGATAATTAGTAGAAAAGCAAGTAAAAGTTTATTTAAGTTATATAAAAATTTGTAATTCCTTTATAATTTTAAAAAATACTCGAAATGCTTAAAAAACGATTGCTTAAAGGACAGTTATTAACTAATATTCTTCTATATAACTTAATAGCGTAATTGTTAAAATTCTTCTAAAAGTTTATATATATTCACTTAAATTTACATGAATACAGAGTTTTGCGTTTAAATTCGCATAAAATGAATTAAGTTGCGAAAATGGGTAATTTTTCATCTTTTTCCTTGAAGAAAAGCTGTAAAACTAATGAGAGCTAATGATCCAAATTTGCAATACTTCCGGATCGCGAATTTTACATTTTCATGACTTCTTTGTAGTGTCTTTTTTCTGGGAATACGATTTAAAAACCACGAATTGAATTCGAATTCATGGTAAAATTAACAAGAAATATATTATGTTTTTTTTACAAAATAACAGCGTAAAATATTATTAATATTTAAACTTGATATTAATAAGATTTAAAAAACACCGATTTGAATTTAATACTTGGTAAAATTAACTAAAATAAATTACACTAGTTCACAAATTTTCAACTTTTTGCGATCACCTGAAAAATGAAATGTTTACCAAGGTAATTTGGGGTCATTGAACACGTGGTATTTTGCAGTTTATAAAGCTATCTCCAAAAATCTTGAGTATTTTTTACTTGAATTGTGCAAATTTGGTATTGTTGCAATATGTTTTTCCTCTTTCAGCCCATATTCAAAATGTGTTGATCGGATCAAAATACAATGAGTTACATGTCTTTAGATTTTAAAAAACTTTATTTAATCCACGTTTTTTTTAATTTACGATTTTGAGTCGCTCCAGTAAACCAAAATAAATTTTTTTAAATGTATTTTAAAGAAAATTTTGTTTCAAATATAGCAAGCGAAAAATTAGTTACATCGGACAAATTATGAGAAAGTTACAACATATTTAGTGAACACATCAAAATTTTAATTTTCATTCGTCCTCATGTCAGTTCCATTCCATTACTTTTACTCGTTTGAAAAAGAAAGGTCGACATATCGCATATCAAAGTTACCAAAATTATGTGTAGTTTTCAACACTATATTCAGATTTTTATTATTTAAATTTTTATGAAAGTCTTACGGCAAAACAAGTGAAAGAAAAATTGTGCTATGTGGTGTTTTGTGCATATTTAATTTTTTCTTAATGCTATAAAATCGTTCATTATTGATATTTTCCAATAAAATTTAGGAAATTTATATAGGAATTTATGTGAAAACTATGATTTGTTTCAGACAATCATTAGAATTCCTATGAAAGTTCCAATAAATATAAAATATAGGTCGATTTCAAAAGTTTTCATGCCCACCAAAAATTGTAAATTCGATTAAGTTGTTTTTCTAAAATCATGTCTGTGAAGCTACCTTTTAGGCATGTATATAATAATTATTTGATCCTTGAGAATAAAATTTTATAGAGAAAACAATTATGGTCCTTTTTTGAGCAAAAATTGTCATAAACTCAAAAGTTTTAAATTTTCTAATTAAAGATTGTATATTTTCCAACTCTGAAAGAATACTTCCATTAACTATTCAAAATTTTCTCATGTAACTAACAAAGGAACAATTGTAAAAATCGGTTGTTATTTGGATCCGATTTCTTAAAAATACTGGACCAAGGATTTGAAAAATTGAGAAATTTCAATATTAAAATGAGTATACCTCACAAACTATACAAGATATTTGTTTAAACAAAGACTCTTTTAGAACTTTATAAGTACACAAATATTTTCTGGAATCGAGTGAGAAGCAGAGAAATGTTAAGCATTGAAAAATTTTACATGACCGAAGTGCACTACTTTGCACTTCATACATTTGAGCCTGAGAAATATGGGAATCTCATCTTCCTAAACTATATAAAAACACTCCTCTAATATCTCCATGTAAAATTTTATACTGATCGGACTAAAGAGTTAGAAATGGTTGATGTATTTCTGCCCAACTAGCATTTTTCTTATACTCATACTCCATACAAAATTTGTTTTTATTAAAATTCAACTTCGGATGTTTTCACTAAATCTATTGTAACTTTCTAAATTTTCAACCGATGTTAACAATTTTACTTTTTGAACGTTGGGAACAAAATTTTATTTAAGATATGTATCAAAACAAAAGTTAAAAATTTTTTGTTTGCTTTAATAAAGCATTTCAAAATGGTGAAATTTGAAAAAACGCAAAAAAATTAAATTTTTTTCAAATATAAAGGCTTGTAATTCAGTAAATTTTTTCTGATCAACACAGTATACATATGAACTGAAAGAGGAAAAACATATCTATGCAACATGCTAAATTTGCTCAATTCAAGTAAACAGTACTCAAGACTTTTGGAAACATCTTTACAAACTGCAAAAAAATTAGTTTTTCGAGAATATCTCGAAAACGGTTCTTAAGAAAAATAATTTAATGCCATATTCAGCAGCCCCAATTTACTCGTAGCTTAAAAAACATCGCATTTTTGAGGTGCATTTTTTTGCGAACTAGTGTAATTTTTTAAAAAATAAACTCTGAAAAATATGTAAAAAGTATCGACGTATCGACAGTAAAATATCGCGGATACTGATGTATCGGAAAATCGAAAGTATCGCCGATATATCGGTATCGGTTACATCCTTAGTTTAAATTCTATATCAGGATTAAAAAAGTGGGCCACGCCCATGCAAATTAAATATTATTTTTCAACATACACCTTTAATTACCGTTACAATAAAACATTATGGTTAGAAAGGTGGGTAGTGCCATGCCCATGTAAAGTAAATATGCATTTTAACTACATAACCGATTCTTAAGAAACTTTTGCATACACACTTAGTTATCGTTACAATACAACATTGTGGTTAGAAAAGTGGGCAGTGCCACGCCAATTAAAATTAAATATTCATTTTACAATTGTTCGGAAAATTAACAATTCACATTGTTGATATAACAATAATCTTAATTGAAATAATTTTAAACCCTACAAAAAAAAATTTTTACCCAAATTTGTTTGTCAACAAATTCTTTGATATATTTCATTGAAAATATTTTTCTGGTTTTCTTTTAACTTTTCGTAATTGTATTTACAAAAATCGTTATAGGTTCAAAATCAATTAATTATTTAATTGATATAACATAAAAATTAATTGTATTTACAAATCTTTTTTTTTTTTTGTACGTTCTGTGTGCATGGCAAAAACTTTGCCTTACTTTAAATAAAATACATAATTAATTTCAAATTATACAAACCTTTAGGGAATAACTGCAGCTTAGTTTGCAGCTTGTTTAATTTTATTTTCTTAACACAACATAAAATAATATAGCAAATATTTTTCTCTCACGTACAACTATTCTACTTCACAAATCGTCAGCGTTAAAGTAAATTGGCAAAATTAAATTCCGAATTCGCATATGCTAAATACAACTTAACTTTTTTTAACTAAAATCTTCGTTATTTTCGTATTTTTTTGCGTTTAGTTCTAATACGTATTTTGCACTTTTTCAATATTGTCGTAATGATCAACAACAACAATAGTGATGATGATGACAAGAGTGATTTTGAAGGATTCAGTATTAGTGGCAGCAACATGTTCGAACTTTACAACAATGCCAATAATAACGCACAAAAAAACATTTAAAAAAAGTTTGAAACAACATTTTATATCATGATGATTTCATGGAGGACGCAGTAATAATTTTTAGATCTTCCGCAAGCCGACGGTAAATGAAAATTTGTTTCAATAAATTTTTTATCTACTGTTTTCTTTTTTAACTTGCGCACATTTTAGTGCTTTTCACAGGAGTTTGTACATTTTTATTTATTTTCAATATATTTAAAATGTCTTTAATTATATTTTTATAATATATATTTATATATTTTTTAAAGGAGTTTTATTAGTTTTATTTATAATTTCAGCGTTTCAATTTCGCCAGTCAACCCCTCAGAAGTCTTGTAAATTTCCAACTACTTTATTTTTTGTTTTATTGCCAAAGATAAAATAAATAAATTTTGTTTTTATTCTTTGCTCCTCTTATTTTTGCTTTATGTAAAAGTTTGAAAGTGTTTTTATAATGTGTGGTTATTTCATAAAGGAAATCAGAGAAAATTTTCTGCTCATTTTCATTAGCATGATTTTGTTGGAGTAAATATATATGTATGAGGAGAATAACAATAACAATGAAATCTTTTAGATTTTGAAAATAAAGTAAACTTATGGAGCCGAAAATACACACGCTCATTCACATTCATATAAAACAAATTTCATTGATGATGGAGATAATAATTTTATAAAGAGTATCTATTATTTATATCCATTTAATAAAACAGAAAGAATGTTTACAAGACCATAAACAGTTTTAAAGAGAGTGTGAATTTTGAAGAGAGAATTTTATTACTTTGAGTTACCAACTTGCCAGAAATGTTGTACCTATTGTCTTGAACGTACTTGTCCTATCACTGGTGAAAATGGGAAAATAGAACAAAAATGTTAGCTAAATACATACCCTCTGTACAAGAAGATTTTTTCCCAAGCAAAAACTATTTGTTTAAACTACAGTAATTCAACTAGTGTTGAAGGAACCATTACAGGAAAAGTACCTTAAGTTTGGTTTGTCACTGAGTATATTAATTATGTCAATTGACCCCGTTCAAATGAAAACGCCATGTAAAAGTTACTTATCCCTTTCATATAAACTCTTTACACCTCGAACCAGTTGCTAGTCCTTTGGAGCCAGTCACGTGACTTGTGTTGTGATAAATGTATTTCCCAAAAAAATAAATAAAATTTTTTCAAAAGGGTTTCTTTTGAATAATTTTTCCCCATAATTATTTCCCATATTAGAGAGGTAAAAAATATTGCCAAGTTAGAAGGTTGTCTAGAAAAGAGATGGTACTTTACTATCGGTAGCTTAGTTCTGCTTTTGCACTTAGTACTTTTAACGGCAGACATTTTTGGAAATGTGTCCTTTGTCCCTGCAAGAACTCAGCAAAAAAGTTGACATTTAGAAGCACGAAAAGCTGTTAAAAGCAATGCATTGCATATGATTCAAAAAATGCTACCACAAATGCCCTAATGTCTGCCAAAGAGCACGAACAAATAGGCACAAATATTTATTAGCTTTAGACGATAATTTTAAAATGTAAAAAATATATAGAAAGCAACATAGGTATTTAAAATTTAGATTCTGTCACTGACGATTGTGCTTCTTGGAAGAAATATTGATTTAAGTAGAGACGAAATCAAGTTGTATATACATTTATTTTATACTTCAATTCCAAAATATTTTCTTCTAGTAGAGTTTGTTTGAAATACATTACAAAAACAAAACAACGGAAATCGGAATTAATTTTTTTTTTGTAAAATGTTCAATGCTGAACTCTTCTAAGACAAGTCCGATGATCACTTGATATTAGAGGAAACTATCGATTCTATTGCAAACAGTCTTCTAACAGAATTAACCGAAACTTAGATTAGAATTAGAAGTGTTAAGAACTTTAAAATTAGAAAAAGGCTTTCGAAATTGGATTTTCCCTATTATGGATTGCTTTCGATTTCCCTAACATCTACGATAAGTGAAAGGATATATATATATATATATATATATATATATATATATATATATATATATATATATATATATATATATATATATATATATATATATATATATATATATATATATATATATATATATATATATATATATATATATATATATATATATATATATATATATATATATATATATATATATATATATATATGCAATCTTATCGGAAAAGTAAAATTACGTCTTCTTCTAGTATGAGATTAAGAGAAAATTTTGTTTTTAGTATTCTGCCTACGTTTTGCTCATGTTATCTCAAAGTTAATGTCACGTGAAGACGCTGTGTAAATTAGAGATAGGATCTAGAAATTTAAAAAAAAGCGAAAAGGAAAAAAACTAAACTGCTTGTTTCGTTTATTTCTCTTAACGGGGAGGGGAAAAGGGATATTTCCCCTCCAAAACGAATAAAATATACCAATTTCTATTCAAAAGTTCCCCTTCCAACAGCATAAGCCGGATCCGCGCCTGTTACATGGTAATACAAAGTATTGAGACTTTTTAGAATCAAAATAGTATGAAATTCTCCTCGCGCTTAAAAAAAGAGAACAAAAGTATGTTGTAAGTATTTTTCATGTTTACACCTCTGGTGTGATGAAAATACATAAGTTTCTAAGATGGTTTAGAAAATAAACATTTACCGAACCCTTGTCAAATTTTGTATCCGTATTCTCTTCTACTCAATACATTTTGCTTTTACATGATAACACAGAAAAAATTATCACCAAAAAATTTTGAAACAACAGTTTGTCTAAAAATAAATTTAATTTTCAGTAAATGTTCTGTCCATAATCTATGAATTGTTTGTTTGACTTATCTTTAAAACGCAAACACCAAAAACAACAATAAAAACTATGCTGTAAAAAACAACAAATGCACAAATAACAACAACAACAACCATAGCAAGAGGAATGTAATTGTAGCAAGCTTGATTACAAAAGGTTTTTGAGTGAATCGAATAGTTAATGTGGTTGCGTTAATTCTCATTCATTTTTTTAGAGTACATAGATAAACATTCAGACTTGAACACATTTAACAAAGTGAAATCTCCTAAATGGTTAATGGATGATGATGATGACACAGACAAAAATTTTGCATGTATTTTTGTTTGATTAAGTAAATTATTTTGCTTAATAATTGTTAGCATTTTTAGACCCATTTGTTTATTAAATTCAGACAGAAATATTGTTTGATATTTTACAGAAAATCCAGTAAATACTTTTGTTTGATTTAGTCAATTGTTTTGTCATCAATTTGTAAATATTTTTAGACTAATTGCCTTATAGATTTAACCAATTTGTTCACTGAAAAAAACACTTTTTTTCAATGTAATTGTTGAGGTATTTTTGTCTATATTTACAAATTCGTTTGTAGGTCCGTTCATAGACAAAATATTTACTATTTCATTGAATTCCTCTCCAGAAAATGGTATTTAGTTTTTTCTGTGTATGGATTGCTTTCGATTTCTTCAACATCCACGATAAATGAAAGGATTTTTTCAAGCCATGTTTTATCAAAACTAAAGAAATTCATTTTCTGAAAGATTGTTTTGTAAGATGTCCTTAAACTATTTAATTAACTGATATAATGATCTCACAAACTTGTTAATTTTTTAATGAATACATATTTATAATATTTATTTTGTTTGATTAAGTTCAAGAATTGTTATGTTATTGTTTTTGTTACTAATAAATTCAACATAATAGATAATTTATGCAATTTTATTTACTAAAATTACTTGGTTTATGAAAAAAAATTCATAAATCGCTTAACCGGTTAATACCGCAATTAACCGATTATTAACCGATTAAGCCAACACCTCGATTAATTAATCGAGCGATTAACCGATTAAAGCAGAAACATGATTAAATGAGTACCCTAAAAGATACCTTTATACACAGAAAAAATTATCAGCAAAACATTTTCAAACAAAAATTTGTCTAAAAATAAATTTAATTTTCAGTAACATAATCAATGAATTGTTTGTTTGGCTCTTATTTAGGACGCAAACACCAAAAACAACAAGAAAAGCAGTGTCGTAAAAAACAAATAACAACAACAACAAAGATATCAAAAGGAACGCGATTGTACAAAGTTAGTTTACTGAAGATTTTTGAGTGAATCAATTCGTTAATGTCGTTGCGTTAATTCTCATTAATTTTTTTTGAGTCTTTATATAAATATTCAGACTTAAACACATTTAACAAAGTGATATTTCATAAAAGATTGATGGATGATGACCCAGACAAAAATTTTTTATGATATATTACAAAAATTTCAGTAAATATTTTTTATTTAATATAATAATGTTTATTTTCGCCAATAATATTTCAAAAAAATAAATAAATTGCGGATTTTCTTTGTTGAAGTTAATTAATTAATGGGAAGCTTTTATTTATCGGTTAACCGATCAATGGAAAATTAACTTACTATTAACCGATTAAACGAAAATCTCGATCAATTAATCGAGCGATTAACCGATTAAAAGTTGTATATTATAAAATCTTATTTCAAAATAAATTTAAAACTCACTGAGCTTAAACATTAAAAAATAAATATAATCAATAAATATAAGATAAGAATTGCAGCAGAATAAAAAAATTTTAATCAGAATTTTAAGTAAACATTTTTCAACTGGTCACCCTTATTTCCAGCAGCATCCATTCATGAGTTGCTTTACTTTATAGAGCGGTAAATCTTCCATAGTATATTATAAAAATTTATTGGAAAATAAATTTCAAATCTCACTGAGCTTAAACATGCGCCTTGTCGAAATAAAAGAGGTGTTCTTATACAAACTTCTAACTTGTGAAATCCATAAAGTATGTTTTTGCTTTTGTTGTTTATTTTCGAAACATTAGCCATATTTACAGTGTTAATAACAATAACCGCCAAAAAATCACAAATAAAATAAAAAATTAAAATAAAACAAGCAAAATACTTGTGGAGTATGTAGCCACACTACAAAAAATATATAAACATTTTTAAAGGAAAAGAAAATATCTAATACAGCAAGTACATTCAGTGTTTGTACTGTATGTTACCTGGATATGAAAAAAGAATTACTTGGAAATCTCTGATAATTGAAATCAATATTAAAAAATGAAACGTGCTCTAGATGCTAAAAAAGTAAAATGTTTGTGATGACATAAAATTGAAAAGGAAATATTGTTTACTTGGCAAAGATGCTCAAGCCAAAATATCTAGTAGGAAAGAAACAACTTTCAAAGGAAACCGAATAATTAAATATTACACCGTATCATATTTATCACCATTCAAACTGACACTTATTATTACCTAATAAATTATGTAAATTTTTATAGATTTTTTTTAATGTGAAGTTTCTTATTTTTCGTTAAGCATTTGCTTGTGAAATAGAATTTGCAGTATGTAAACAATTTATGCAGGAATTAATAAATGGATTAAGAGTGAGTAGTATAAGTATCACACGTGGAGTAATATTATTTGAAGTTTATGTCATTTTGATAGTTTTTTTTTAACGTTTTAACTATGTCCTATCTGGAATATCTGAAGCAGTAGCTGCAGTTTTATATTTTCAATATGTTGGTGGTAAATGCATATTTTTGCATATCTTGGTAATAAATGTATCATTTCTGAGCTTTTAGTGCATATTCATTGATAACACAACACAAAAAAATGGAGTTTTTTTGTATTGTTTAAATAAAAACAGTTGATTAGTATGTATTTTCATCTGCTGACTGCGCTGATATCATTCGTTTTTCCATAGCAGCTCTAGTTTTAAAGATATAGTAACGTTTAGCATTTCAAATGCTAAATGTCACTCTTTAAAATGCTGCATTTGCATAATTTACATCACTTTTTGTATTATTCGCATAATATATCACGAATGGTCCTCCAAACTTTAATATACTTTCTAGATTATTAATCTACGCAAAAGTCTCTTTATTTGGGTAGAGTCACATTGATAGGTATATCAGGATACTTTACTGTATTTGCAAGGATGTTAAAAATCGTGTGCTTTTCGTTTAGTCCTTAAAACATTTTTTATTTGAATTTTTTGGAATTCAAATAAGTGGTCCTTATGTATTTTCATTCGCTGATTATGAAAATAGTTTTATTATTTCTATAGCACTCTAGTTTGCGAGATATTGTGCATTATATAAAAAAATAGTATAAGTCGGAAGTTAAATATTAAAAAAATAGTATTAATTTTGTTTCATATTGTTCTTTTGAATTAGGTAAATTAAGTCTTTAATGAAAAACGATGACGCGGAAGCCTTTTAACGTACATATTGGTCAAATGAGTACTATAGTTATAATAGTGTAAGGGAAAGAAATGTATGAGAGCTACAGGCTCTCATATCATCATCTTTATTAATTTTAGTATTTGTGTGTAATTTTATTTGAATTGAATAGATTTGAGTTGAAAGTTATTATTTCGGCTTAAGTTCAAATATTTGAATTAATGTAAATTTATTAATTTTAGTTTCAACATCTTTTAAGCTAATTATAAAATATTTGTTATACGAAAATTTTTTGAAATATGCACTTAACACAGATCTAATATTCATCAAAAGATACATATATATATGTATAATTAATTATTAAATATCCCAGTAGTCCGAGTTGTTACCGTTGACATTTGCATCGATGTTGTTTGCAAGACAATCAGTGATTTGTGGCGTATAAAACACATTAGAAATAAGTATGGCGAATAGGATTAGTTGTGACAAGATTATGTTAATTTTTCCTACAGCTTTTTTCCTAAGCTTTATTGACAATAGTAACAAGTGCATCAAAGAAGTCGTATGTACAGTTTTATTGCCGACAACAATATTAACAACTGCAGCGAAGTTGTCGTGCTTTCAGTTATGTATATTGAAGAGTTTAAGTCGCCCCCAGAACTAGTTTTTGTATGAAGTTTTTTGAGTACCTCAGTAGGCTTGTAGTTAGCATGCTGGCCTACTAGTGTGGAGGTTGTGGGTTCGATTCTAGTATTACATTTTTAAATTTTATTATTATTACTCATTAGCGACTACTTAGTAGCATGATACCAACGTTGTAATCAGCGACTTTTTTGTCCTTTTTTTCGAAAATTTCGTCAATAGTTGGCTAGGACTGTTTTCAGTGATAGGTACATGTTTCAAACATGCATCGATGATGTCTCGAAGAGTTTGCCTACGGGGATATTGTATACATTCACACACTTGACAAAAAACACGCTTTTGCTCATAAATCCATTTTCTATTCATTAAAATGCATGAACGTGTGTAGTACATGTCTAAAAGAAATAGTGTGAGTGGTAGACAAATATGCAAACTAAGACAAAATTGTCAGCATACTTGTCACAAAATTTTCCTTTTGAAGTGCTTTTAATATTCAATTTATACTTTTTCTTTTTTGTTGTTTTTCTAATCTTCTTAACAATTATGTCCTGGCCACGTTTATAAATATTATATTTTATTATAAGTTTGTTTATACGTAGTGTATTTCCAATAGTTTGTGTTTTGATTATACAACTATTTTAACAACAGATGTTTAGTTCGTATATGAATCACCATTTGGAAGAAGGGAATAAAGCCAAAAATTTCGAACGGACTGTTTAACTTTTAATGTTCATTACATATGCAATTGTGACATATGAATCCAATAAAGATAATATAAATTATAACTATTTACTAGGGTATTCATTTAATTGGGCTTCTGCTTCAGTCGGTTAATCGCTCGATTATCGAACAAGGACAACGATTGGACGATTGTACATTAGAACCCTATGGGATAAAGATAACATTGACGAAGCTTTGAACTCCAAGTACTTACAGGTGGAGTGTGCAAGGTTGAGATATGACCTTTCTATTCTTGGATTAAGTAAGATTAGATGGTTAGGTTCAGAAGAATTTTCATCCCCTACTTCCCAGAGAAAAGAGATCGGCTTAGTAAAACTGGTCGAAAAAGCCTCATTGAGTGGAAGTCTGTGTCTGACCGAATACTGCTGGCCCGTTTCATCTAAAGTCAGAAACATAGCCATGATTCAGTGGGTAATATGAATGCTAGAGTGGATTCTGATACCGAATCACTACGACATGTAATGGGCAAGCATGGTATTGGTAGCCGCAATGACAACGGTGAACGATTTATAGATTTTTGCAGTTCCAGAAAACTTGTGGTTGGAGGCAGCTATTTGATCACAAAATTTGCCATAAAACAACATGGGTGTTCCCAGATAGACGCAGCAAAGCAAATCAAATTGACCATTGTGCCATAAGCCATCGGTATAGGAAATGTTTACTAGATGTACGCAGCAAAACAGGACTTGACATAGACCATTATGTGGTGGTTGCCAAAATTCGACTCTACACAGCTTCAATACAAAAAAAAATGAAAATTTGTGACCAAAAAGGAACGACATTGGACGCCTAAATAAGACCATGGTCAGGGAAAACTTTACAGTGGAGCTACGGGATGCAATAACCACAACAGAAAGTGAATCTCAATTCTCTGTAAATTCTAAATGGTACCACATTAGAAACACAATAAGATCCTGTGTCGATCGTACCCTAGGACCAACACCCAAAGGGAGACAAGAATGGATGACTGATAAAAAGTGGAATATACTAACACAACAAATAATGATAAAATAACAGCTAGGAGCAATGGAACACTCGAAGGCAAAAGTTATCATGCAAAAGTTATCATAGAAACAAATTACCGTAATATTCATAAATTAGTGCAACGTTCGATGCGGAGCGATAAAAGAAGATGAATTGACTGTCTTGCAGAAGAACCCTAAAGAACTGCACCAGCCGGCGATACCCGAACAGTTTATAAGATCAGAAAACAACTTGTAGAACAAAATTTACATACAGAATATCCTGTGAGAGATCTACACGGCAATCTACTCAACACCGGTTATGAACAACTTTAACGGTGGAGGGAGCATTTTTCAACTATTTTGAACTGTGTTATAGATCCTACTCTTCAGCCTTCTGTTTGTATAAATCCTCCAGAGAATATTAACCCAAGGTTAGGAAAACACCACCAAGTATAGTGGAAATTCTAGCTACAAATGGAAAAGCCGAAATATATAAATGTGACCCCGCACTTTCAGCGCAAATTTTACACCCCCTGAAGAATTTTTTCCTGAAGAATGGAAAGATGGTACAATTGTCAAAATTGCGAAAAAGAAAGACCTCAAAAATTGTGTGTTGCCAACCGTAGCCAAAATAGTGGCAAAGATAAAACTATATAGAATAAAAGAGCATCTGGAATAAATATCAAGTCATGCAAAGCCGGATTTCGAAGTGGTTCATCCTGCGCGGACCACATCAACTCATTGCGCATTATTATAGCCCAATGCGTTGAGTTCAACTATATTTGTTGTTTCTCGACTTTGAATAGAAGAAGAAGAAATATACCGAAAAAATATATATCACTGATTAAGGAAAGCTACAATCATGCTAGATGTTTCGTGCTACATAAGGGACAATTTTCTGGACTATTTACGGTTGAGAGTGGAGTGCGTCGGGGATAAATATTATCGCCACTCTTGTTTCTGATCGTTATGGAAGATGTCTTCAATAGCATCGATAATAACAGACAAGGGATGGAAAATCAACAACCACTATTTGAACTACCTTGATAAACGCGAGCAAAACAAAAACGCTAAGTATGGGTTCAGCAACAGAGCCAATCACCATCAATAATGATACTTCTGATGCTACAGATCAATTTTGTTATCTTGGATGCGAAATCACAGCCGATGTTGGGACCGAAGTTGATGTGGGTGCACGAATAAACATCTTTTGGTATACTACACCCAATCTGGCAATATAACAAAATAAGCCAAAGAACCAAACTTAGAATTTTCGAGTCAAATGTAAAATCAGTGCTTTTATGTGGATGTACAATTTGAAAGGTTACTAGCAACATAAACGCATTCAAACTTTTGTTAATCGCTGCCTAAGAAGAAAATTTTGTTATATTGATTAATCAACTGAAATTAACCGGTTTAACCGTTAATCGAAAATAGCCACTTTTAAATTACCCCATCAGGAAATCGGGGATTGAATACCCTACTGTTTACCGAAATTTGTTTTTAATATATATCGGCCGAGATATACATATATAAACTTCATGGATATATACCCTTCTTCCTAATTATTAAGTACTAATATACAAATTATTAAATAAAGGACAAAATCGTGGCAAGTATTTATTAGATTTATATAATTTTTTTAACATTATCTATTCTTCAGCAGTTTCGTATGCTGTAGTAGGCCAAACCGTAAGAATATCATAAAACCCTTTAAACCTGTCAGGAATATATTGAGCTATTTTCCGTATGTCATTAGTCTTTTTATAATTTACTGCTATTTTAGAAACATATGCCTTACTTAGTGGCATTACTGGCCTTAGAGATGTTTTCCGAAGCAAAAACATGTCCATAACGAAGTCATCTATAAACTCAGAACTTGTTAAGTAAGCTGTATGACTTGAACTCTACTCAAAGCTTCTGTATTTTGAAATATTGAATTGAGTTCTCTAAACCAGTGAATTGCAGGTTGTATTAAGATATCTTTGCCATATCCTTGCAATCTCTTCATCCAACGAACTATTGACACTTTCCATATGCCGGCTAGTTTCACATACTCCATCAATATTTTAAACGAGTATTGTGCTTTTCTTTCGACGTGGTTTGTTTGAAGTTTGAACGATTTTCCGACATCTCACATAAAATTTGATTGATAAACAGACCGGTTTCGGCTATGTGCCATCTTCATTGTTCTATTGAATACTCATTTATTCAATTGAACACTGAAGATGGTACAAAGCCGAAACCGGTCTGATTATCAACCAAATTTCACGTAGGATGACGGAAAATTGTTCCAAATGTTTTAAACATATATATCGTTACACTGTAAAGCAAAACTCCCTAAATAACACTTTGATTATTTTACAGGAGAAGCAAAAACATCCCAAAAGGAATTATGACTTTGGGCTAACTTTGGGTAAACCGTATCAGGTAGATAATAAATATTCTGATAAAGTATGTATTATTATGGCTGCTATAACAAAATAAAAGAAAGTTAAAAATTAAATGGTGTATAGATAAATAATGTAACCAGCCAAGTCTCTGAAGTCTGATGTTTTTGTGATGTGTGATAGTCAAACATATCGGAATTTATAAAAAGTCGATTTAGTTTTTTAGCTAGAGCGCTTTGCGTTTTAGGTAACGATATGTATTATACAAACGTATTTTTGTTGCTGTTCGTTATTGTATATTTCTAGCACAGGAATAATAAAAAATGGATTAGTTCCTTTCTTTCAACTAACAATTTGTTTGTAGACGTGAAATTATAGGAAGTGAAAGTGATATATTCTTGTATTTCAACTCACAGTGTAGAGCTCTGGTTTAAAAATGTGTAAAATTAGATTTAACCAAAACTGGTGTTTATTCCCTTTTTCCAAATGGTGATTCATGTGTAGTTCTTCTGTGGACAATATTTATAGCCTTATGTAAATGTGAAATTTTGACATACACATGCAATCACATATGTGCAGCAAGAGTTCATTCTGTAAGAAAAAAAAATCACAAGACATCGTGTAAACGTTCTTTTGGTATGTAGAGCATACTGTTACTGCAATCATTCCAGTTACCATGTATATGTGTTTATATACCCAGTTACCAATTCGACATCAAATTGTGAATAATTTTAAATCAAACTCAATTTCAAATGCCTAAAGGAGAATTTGTTGGTTGATAAAGATAATTAATTAAGTTTAAATTTGATCTAGATTGTATGCGCTAATAAATAATATACAAATTAATGACTTAAAAAATATTTCTTGACAATTTGCATTATAATTACATTTAAATATTTCCAAAAAATTTGTCTGAACTTTAAGTTTACGAATAAAATATAACACTGAAGTAAGAAAATGTCGCTTATTAAAATCAGCATAAATTTCAAATATTCAGTCGCATCTTTGTACAGTTTTGAAAAAAGCATTAGGAAGGAGTAATGTTTAAAATAAAGCGTTTAACATTATGTTTGTTGGGATGCGTATTAATACTACATATAACACTTACACCGCATACAAAACTATTTGGTTTTATTACATGTTTAACTAAGTACTGATTGATATGAAAAAAGGCTATAGGAATTTTAATTTTGACACTCACAAAGTGAAAAAGTAGTGGGTGTTAGGGAAAAACTCAGGAGGCAAAATCTTTGAAGGCTGTAAGTATTTCCAGCCATATGTATATATGTGTACATATGTATGTATGTGCAATGAAGTCTGTACAAAATTTCAATTAACTTAGTTTTCGTTAATACAGCAGTGATTGCTTTGGTTGAATTATGACATCTTTTTATAAACGTTTTACTTAATTAGGCATCTTATACTTATATAAATAGGCCACACAAATTTTTGTCGTACACTTTTAAGTATCTTATTGTCCACCAATATTAATGAAATATATATGGTTTAACATGTATTTTTTTCTTGATATGCACAATATATTTTTTACCTAAAAAACCGGTTACAAAACTCGTTACAAACAAACGGATCAAGTGTTCGAATTTCGACCAATGGGCGGGATCCTAGCAACAATAAATATTTAAATATAAAAATTATACATTTTCGCAGTCGTCCCAATGCTGTATAAAATATTTCTCACAAAGGGAGATTACGGCTTGTCATTAACAGGCTTTGCTTTTCATGTGAAAGTTCTTATCGACAGCATGTGAGACGTTTATACAAGTGAGTAACATGATCAAGCTGTGCAGAGTACATTGGTGGCAAAATAATTGTCATAAGTTTCGATTTCTAGGACTCTAGAAATTTATGTTTTATGCTTAATGACAACAGCGGAATCTATAATCATAAGTCATCAGTATTTCTTTATTTTCAAGCAAAAGTATGGGTAAAATAAAATTTCATTTTCAATATATTTTCTTTACTGAATCAGCGAAAATTTGGTTTGACTTGTATTTAGGAAGACAACACCAAAAACATCTACAAAACCAGTAAGAATGGACAAAATCGTTCCTTTGCTATGGAATCGTTCCGACCGATGAGAAAGATAAAAGGAGCTAGATCCTTACTTTCGTTCATAGATCCTGTTTTTTACTTTGAGCAGTGAATGAAAAAGGAACGAGAGAACTTCTCTGTCGCTCTTAAAACCTTCAAGAAAAATTTTTCATTTTCTGACACTATAACAATAAAATAACTTTTTTAAAGTCTTAAGATAAACATAGAGGAGTTGAACACATTTAACAAAATGAAATTTCATAAATGCTTAATGCATGTTGATGTTATTGTTTAAAATTGGAAAATATTTAACAAAACAGTTCTTACTTAGACAAAAAGTTTGTTTGATATGTTGCAAAAAATTTTGTTAATATTTTTGTTTGATTCAGTAACTGTTTTGTTTAGAATTTGTAGGTATTTTTAGACAAATTGTTTTATAAATTCAGACAAAAATATTGTATGATACATTACAGAAAATCCAATAAATATCGTTGTTTAGTTCAGGAAGTTATTTTGTTTAAATTTGTAAATATAATTATACACATTGTTTAAAGATTTAGACAATTTGTTTACTGAAAAACCCCATTTTTACTAATTCATTGAATTTATTTACTGAAAATGTAATAAAGTTTTTTCGGTGTATGATGCGGGTACAATTATTTTGGGCTAAATTGGTAGTCAAATACGTTACTTATACATAAAAAACTCATCATATTAATCGCGAATTTAAAATAAGTAATGTATGATATGTCAAAAAGATTTATTAAAGAGTTTTCAACACTTTATCGCTGATTGCCTGAAAATACAAAAATGCTAATATATAGCCGTCTCTACATAATTCAAGTCAGATGTTCTAAGACAGAAAAAAAAACTTGCCTCAATATAAGAACAGACTGAATAAACTTACATACATAGAACTTTTTCAATAAAAAAAAGAACGACCAGCAAAATCAAAAGAAATATAAAAAAAGACTTTTCACCACATTTAAACTTTTAATAATCTTACAGCAAAATAGCAGCAATACTAACTTATATCATAACCAACAAAAAAGGTTTCAATGAAACGATAACCTTAGGAAATTGCCAAACAATATCAAGAAGCGAGCATTTTTTGTCAATAGAGTAGAGGCAGGGGAATAAAGTGGCAAATCTTAAATTAAAATAAATCTAAACAAACAGTATGAACAGCATGAAAAAAAAGAGAAACACAAAATTTTCTATGTATTAAAAATAATACAGAAATATTTGACATATTTCTAAAGACCATAAATCACTCAAAAAATGACACAATTTTTGGATTTCCCTCATAATTAGGAAATGAGACGCCAAGATAATGTTCCATATATGTACATAAGAATGTGTATTTATTGTATGATATGTACATATGAGTATGGGTTAGTTTGCTTACAGTTATAAGGAAATAGAAAATATTTTGTTGTACATAAATATGGCAGTCGTAAAAGACTAAAGTTAAATTAATTGAGAAGGATATCAATGGTCATTTGGAAAATGTTATTGTTTTTAATAATATCAATATTAAATATATAATATATAAATAAATAATCTATATTGTAACACTAAAAGTCGGAACCTCGTTTTTACCAACATACACAATACGAATTGAATGTATTATTTTATTTTCTATATATGATGCTCTCTGAATTCGCTTTAATTTTGATCACTAATATTATAATAACTGAATTGTTAATTTTCTTTCCTTTTAGTATGGAATAATAATGATAATTTAATCATCTACATATATACGAAATGTACTTTTATTTTATTCGCTCACCAGGATGGTTGTTAGGTACTATTACACTTAGATAGAAACAATGTAAATAATTTCAAATAAACAATTTCAACTTAACGGCAGAATGTATGGTAACGCCTCTACCGGTTAATATCACCACTGGAATAACACAGCTGGTAGTGCTAATGAAACACAGCCTCTCATATGGTTTTGTGTATCTGCTATTTACATCGATGGATGCCGACAAGTGTGTGTGTAAATGTGTGAACGTTCGTATAGGTATAAAAGCACAAGCAATGGGAAGAATGAGTTAGTTAGTTCGTGGCTGGCCTGGCGGTAAGACGTTGAGTTTGCTGAGGAATTTATAATTTCCGCAAATAATATTTCTTACTTTTGGTTTTTAACTCCAAGGGTAGTGATTGCTTGGCAGGTCGCTTGACGTGGAATTTATAACTCCCTAAGCAATTTGCCTCGTAGAAATCCCCTACCATTACCGCCGGCTATAGATTAAGTATTCGCGGCCCTTACGGTGAGCTATTGAGTTTGCTGTGGAATTTGTAATTTCCGCAAACCCTTTATCTCCCTTATCCAGCTGTTAGTGCGGAATTTATAATTTCCCTAATAGTCTGGTTACAGTGGGACATCGCTTCTATTAATTATTCGCGGCCCTTCCGGTGTGCTATTGAGTTTTCTGTGGAATTTATAATTTCCCTAATAGCCTTATTACAGTGGGACGTCGCTACAGTAAATTAGTTGTAACTGCCTTACGGTGAGCTATTGAGTTTGCTGTGGAATTTATAATTTCCGCAAACCCTTTATCTCCCTTATCCAGCTGTTAGTGCGGAATTTATAATTTCCCTAATAGTCTGGTTACAGTGGAACGTCGCCACTATCAATCATTAACAACCCTTCCGGTGTGCTATTGAGTTTTCTGTGGAATTTATAATTTCCCTAATAGCCTTATTACAGTGGGACGTCGCTACAGTAAATTAGTTGTAAATGCCTTACGAGGAGCTGCTGGGTTTGCCGAGGAATTTATCATTTCCGCAACCCACTATCTCGCTCGACGGCTGGTTCGCGTTACGGTCAGCGATTTACGTAACCGAGTAGAACGTTGCCAATCATCCTGGTCCCCTAAACTTAGAATTAAGTGTAGATTAAGTCAAAATAAATAAAGATCCTTATTAGTGGAACGTAAAGTTATTGTGTATAAATTAAAAGGACAGACACCTAGAACATAATCATCACGACCCTGGACTCCGCGGAGCTATCCCAGCAACCAGCGGAAACGTGTCGTTACAATATACTTGTTATATACTATAATGTTTTCCATTATAATTTATTTTGCACATACAAATAATATAAACATGTATTTTATAGTTCATCTAAACATCCAATCAAATTATCCATGTTATTCACATCTATATCCCTAAATTGCGGCCAAAAGTAATTCGTTATTATTGATCTATAGCCGACCAAATAGTAACCCTTCTGTAGATCATGCATCCTTCGGTGAGTTAATCTCGTCCCTTATATAGATACATATTTTACTTGTTAAGGTACCCCTTCATCCAAAAGTGCTCTTCGTTGCAAACTATTTCTTATTGCGATAACACAGTTTTATGATTTAAACATTCTACACAGAAAAAAATATCATCAAACTACAACTAACAATTCGAATAGTAAATGTTTAATTTAAATATAAAAATATATTTAGTTAATATAACCAATTATGTTGTTTATACGACTAACAAAGAATTTTTTTTCAATAAACTGAACCACATAAATTTTTTGTTATGCATGGCGCAATAACTCATAAATTGTTTAACATTTTTTTGAATAAAAATGTCAACTAAAGTTTTTGGGGAAACTTGTGAAAAAATTAACAATCATCATTGTTTAATTAACATATTAAAAGTTTTCTAGTCAATTAAATTACTCAAGAAAATTATTGTTTAAATTATATCATAACGGAATGCGAACATTTAGAAGAAACATAAGAAATCAAGTTGTATGTTTATTCTGCATATTTAATAACCAATTGCTCTGTAGCTGAGAGGTAAGTACTTTAGTCTATTAGTCCAGAGGTCGCTGGTTCGGTTCCGCTCAAAGACATTTAGTGTTGTTCGCAGACAAGCAAAAATTCGTTTCAAGCGTTGTGAGCGTATAAAAAATACCCTGCGGAAAATTTGGTGACAAATGATCCAGAAGTACTCGTCCTATGACTTGAGTAAATGATATAAACATGTATTTTATAGTTCATCTAAACATGTATTTTATAGTTCATCTAAACATCCAATCAAATTATCCATGTTATTCACATCTATATCCCTAAATTGCGGCCAAAAGTAATTCGTTATTATTGATCTATAGCCGACCAAATAGTAACCCTTCTGTAGATGATCATGCATCCTTCGGTGAGTTAATCTCGTCCCTTATATAGATACATATTTTACTTGTTAACGTACCCCTTCATCCAAAAGTGCTCTTCGTTGCAAACTATTTCTTATTGCGATAACACAGTTTTATGATTTAAACATTCTACACAGAAAAAAATATCATCAAACTACAACTAACAATTCGAATAGTAAATGTTTAATTTAAATATAAAAATATATTTAGTTAATATAACCAATTATGTTGTTTATACGACTAACAAAGAATTTTTTTTCAATAAACTGAACCACATAAATTTTTTGTTATGCATGGCGCAATAACTCATAAATTTTTTAACATTTTTTTGAATAAAAATGTCAACTAAAGTTTTTGGGGAAACTTGTGAAAAAATTAACAATCATCATTGTTTAATTAACATATTAAAAGTTTTCTAGTCAATTAAATTACTCAAGAAAATTATTGTTTAAATTATATCATAACGGAATGCGAACATTTAGAAGAAACATAAGAAATCAAGTTGTATGTTTATTCTGCATATTTAATAACCAATTGCTCTGTAGCTGAGAGGTAAGTACTTTAGTCTATTAGTCCAGAGGTCGCTGGTTCGGTTCCGCTCAAAGACATTTAGTGTTGTTCGCAGACAAGCAAAAATTCGTTTCAAGCGTTGTGAGCGTATAAAAAATACCCTGCGGAAAATTTGGTGACAAATGATCCAGAAGTACTCGTCCTATGACTTGAGTAAATGAGACTGGTACCAAAAATAAGGACTAGTGAATGGTGAAAAAAGACATATTGTGTAAATGGTGACATATTAACTATTTTCAGTCAATTTATTTGGGACTCCGGCTAGTATTGTAGTAAACGGCACTGAACAAATTCGATGCACCTGGATCTAAGGCCTATCACATAGTATCTATATAATATGAATTGTCTCCCTTCAATGAGAGCTTAACTGGTATTTATAACATTGAAATATAAGTTTAACTGTGGTCGAGTGGGTAGTGTACTAGCCTGTCATGCCGGAGGTTGCCGGATCGAATCCTATGAAAGACACCGCTTAAAAATAAAATACAATTTCTACTTGGATTTGTAACAAAAAAAAATAAATTAATTAATCGATAATTTCAGCTGAATTTTGGAATAATATTTATATATAATCTATATTATTCTACACTGATTGGGACTCTACAAGATAGTTCAGAGACAAGTTACAAGGTGCATACAAAGTGTCAATTAACCCCATCCAAGGCCGTCCCCATGTAAAAGTAGCTGGTCCGCTTCATAGGAAGTGTTAGAACTCGGACTGGTCCCTAACATCTGGGAACCGTTCACGTGACTAGTTTTGTGTCAGTTCCATTTACCGTAGGGTAGTTAATATAACAATTATGACAATCAAAATTGTCCGGAAATTAAAAAAATTCACATTGTTAATATGACAATAACTTTAATTGAAATAGCTTTGTAATCAAAGAAAAAAATAAAATGACAAAAAAAATTTTTGCGTTTGGCAATCGCAACAAATGTTAACAAACAAGTTTGTTGAACATATTTATTGAAATTGGCAATAAAATTGCCAGAAAACCGGTAAATTTAATTGAAAATAAATGAGTTGAAAATTGTTTCTGAAATTACAAACCCGTGTTTGTTTTTACAAAAATCGTTATAGGCTCATTTCCAGTGAAAGTTTTAATTGTGTTTACTAAAAAATTAATTTTATTTACAAATCTTTTTTTTTCTGTGTATTATTCAATAGTGTAAACTGTCATGGTGATTTGGAATCAAGGGGGGCTACATAATACAAAACATATTTCACAGTGGCGCTAACGCAATATGGCCACGAGACATGGTTAAACTTTTTTTCTGTTCAATATATGTACATAAGGGTGACGCCTAATTCCAAAAAGTTCGATTTCTTTCAGTCTCACCGCCAAGTTTGGTGGATATTAATAATATAATAAAAAATTATCCTGCAAAATTTTCAGATCAATCGGTTAGCGTTAAGACGTGCCGCCAGCCTACTTCTACAGTATTTTAAAGGGGAATGAGAAATGGCTGTTAGATAGTAACAATTTATTTTTATAACCACAACAGTATTTTCCTTTTCCTAAAACGCCGGGGAAAACGTTATAAATTAATTTATTAATATATTCTTTTTTATAAAAAATTAACAAACTTTTTGTTGAAATTTTTTCTTAAAAGGAGTTTTACATCTTTTATTGTAAGCATAACTAAATGTGGTTAAATTTTAACGACCGATGTTGAATGTGAACCAGATTTAAACGTCAAATTTTTTTCCGTATTTCATTTGACATTTCTCAATTTCAGACTAACTCAATTTGAACCATGGAAAGATACACAATCGAGCAACGCGTTAAAGTTATTCAGGCTTATTATGAAAATGGGTGTTCAAATCAAAATGCATATCGTGCACTTCGAGATTTTTTCGGTCAATTTAATCGTTCAAATGTGCGTACAATCGGAAAAATCGTGCAAAAATGTGAGCCAACCGGGTCTGTAGGAGATACGAAAATACCAGTGCATGCTCCTACAGCTCGTACAGGAGAAAATATTGCTGCGTTTTATGGGCTGGTGGCATCATCGGGCCGTATTTTTTTCAAAATGATGCCGGTCAGGCAGTTACTGTGAATGGTGTTCGCCATCGTGAGATGATAACGAACTTTTTAATGGCCCGAATTGGAAGATATGGATGTGGACGATATGTGATTTAAGCACGGCGGTGCCACTTGCTACACACCTAACGAAACAATGGCTATTTTGCGCGACAAATTCAATGGCCGTGTTATCTCACGTGGTACATAGCCACCACGTGAGATAACACGGCCATTTGGCCGACAAGATCGTGTGATTTGACACCGTTGAACTTCTTTCTTTGGGGTTATTTGAAAGAAAAGGTGTACGTCGATAAGCCAGCAACAATTCAAGAGCTAAAGGATGAGATAATTCGGCACATTAACGGCATAGAACCTCAATTATGCCTCAGCCGTCATAAAAAATTTGGACTATCGGATGGCCGATATTTTCTTCCATACATAATTGAAAAATATCATATTATCATAATAAAAAGAAATGACAATAATTTCCTCCATCATTGAGTTAAAATTATTTTCTAACTAAACAATCAAGTTTGTTTATATAACAATAATAATTTTAATAGAAGGATTCTATAGTTTCACAAATTTGATATAAATACTTAACAAATTTGATAAAAATCGTTAACAACTCAATTGTCAATAAAACAATAAATTTAATTAACAATAAATAAATTAAATGAGCTAATTTTATTTTCTCACTTTAAAATTCACTAAAATCATTATAGGTGTAATTTTAAATAAAATTGTAGTTTTGTATTAAAATTTGTATATTAAGCATTTTTCATACAATCAGATCCATAAGAAAACTTGAGTTTTCATGCTTAAAAGTTGATGAATAATTGAAAATTTTTTAACATTAAACTAAACATAAAGATTTCGCAGCACCAAATTTATACTGAAAAATCATTTGCTTGCAAAATATGCTGTTTGCAGATATTAGAAAATATTATAACATATACTAGAAATAAGGAATGGGCAAAAATATCGATATTTTCTCAAAAAAATATATCGATATATATAGTCGATATTTTTAATTGCAATATGTCGATGTATCGTTTTTTTTTTCAAAAAATGTCGACGGCATCAAATTCGATATTTTTAGCATTGGTTTTTTTCCTTGAAGTTAAAAAAAAATCTCCACAATCTTCGTTAAATAGAATATTAGTAACAAAATATTTTGTTTTATTTATAATCTTTTGTGTATTCGAAAAATTATATTGTTTTGAGTATAATTTTGTTGTGTACGATCCATGAAATATTGGTGAAAAAGTAAGGATCACAGAAAAAAAATTCATCAAACTCCAACTAACAATTTAAATTCTTAATATGTAATTTAAATTCAAACATATATTTTGTTAATATAACAAATTGAGTTGTTGATACGACAAACACAGAAAATTTTTTCAACAACTGAACCAACCAAATTTTTTGTTATGTATTGTGAAAAACATTAACAATCACCATTGTTGATATAACAAATTAATGCATACACGTAGATGAAACAAAGCTGAACAAAGATGAAATAACGAATTGCTCTGCAGCTGAGTGGTAAGAACGGTAGTCTATTAGTCCAACTCTTAACTCTTTTTTAGCTCAATTATTATTTATTGGAATGAAACATTTCATGTTTTGTTTTTTAAAATTTTGGACTATGTATGAATAATCATTGTTGAAAAATATCGATATATATCGGAACATCGGTATATTTTATTCGATATATATCGATGCCGATCGTTATTAAAAAATATATCAATATGTATTTATCCATATGTGTTTTGCACTTGCCCATCCCTACTAGAAACCAATATTAGAACATACTACCCTGTAGTTCGCAAGAAGACCTATCAGCGTATTGATAAACGAAAACTATAAATTTATAGCAGTGGTGTCCAAACATACATTATCTTATTCTGTGCTTTGGTATGTACTTCGCGGCTGAATAGAATGGCTGATACTGATTTATAGGCAAGTACCGAAACCAAACTAGTCATATGACAGTTTCCTAAGTGGCTCTAGTTATAACACTTTTTACTCATCGTTGTCATTGAAGAGTATCAATGACCTTAAAGAAGACAGTTGGCAAGAGGTCCCATATCTTGTGTTAGCCTATATATTTGTTTTGTTTATAATTATACTAAAAATTATACTAAAAATTTCGGAAAAAGCGTTTCGAGTTGGGGGGTATAAAAAGTCTGAAAATAGAGTTACTTAACATGCGAATAGCCCCTATAGGAATTTTAGGGATAATAATGGAGAGCTAGGGCCTTATGTTGTAAAACGCAACGCTTGGCGTTGATAAATTTTGTATGAAAAAAATGTAAATTCCGAAAACAAAACACACATAAATTTGTTCAACGGTTAGCGTTGAGTTTTACAACATATCATCATATCATCATACAGGGAGCAAAAAACAATCAACTGATCTCTTGCACATATCTGTTTTATTGGATCATGCTTACTAGTAATTAAACCAGCCATTTATTCTCTTATTGGCAGAGAAGTAGTGTATCTGCCTATCATACATATGGTAAGCAGTTTAACCCCTGGGGAAGCAAATTGGTTTTTTTTAAATTGTGTTCATCTTTGTGAAAACAAGCTAAAAACACTTGTCATAAATTAACCCAATAAGTGAAAACAGCATGAGTTCAATGCTTACCAGAGATATTTAATTTTTATTGGGTTTTGTGTATTCAATGCCATCTAAATATTGAAATCTATAAATTGTTATTTTTAACCAAATTAGTAAGTACTTGCCTCAAATGACATCGTCATGTTAAAGTTATTGGTTAAAATGCCAAAGTAGAAGTAGTGAAGGGAATGTTTATTAGCATTTTAACTAGGGTGCTCGATTATTCGACATTTTCCAGAAACCGGTTTTCGAATAGTTCGACTATTTGAAATTTTAGAAAAACCAGTTACGGTTTTTAAAATTAAGGAAAAACCGGTCGACCGGTTTTTTTGTGAGAAAATTATAATGCAAAAGTTTTGATTTTAATTTGCTTAAAAAAAAGAGTTAACAGTTCATCTAAATACTATCCGCATAAAAACATAACTTTGAAAATAAGGCCAAGTTCCTATCCAAAAATTTCGGCCGTTAAAAGAACTGAGATCAAAATGAGGGTCAAGTTCTTGATAAGTATGATACCATCTAATTTCTAAGCTAACTTGGAAACATGTTCCCCATAATTCTTCCCAATATTAGAAATGTAAAAAAATATTGCCAAATAGTAGGTTGAGATGGTTGATATTGTACCTATCAAGAACTTTGTCTTCATTTTGATCTCAGTACTATTAACGGCCAAAACTTTTGGATAGGAACTTGGCCTTATTTTCTCATTAATGTTTTTGTGCGGATCTGACTTTTTTTCTAATTTTTTGTTTGGTACAACACTATAATTTCCAACGCTATAATTTCCCATAATTTCCTAATTGCGCATAATATGCAGCACGCCTTCCCATTACGTGATCAGCACTTTTTTTTAATAAAAAGACCTTTCCAGGAGGATTTACAATCAAAATCCGTAAAATTTGTTCCACACATATAGGGGGAACCCTAGTGCACAGATTTACATTTTTTCTTGTTTTTTTCTTGTCATTCCCGCAACAAGCATTTTTTGTCTATAATGGATGTCGAACTCCATATAAAGTATGAAGCTTGATATAAATTCTACATGACAAGGCCAAGGTGAACTAATTTTATAAGGGGCGAATTAGCCCCTTATAAAAATATTTGGAAAAATCAACAGTAAAAGTTCGTCAAGTTTTAATATAGTAAAAACTAATAAAATATACGCATCGAAAAGTATTCGAAAAAAGTGTTTAAAAAAACCGGACTATTCGACATTCGATACATAAACACTTTGAAAAAACCGACAACCGTATTGCGGAAAAACCGGTTGAAATAACAAGTCGATCACCCTAATTTTAACTCAAGACTTTGTCATCAAAATTTTTCTTGGCTAGGTTTGAAAATATTAAATCCAGTCCAGTTCCAAGAAAAATAATCACAAATAAGAAAATTTAACATAATTAAGGAAAATTCTGGTGCCCGAAAGGACAGTTAAGTGAGTTAAGCCCGTCGGTCATGTTGCTGATCTATATTTAAAAGTATTGCAAGAAAAATATGCATTTCAACTGAATGAACTAGAGGTTACCCTACAGGTATTATTGGACTACGTGGTCCACTTTATATGAAATGAACTAGGTACAACATGGCCAATGTCATGGACCATGTGAGTTGCAAACAAAAGCCTTAAGTTATCCGACAAGTGTTTGAGTTTTAATGATTGCAATCGTTAAAACACGAACACTTTGGTGTCCCATAAAATAATGGCATAGAGTAGTTTTAAGACTACTCCGACGTGGTGGACCTTAATTGCAATCGTCAAAACACGAACGCTTGTGTACTCCATCAAGCCGTCACACTGATTAGTTTTGAGACTACTCCAATGTAATGCTGGGTTATATTGTCCAGCTGTAGGACATTGTAATGCTAAATTGACCATGCTCTCTCCTTACATTTGTATTCTCTTTGGACTAGTCCTAGTCCTCTATGCAGTATGCTTTACATGCGTGTATGGACTAATCGCGTTATCTGCAGGGTACGTAACGTCACACATACGTAAATACATTATCAGTATGCGTTAATATAAAATAAAATAGCACTTTGCCTCTTTGGCAGACTTTATGCTTTCTAAAGGATGCTTTTCTTACATATTTCACAAGAACGGCAATAACAATACAGCGAAGAGAGTAGCAAACGTTATTCCAACAGGCAAAACGTCATTCCGTCAGGTTTTTGTTTTTCAACTTTTATGCTTGTTATACCCTTCGTCTCGGGTGGAAAAGATATGCACTATATATGTATGTATGTATGTGTAAGTTCATCATTCGGTTTGCAATTTCTGCAACGTTCCTTTGCGATCTCAAAAAGTAGGTATGCCAATTAGAGCGGAGTGATTGCAAAAAAATCTTAATTTTAATTTGTATTTTGGAAAAAAACAGAAATTTTGTCGAAAATACGTGCCGATTTCAAAAAATATGTATGTATGTATGTACATATACAATATACATTGTACAATATACATACAATATCATCGTGTTGATTCTGCACAAGCGATGCACAATGAAAAGAGCCAAACGGTATTTATGAAAAAATCACTATTTTGACCATTTTTGAGTTGTGAATGTTTTTGAAAAAGTCTAATAAAGCAGAATTTCCGAGCACACATTATTTACATATATATATATATATGTACATTAGGGAAATAACTTTTTAGCAATTTTTTAAAATATCAAAATTGGAATAGCACAGTCCGATAGAGCATAAGAAACTATAAGGGAACGTATATTTATTTTTTCGTTGAGGTTAAAAAAGTTCACACACCAACCGCGATGAAGTTTTGAAAATTTTTAATTTTCTTTTTGGTTAAGAAAATATAATAATGTGTTTATTTAAAACAAAAAATAGCTCAAATATGAAATTTCATTAATATTTAGAGATGGTAAGAGATTTTTCCGCAAACCAAAACGTACACAGAAAAAACAAATTTTTCACTTCAAATAGCAAATTCCCTGAATCAAATGCAAATTTGTTCAATTTGGGTCCTATAAAGAAATTTGTAAATTCAAATGCAAAAATTTGTAATAATTTGTTTGAAAAACATTCTGGTTTTTTGCAATAAACAAATTGTTTCAATCAAAAAATGTTTTAGAGAAATATAAAAAAATAAATCAAAGAATTTCATAATTTTATCAGGTTGCCAACATTGGCGGTGGGTAAATGAAATGAAATAATAAGTCAAACAAAATTATTTATCAAACTAAATAGAGACAACAACAAAGATTTAAAATCAGTTTTAAAAATATGTTTGTTTAAAAAAAAGTTATCATAATTTTTTCTGTGTATTTTTAACCTTTTTTAACGAAAAAAAATTTTAAAAATAAATAAAAAAAAACACCGAAAAAATTATGAATAATCAATAGAAAAAACCAATTGGTGCGTGAACTTTCTTGAGAAAAATTACAAAAGATTATGATTTTCGTGGTTACTACACAGAAAAAATTATCATAGGTTTTTATTTTAACACACATGTCTTTGAATTTATTTTTATATTTAATTTTTTTTTTGGTTTTTAAATATTCAATACAAAACTTTGATAGAAAAAAATTCGATTGGTTTCTTATTAAATATTTACGAATTTTAGTGTTTACTTTTACGAATTTTGTTATAGGTCCAATTTCCGTAAAATAAATATTTGAATTTTTGAATTTAGTAATAGAACACGAATTATAGATTTTTCTGTGTAGGACATGGTTGACCTCATGGTACATGCCAAAAAATTGGTTATACCCCTAATGTACATTCTATATATGTATGTAGGTAGAGAGTATATAAGACTCGTTGCTACCGAATATAATATCCTTTATACTTGTTTTTATTTTAAATGTATAAAACAAGTTGAAATTTCTTTTCTTATTAGGCAAAGTTTCTTTAATATGAATACAATGGCTGCCTTAACAGCACTGCATGAGAAATATATTATTCCATAGTGTATGCATGGTGTGTATAGCTGCACCGTTACGTTTGCGTAACTGAACTGTAATTTCCGTTTTAGTATATGAACGAACTGGAAATTGTAAAAGGAATGATAGCTCTGCAATGTTTATAATGAAAATCAACCACTACAATACAGTAGGCTATAAATAAAAAAATTTAATAAATCGACAGTCTCTAAAGGAGCTCAATGTTCAAATTTAAAGTTTATGTACACAAAAGAAGGCGGTGCGTCATGGTTAGAGTTGTCAACTAAACGACATTTTTCAAAAACCGGGTTTCGTATAGTTAAAAAAACCGCACTTTTTAAGAAACCGGTTTTCGGTCTTTTTATTCTAAAGCCGGTCCGAATAACCGGTTTTTCATAATTAACAAAAACATACATGCATTTTTTACTGTTTTGCTTCTGATTACAATTTTACCCAAAAACCAAACCCTAATTGGCACACATTTCAGTTTCAACATTAAACTAGATTAAATTAATTGCATTGGTATATTATGTAATACATAGATACATACATATATATTATGTAATACATATATACATTCATATGTGAAAACGTACATTTAAAAAATATGTATTGAATATCAAGATTTAGATATATTAATTGTCTTGTGTGCATGTTAATAGTAGTCAATTCTTGTCGACAAAATGTAGACACGTGACAATTTTTGGTGTCGTATTAATGTGAGGTCGACGACGCCATTCATAATAGGGATAACTGTTTCTCATTTTTTATTGTTGAGTTTACCGAAAAAACATGAAAGGACTATGCTCAGCTTCAATCGTTATTTTATGCACATTTCTTAAATAACTGGGTATATATGACGGACGATCTTCTGCGTTATAGAGAAAATACGTCACAGAGAATTTGTAATCTTTAAATATATATGGACATTAGGGCAATAACCAAATTTTTGGCATAGTATCACGGAGTGGCCAATAATGTTTTAGTAATGCAAACACCTGTCTCCCGTCGTGTTGCTAAAAAACCCTCACGCAGGGAACCAAATTTCTAAAGCATTCCAACAAATTTTTAATTGAGTTGAATTGTAAGACGTAGGAAAATTTTTAAATCTAAAGCAGTGGATAAATTCCAAAATAGCATTTAAGTGATACGTATAGGAATATATACAAATATCAGGTGTATATTTTTTAAAATTTCCTTGAGATAAAAATGGTTGTTTTCAAACTTCAACCCGATCCCTGCGTGAACTTTTTTAACGATCCGAAAAAAATATCATATTTTTTATTATTAACTTTTTATGTTCTACACGACTATACTATGCCATTTTTGATACTTGCAAAAAGTGTGAAAAAGTTATAGCCCTAATGTACATACTTATAGTAGGCCAATTCACAATCTTGTGCAAATAGTCTTGCATCATTGCATTTGAAAAATGGTATAGTATATTGATACTCACCACTAACAAGTGTTAAGTGGTGAGTATCAATATACTATACCAATTCGCAAATGCTACAACGCACGACAATTTGCACAAGATTGTGAATTAAGCTAGTATATTATATTCCATGTAAATATTTGCTATTGAGGAATCCGTAATATGGAGTATGTAGCATATGAAAAGGAAATAGTCAGGTATGATGGAAATCGATTTAGAAAATGAAGCCATTTTAAAAGGTGTGTTTTAATAATATTTCTTTATTAAAAAGAGTTTTATCACAATGATTATAAAAATATTTTTTTATTAAAAGGAATTTTATCAGTAAAAGTTGGATGAAAAGTGTATTAAATACGGTTTTTTAAAATTGCTTTGTTTTCAAAACCTATTTCCATCAAATACCTGGGTGTCTTAATAAAAGGTCCTTTACAGAGAAATCGCCATAGCGAAGTTCGCTACGGGGAAGTTCGGCTGCATTCCTTTACACGATATTCTTTTAGTACATTTTGAGCCATGAGTTTTGGCAGTTTCATAAACTTTTTTAAATATTGCAAATAAATATTATATATTAGTAGTGAAAAAACGTTTAAATGTGATATATCTTAAATGAAAAATATTCAAAAATGGTGGATACTTTGACACAGAAAACCCGGTTTTTCGAATAACACGAAAACCGTCACATTTTATAAACCGGTTTAGAAAAACCAGGCAATTAGAAAAAACCCCGTTTTTCGAATAATTCGAACACCGGTTTTGACAACTCTAGTCATAGTGCGTCGTGTGTACCTAAATTTTAACCGACACCAAGTATTTATTTTTTATTCGATTTAAATACTTTTACTTCACGATAATTTTTGTAGTTGTGATTTTAAACAACCTTGGTAGAAATAACGAAAACAAATATTTTTTTATTTAAATTTTGTTAGGGATTGACAAAATTGTAAGTATTCAGAAAAAAATATATTATTAAAATAGGATAACTCAGTCAAGGTTGGACACACTTAAAGCAAAATTTAAAAATAACACGATTTTTCCTATTTTTGGCGAAAAATACCTTCATATTCTCTCAGCAATCAAACACTTTCTTTAAAATAAAATATAAAATATTATTACTCTTTAGAAATGTAACTTCATAAAGCGTATTACTGAAGTTGATTTTTTGTTGAAATTCTCGTATTTTTGCTTTTATCTCCGAAATTATCAACTCTAACGAGTATATTTAAATGAAAAATTTTGTGGAAACTTAATTTACTACAAAAATGTACACTAAGAGAAAACTCATTCACGTACCTAATGAAGCGGCTTCGTGGATATTTCTTCATCACATGAATGAAATGTTGCATTAATAGAAAGAAAGTTTTCATTTGCTGAATGAGTTTGCTCTCTTTGTGCATTTGTTATTTTTTTAGTTTTCATTGCATTTATGACTTTTTTTTTTTTGGTGATAGGAATTAAATTTTATTTCAATTTTAAGAAAACTAAAAGTTTATCTCATTAGATTTGAGCAAGTATTGCAAAAACACTTTATAATGCATGAAGTAAAGTAAATGCTGATACAAAAACACTATTTAATAAATTTTTTTTAATTCCCTAAAAGTTAAAGAAAATGTTTCATACATACAATGAAAACGATTCTTACATACAATGAAACAGTTTTCATAAAAAACACTTTAAAAGCGTTGAATGCACACTGCGTTTATGGTGCCGTTGGCTGAAGTAGTTAAGGTGTTGTCTACAAATCCGATCATGAAAATTAAGAGTCTTAGCTCGATACTGTGAGCGGTTGTCAACGTGGTAGTATTGGATCTTAATCGAGGTAAACTAATTAATACAATGTTGGTTTACAGTTTTAGTTTATGTGCTTGCTTACTTACACACTAAAACATTACTTAAAATTTAGTATCATATATGTGGCAATAGAGAATAAGTGCTTAAGTTAATTAACCATTGTATTTTCAATATTCAGAAGTACCTCTTGGCAAGTTTCCATTTATTTCGTATGGTTTTTCAGGAAGCTATAGCGTATTGACTTGCTGCTTAATTTTTTTCAACTCAAAATCTCACATTGAATAATTGCTTAATTCAACTTATAATATAACAAATTTCAAATTGAAAATCTTTCTTATAGTAGATAGAACCATATATTCCTAACTTAAAAGAATCGCAGAACGAATTGCCAACTCTAAGTGTAATAGGAATAAATTTCTAAAAATCCACTTGAACGTTTACCCGTACTATATCACCAGTACAAGTTACACTTTCGTCGCTGTAGATTGTTTTATTCCGAGTAATATGAGACCAAGTGCAATGTAATCGCATAAAATGCGGCGGAGTTATAGAATTTCTTAGAAAAACAGATTATTTCTCATGTATTTTACATGGAAAATTTTTCCACGCTTTGGGAAAGTACTAGAAATTTATATTGGGGGATGTAAATTTCAGGGTTCTTTTTTACGGATCCGTACACCAAAAGTATAAAGGACCCTATTGTTTTCGCTACGCGGTCCGTCTGTCAAACACAGGCAGTTTTCCCGGGAACCTTGAGAGCTACAAAACTAAAATTTTTACAGAATATGTAAAACTTTGTCCGCTACAACAACAAATATATGACAGTTAAAAAATAAAGGGTGTTCTAAAGCAAGCAACGAAAAATATTGAAATACTAATGTAATATACAGACACTTATATGTAGACACTTTAAATTTTCAAAGTTAGTCTTAATTGGTGTATTCTATAGAAAATAGACGACATCAATTAACACCGATATTTAAAACAATAAAAATTATAGGGTGTTCTATCAGTGAAAGTAATTTTTACTATGTAATTTATACAATTTGCTGTATCTTGCAAACCATAAAACTAAAACTAAAAAATTCCAATATTATAAAATGTGAAAACGAAAAATGGCTAAAATGAAAAAAAGTGCTTAAAGGAAAAAAGGCACAAAAATTAAACAAAAAATCGCTAAAACGCAAAAAATCACCAAAGCTAAAACAACATCGCAAAAAAACTAAGAAAAACGCAAAAAACCGAAAACAGTCGTCAAAGCGAAAAAAGCACTAGAACAAAAAAAAACGCTAAAACTAAAAATATCGTCAAAAAACGAAAAAAGTCACCAAAACCCGAAAAAATCGCCAAAACAAAAAAAGTTTCAAAACAAAAAAAAAAAAATTGGTTAAACTAAGAAAATCACCATAAACCGAAAAAAATACCCAAAGTCGAAAAAGCGCCGAAACGAAAAAAAGCGCCAAAAGCTAAAATAAATCGCTTAAACTAAAAATATCGTGAAAAAGAGAAAAAAAATACGTTAAAATAAAAAAACGTAATAACCAAAAAATTGCGAAAACTTTAAAAATTGGGAAAAAGAAACAAAAAATATTGCAAAAAACGAAAAATCGTCAAAGAAAAAATCATGAAATAAAAAAAACGCAAAAAAAACTAAAACTAAACGTTCGGATAGCTGGTGGCGATACCAGCGAATGTGCTCTACAAGGTTTTGAAATTGTATTAAAATCTTACGGTCCATTTAGAAACCGCAGATATCCATATGCCCAATTCGCAATCTTGTGCAAATGGTCTTGCATTGTAGCATTTACAAATTGGTATAGAATATTTATGCTCACCACTAACAATTGTTAAGTGGTGAGTATCAATTGCAATACCATTTTCCACATGTTACGATGCAAGACCATTTGCAGAAGATTGTGATTTGGGCTATAAATATTTCCATTTTTTTTTCATTTATATCCCAATATGCAACATAATAGCAATGCCCTTGTAAACATTGATGTAACTACGTGTGTTTGGGTTGATATGTGCACTAGTGATATAACTTTTTGAAATTTTTTATAATATCAAAAATTTTTTCTTTTCAAAATGGATGCAAGTAAACCAGTGGTGGCCATTCTCTCAATTTCCTATACTCGCGAGTATATGCTGTTTGCTTTATCATCAACATACGTATACTGTGTGTGAGACACACACCGTGTAACATAGCCGCTATGCACATACAAAAACAAAGCATAAGATAGTGTATGTATGGCCACCACTGAAGTAAACTATGTCCTTTGCATACACAACTATGCCAATATATTGTCGATAGGTGCTAATTTTGTTTATATCCTTAATATTAATACATACATACATATACTACTTATGTATGAGAGAATAGCGTATAAACTTTTTATTATAAATTTTGGAAGGTCTTAAGTCAGTTGCGTGCATTCTCTTAATTTCCTATTCATTCGGTCGTAGGCTGTTTCTTTACATCACATCACGTAGACTGTGTGTAAGACTCACAACCTTTCTATTTAGCAGCGAAGCACATACACAAGCACAGAATAAGACAGTGTATGTTTGGACACCACTATTTAAATACATAGATAATTTAAAAATAAAGCCCGCCACGCAAAGTTATATACACTGCCAGACCAAAAGACAGTTGGTTGAACAGACAGAAATAAAGAACATTTAAGCAAATCTTTAAAAACCCTCTAAAACAATGAAAATTAAAAAAGTCATGTGCGTATGGGTGATGGAAAACTTAATATGTTCTTACTTCTCTATACACATGTATATAGGTATATATACCCTGCAGATAACGCCACAAGTCCGTAGACGTATATAAGGTATTAGTACTCCATAGAGGACTAGGAAAGGTAACACAAAAGTATGGAGAAAACACGGTCGATTCATAATTAGTAATTACTATGTCCTAGGGCTGGACCATATAACTAAGGTGGCCAGAAGGTTTCTCCAAAAAGCAGGACATGAACGATTGAAAAGCGTAATTCTGAAAAAAATACGACCAAAAAGCGGGATTCTATAAAATATCTTGGCCACAGCGGGATGATGTAAAAACAATCCATTTCTATGATAATACGAGTATACACATGATTTATTTTAAATATATGCAACTATACAGTTCCATGTCATTACCTGATATGTAAGACCCCATAGCTAATAAATAATTCAAAATCGCATTTTATTTAATTATTGCATATTACATCGAAGCCCGTTTCCGTACTAATTTTCAAACCTTTATCATTAAAATCAACCAAATTAAAAACGATAAAAGAAACTTAGTGCAAAAAATTTGAAGTGCATACATGTTTTATTTAATTTTTCCTCTCCACTATAATATTTAAAAAGTAGAAACGTGAAAAGTAGATAACTGATATATACTTAGGAAGTTTATTAAAATTAAAAAAAATAGTAAGCGCGACTTTTGCTCGAACACGAAGGGTTCCATATGAATACACATATATCCCTTTTTATTTTGCCCTTTATTAGTTTTGGCAATTTTTTCGTTTTGCTTTTTCGTTTAATTTCAAGTTTTTTTATTTGTTAATTTTTTTTTTTGATTTAGCGATTTTTTTTTTGCTCTTTTTTCATTTAGAAGATTTCTTCGTTTTTTGCGATTTTTCGTTTTTTGAATTTTTTTGTTGATATCTTAAATTTTGACGATTTTTAGGTTTTGTCGTATTTTTTTTGTTTAAACTTTTTTTTTCTCTTTTTGACGATATTTTTAGTTTTAGTGACTTATTTTAGTCTTGGCGCTTTGTTCGGCACACAATTTGTTTTATGGTTGGGTTTTCAAAACGTTTTCTTAATTTTTTTTCATTTTTTCCATGTTGAAAAATAAGTTATAAACATTAGTCGAATTGTTAATACGTTTATACGCAGGGCTTATTTGCATATAAGATCGTAAAATGCTACCATATATTTTTTTATTGTAATTCATTGAATCACTGAATATTTATCTATTTATTAATATATTTATCTATTTATTATTTTTTATTAACAAGCATGTGTATAGGTGGCATCTCAAATTTCTTATTTGCTAATAGTGAGCTAATCAGCAATTGTTTTCGTGAGTTAGTAAGTTACAATAAAAATAAATACTTGGCAGCACTATGTTTTTATTTGCAAATAAGTCGTGCGTATAAACGTACTATGTATGGTTTTTATTATTCTAGGTTAAATTCGTTGAATTTAATTTGTTGAACAATCAAACATTTTTAATGTTACTTCACCACCCTCACACTATGATCAGGTATGACAAGTGGTCTGATGATGAGATGATGATTGATTTCGAAAACATCAGTTGGACGCCTATACAGGCAAGAATTTGCCTTTTCAGTTATTACATGCTTTGAAAATTTCTATCTCAATAAAAATAATTTAATTGAAAAAATGAACTAAATGAACTTAATAATTAATGGTATTATGCATACCGAAAACTTGGCATGGGGTTAGCATAAATGATGAAATTGAACTGGAGTTGAACGAGTTTTGATATAAAATTTTAATTTAGAAATCACTGTAGATTGTAGCCGAGACTCATGACTAATTCTGTGATTATTTTTAATTTCAAAATATATGGAAAAACTCAGCAAGATCCACATCAATTTCGTCACTCATGCTGACTTCATGCTAAGGTTTCGCTATGCATACGACCCTAAACATCTTTGGATTAGAAATTCTCAAGTAATGAGTTTTGAAGCAACGCCTAAAAATGCACTTTTTCCATTTTAAATAGGTTTAACTCAATGAGTTGTACTGGCTGAAAAAGGAGAAAGATATTTTTTATTCAGTTGAACATTTTTCCAAATTTTTGGCAATAATTAAATATGTATATAGAATTATAGATTTTAAAACTCGAAAAAGCGCAAGAAGTGGGATACAAATTTTTGGCGGGATCGAACTCTTAAAAGCGGGATAGTCCCGCCAAAGGTGGGATGTCCGGTCAGGTTAGATATAAACCAACTTTGCACTACATTAGAATAGTCTCAAAACCAGTCTGTCACTAGTTGATGAAGCACTCAGGTGTTCGTATTTTAACGATTGCATATACTATTTGCAATCGTTAAAACTCGAACACTTGTCGCTTAATTGCAAATGGCATGATCCATGAGAGCATTATAGTGGAGAAGTCTTAAAACTACTCCATCTCACCATTGGACGAATCACTATATGCCATCGAAAAAATACGAACACTTGTCGGTTAACTACAAACTCTTGTTTGCAAATGACATGGTCCATGACAGCATTATATAGGACCATGTTGTAACTAGTCCATGTCAGCTAAAATGGACCATATAGTCCAATATTGTCGTCAGGGTACACCACATGTACAAATGTGTCTACGTATGTGCTTCTTGTCGGAAAATGTGTGTATGAGTGTTGTAAAATTCATCCCACCGGCGAACTTATGGAGGCCTTCATTTATAAGGCCTTCCAAGACCTTTTTTATCCACTACTCATGCTTGCTTGCCTTCTAAGGAAGGACTTATGGAATACCTACCTAATCCCTTCTACATAAGTTGTTTTTTATTCTGTGTATGCATACATACATTTTGTGACCGTTCTACGTTTGTAGCAACAAAAGTGATAAACTGTTACAAAACAATCACATTCCAAAGACAAAATAGCAAATATAAAAACCTTATATAAAAATGCAAAAAGTGAAAAGAAGAAAAGAAGTAAACTGCTGAAGGAGGCATTTTACCAGGCCTGTTGAAGAAGGGAACGCAGAAGGCCTTGTCTGTCCCAGACAGACAATGCCTTCTGCGTATGAGTATGGAATGGGGTAATAAGACCTTGTGTCTGCCAAATAAGGGCTTCCAGAAGGCCTGCTTACTACTTGTTTTTGCCGCTGGGATGTTCTGTATATATATATATATATATATATAAATATATATATATATATATATATATATATATATATATATATATATATATATATATATATATATATATATATATATATATATATATATATATATATATATATATATATATATATATATATATATATATATATATATATATATATATATATATATATATATATATATATATATATATATATATATATATATATATATATATATATATATATATATATATATATATATATATATATATATATATATATATATATATATATATATATATATATATATATATATATATATATATATATATATATATATATATATATATATATATATATATATATATATATATATATATATATATATATATATATATGTATATATATATATATATATATATATATATATATATATATATATATATATATATATATATATATATATATATATATATATATATATATATATATATATGTGTGTGTGTGTGTGTATGTTAACTTGACTTGTGAGACACAACACATTATTATTTTGCGTTTAACAATTTCTCAAGAAAAACCAAAGAACTTTTCATGCTTCTGATATTCATGTTACAAGATTTTTCCTTTTTCCTTTGCTTTCTTTTTGTTGTATTTTGTTGTTGCTATTATTGTTGCAGTTTCGGCTGTTATTGTTATGTTCGTTCTTATGTTGTATTCTTTTTTTTAATTTTTATTATTTTAACTCAAGTCTTTTGTCTTAAGGATGTTTAAACTGCTGTTATTGCTGATTACACTATCTACTCGTTTAACTTGCGTTTTTACATATTACCAAAGAATACATATTTGTACATATATATCCTGTGGGAAATTTTGTAACAATTGTCTTTAACTTACTAGTCCTATGGCTGGTGATAATGGAAGTGGTACATTATGTTCGCGAGTCATGAGCGGTGAAATGAGAATACTTCACTTAAACAGAACAAAAATATTAACGAAATCCCCTCACTGTACAGCAGATTTTTTCCAAATCAAAATTATTTCTTTAAATTACAGTATTTCTAAAGGAAACAATAACAAAATTACTCAAATTTTATAAATTTGTTTTTGTTTTCATACAAATTATAAAAATTATGAAAGGCAAAGCAAAGCCTGAATTTTTTATGTGTTTATTTGGTGAAGAGTTTGTATGAAAAACAAAAAAAAATTATAGAAATTGTGTAATTTTGTTATTGTTTGCTATATAAATTTCACTTTCGTGACGTGTTTTAGAAAATTATGTCCTTAGTGCTCTTCATATAAATTTTAGACAAGCAGTGCTTGTCTAAATTTCTGGAAATCAAACCGTTTTCAAGTCCAGTCACGTGACTTGTCTTGGGAGAGGTTCTCTTCCCTCTAGGAGCTTAATAGCTCAATGATCAGCCTAACTAAGGAAATGCTATTTTTGAGCTAATTATAGAGAATTAAACGTCATATCTTTCCGTATCTTGTGTAAAAAACTCATACAATTATCTTTTAAACTCACCTCTTAGGAAACGAATATTAATTTATTTTTCTATTGAATTGTATGTGAATTGTATTTCAAATCGTCGTTTGTAAAACTACTTTTTTTCAGTTATGGCATTGGTTTAGCAAATGAGCTATAAACTTAACATATAACTTACAATATACGTAGATAATACTAATTTCAAAAATCATTTAGCGAGTATTTGGGATGAATTTTCTTCTAGCTTTGTATGGCGTCTAAAAACTAATTGGTTTCTCAGTAGACGTTCAAAGACCTCATTAAATATCAAATCATCGCATATAGCGCCTTGTGCTGAATATTATTAAAGTTAATTAATGTGCGTTGGTTTAGGGATAGATGTGGCTGATACATGAAATAATAATAAATGAAGATGATGATGATGATGATGGTATATTCTACTTAAGAGCTTTATAAAAATATACTTGCACAATCGTCCGTTTATACATATGCATACTTATTTACTCATACTTTTATGCTCACATTACTTATTATATGTACATATGTATATGCAGTTCCTTAAATATGGGAATTCTCATATTCAAAGACGAGCACCATGTGTGACCATGGAGGCAAACGTTATCTCTAGCATATACCACCGAGAATAATGTTTTGAAATTAAAGGCCTGACGTAAAGTTTGGAAAGCTTATCTATCAAACTTTTAAAAAAGCTTTCAACCAAAAAATTTGTCTAATTTTGGATGTTTATCTTTTTGAATTCACAACTGTGACACAGTGTAAAGGTATAGCAAGAACTCTGATAATGAGATCGGTGTTGAAATCTATACGAAGAGCAAACACAAATTTTAAAATGTGTATATGGACATTATTTCCTTGTTTATGTGCAGGGAGAGAACAAATTTGTTGGAAAACAGTTACAAATATTAAAGTTCAACTAGCTTTGTTAATTTTAAATAACAAGTACAGAATTTCTATCGATCCAATAAAATTTTTATTCTTATATCTGCAATAATAAACCTCAGCTATACTTTCAGTAACAATATCAAATTATTATTATAAGAATTCGGTTGTAATTTCTAAAATATCCATTTGGGTCTTCCAATCGAATAAAGATTTAAAGTAATTAATAAACTGTTAAGAAGGACTTGACATGCAAAAATAATTAATAAACCGATATTCATTATTAAAATTTAACTCGAAATTTTTACATTGTATACGTACATTAAAGCGGGTCGACCTCCATACAAAAAATAAAAGTTGTGCCGGTCATCCCCTAGAATGAAAGATATGTCAATGAAGTTTCTAAGAACGGGCAATTGTTTTTGCCTCGCCCCAAAATAGAACACTCTGTTTTTTATATATAGCGCAGCCGATCTCATTATATCGCATATCGCTCGCTGTTCATGAATATAGCTTCATTCTTGCTTCTGGTGCATTTTTAACCCGACATCTAATGCCACTTATGCCATATCGTATCCTTCCCCCCTAGTGTCCAATTTTTTGCACGTAGAAAGAAAGTCGTTTTAAAACTTAGTAGGTCTATCTTTTAATATACTCACTTTTATTCCACGCCCCAAAATTACGCCTTTTTTCACATACAAATTACTTTATACTGAGTAAATACCAATAAAAAACAAAAAAAGTTGCACCAGTCACCCACTAGAATGAAAGATATGTATATCAATGAAGCTTCTAGAGCTGAAAACAAATTTTTTTGCCACGCCCCAAAATACAGCGCTTTTAATATTTTATATACTGCATAGCCATTTAAAGTCCGATCTCATCATATCGCATACTTGTATGCTCTCATAAAAAATTGTGTGTTTGCAGATAGCACTAATTGAATATAAGCCCTCGATATTAAAAACCAGATATACAAAGCTTTAGAAGAGCTTTCTTATTATGTTTAAAAAATTTAGTGTTAGGAAGAAAGGATACGAAGTGGCTTAAGTGGCTGCCAGAATTTGATGTCAGATTAAGAAGCGATATGCGATATGGTGAAATCGGATTACAGATTTGCTGGTAGGGTAGGTACCAAGCACTATCGTGCTTGTGTTGTTGTTTTGTTTCTTGTGTATTTTGAGTTCGTGTTCTATACGTGTAAGTAGTGAGAAATATTCGGCAAACTTCGTCGTTACTTTTATTACTTTAATATGCTGTGCTTTGTATCGTTGCTCACAATGAAATTTTAAAGTGTAACGATATTGGTATTTCCAAATTTTAAGATACACATTGTGAATTCCCTAAATGATTTTATAAATACGCGGAGAATTTCTACAATTGCTATGAGGAAAGTATGTATGTATGTGGTATCAATAATGTAGTTTATATAGTATATGTATGTGAAATGTATGTCCTCTTGTGTTTTATTTCTTTTGTGACTTGAAGATTAGATATTGTAAAATCAGTTCACAATAAATTTTTCAGTTCCTCATATCGAATTTCTTCATTAGTAATAATCGAGTTATTTCTATGGACCTTATTTCAGGCCAATAATTAGTAAGACAACAATAGAATGGCCGAAATATCTTTTTCGGCAACTATGCCGCACAGTGGTTTAAGAATTGAATTTGTTGGCCAAAACCAATTTTTTTGTTATCGATATAAAAAATGTTAAGGCCATTTCATATTCAGCCATTTCATATATCAGAACTAAACAAGCCCAAGAATTAGGCCAAAATAATGGTAATTGTGGGCGTGGCATGCTATTAAACAGAAATAGTGAATTACATATGTATAAGGATATGATAGAATGCTGATTTTTTCCTTGATCCTTGTAAATATTGGTCATGTATAATTCTCTATATTTATTAAAATTAAAACGTATACTCAATTTAATTTTAATGAATTTACTAGCAATGAATTTTTTAATTTCTACCATTGTGATTGGTAAAGAATACGGAAGACTAAGAGCTTTTGAGCGCTTTTTAATGCAAATAAATGCCATTTGGAAAAATTAAACACAATTTTCCACGAAACCCTGCAGACTAATTAGTGCGAACAATGATCGAAGAAAAAATAGGATAATAAGTTTAGAGCTTATCTGTGACTGAACAAAACCTAATTTGTTCAGTCACAGATGTACTAAAATTTGGTAAAATGTAATAGGCAGCTGTAGTTTTTTTTCCTATATCTGAATAATTTGTGGAGCAATTTTTCTGGTATGTATTTAACAGCAAAATCGCGGAGATAATTTCAGTTAATTACATGCTTCAAATGTATCCATATGTTATCTATGAATTTAATAAACTTGATTTAATAATGGAAAATATTTTTTTCCAAAAACACATTTTTCTCCTATATCTTTGCAATTGATCTATTGGTCTAAAGTTTTTAGAATTTGTATTTTTAACACTGTTTATCTATTCACGCACATATGAGTAGTCCACTTGCAAACACCGCTATCTTAATATATCGAAATTTGTAGAAAATCGATTAAAACTTACCGGTGTTTGCAAGTGGACTACTCATCCCGACTAGAAATTTTCATTCAAACACATTTGGGATCTGACTGGGATCCCAATTCCGATGTAACGCAGAAACGTACTTGGGATCCGATTGGTTTCTTAGGGGGAGATATTTAAATCTTGCAAAAATATGCTAAATTCGGGAAAATATCAAACGCTAATATTGAATTAAAATTACTGAAGCTATCCAAGGGACGAAAGTATGTAACAATCACCTGTGTTGGAGATGAGCAAAATATACGACTAGAAATCTGTGTTAGATTTTCTTAACAGGCTCCCAATAGTTTCCCGCTTGGGAAGAACTTATGTTAAGTAACTAATTTGTAGATGGGCTATCCCAACAAGTTCCCGATCAAATCGCAGATGGGATAACCGTTTTGGGTGTGCCACATGCATTCCCAATCGGGTCCCAATATGAGTATTGGGAAAATTTCTAGTCGGGATATGGTATACTTCAACATATGGCATACTCCAACATATGGCATACTCCAACATATAAAAAATTCAAAACTTCAACTTTGATTAATTTTTAGTAAGCAAAAAAAACAATACAATCTTTATTTACTATAAACTAGCTTATACTTACTTTGTTTAAAGCAAAAAAAAAACTAAATTGAGAGTGTTAGATCCGACGCACGACTACCGACCAAACAGACACGACACGAACAGCATGCTATTTCCTACTCACTATTGACAGACTGACGTTCAAAAGAGAAAAACCACTAAACCGATTTAAGTGAAATTATAAGTGGCCGAAAGCTGAAGGAGTTACTTGTCCATTAAAACAAGAATCTAAAATAAATCAACCGGTTAAAAAGTTAAAGAATAATGCAAATGAAAAACGATTCTATGCCACTATGTGGGGGTGAAAGTACCTGGTACTTTGTAACAATTGCCTTCAACGTACTTGTTCTATGACTGGTAAAAATGCCAGTGTTACAATATATTCCCGAGTCGTGTTAGTAAAATACACTTAAGCCCCGTTCACTCCATGACAATAACTACGTGATAGTACTGCCATAGCAGTTCATTTCTATGAGAAATTCTGACAGTTATGGTTACTGTCGCACTACCAAGCCCAATTTGACATTGATACTTTGCTGGCGTGACAGTAACTGTCATCATTACTGCCATATTGTGAATGGGGCTTTATTGTACAAGGAGATTTTTTCAAAATCAAAAATATTTGTTTAAAGTACAACAAAATGTTGGTGCTATATGAAGCGCAAGACGGGTACATCTATACAAAGTAATTATTAATAGCTACATAGCTGCATAAATGCAATAGTGCGGTACTCTTAATATTTATTCATTTATTTATTTATATTTATTTAATATTTATTTATTTATTTATTATGTTGTTTAGTTATAGAATAAAATTCAATTTCCAACAAAATCTTGGCGGTACATGAGCTGGTAGCCGGGTACCCACCAAACAAAGTAATCATTAATTATTCTATACCTTCGCAATAGAGATAGTGACACTCTGTAAATCTGGTGTACATATGTATGTAGGTTATTCTGAGGATTAAGTAAATTTTCAACAAAAAGCCTGGAGATACGAGCATAGGAAGAGGAGACGGGTAACGCATATAGAAAGTAATTATGGATTTTCCTAAGTCTCAGAGATACCATAGCGAGACTCTCTACATTTGATATAAGTTAAAGTGGAAAGAAATTTCACTTTTAAACAAAAAGCGGGAGGTATAGGAGGATGGAGAGGGTACCTCTTATACGAAGTATATAATTATTGATTTTCCTATATCTGAATAATGGGGTAACGAAGCTCATCGGGAGGGGCTAATGGTAAATAAATGTAAGTTTATAGCGAAAACATTATTTAGTATTTCTGTTTAATGCAAACTTTCTTATTCTTCTAACTAACGAAATAACTGACGGACGGGTTGGCTGGACTTGTGAAGGTTCAGTTTCTATCTTTACAAATATATGTAAACCTACAGACATACAAATATATATCTTTCTTGTTTTTGTTATTGTTGTATATTTTTTTTGGGATACATTTACAAGGGTCGTCGTTGTCGTCGTAGTCAGCGTATAAAACGTTAAAACGCAAAACTCTAGCTAGCAAAATGCCAAAGAATAAGACAAGCAGAACTGAGCTGATACTGACAGGGGCAGCAATGAATTTTTGTTCATTTTCGTTTTGCCTTATTTTTATTTTTATAAATTTTGTGCGAAATTTGTTATTATATCTACAGTATGTTTAAATGTGTTTATGTCGGTACTTGTATGTAGTTATTTTTTCCTGCTTCTTTGGATTTTGTAGAATTTTGTTTGTCGGAGGGTATGAATAAAAGAGCGATGATTTTGAAGTGTGAGTCAATTTGAAGCAATTTAAGCAATTTTTTATTAAGTGCAAAATATGCAGGAAATTGGAGCACTTTATTGTTGGGAGTTTACTTTTACTACGGACAGATATACTAAGCATATGTATTAGGTATATAACTTTTAGGTATTTGTTTAAAATATCAAAATACATCTATACATACCGTACTAGCAGATGAAAATTATGTAAATTTATCGCGGGCGTTATAAAAATTTTCCCCAAACTACGTTGAAGTTTTCTACATACGAGTAGTGTTCTTTGTTACATAGGTCACAGAAAATGCAAAAAGCCCTATCTATTGACAATTAATGCAGAATTTTACAATAAATATTTAAATTTGTTGGTCCTTTTTAATTGAAATGCATTTAAAATGTTAGATTGGGCTTTTGGCATTTTCTGTGACGATATACATACATATGTATTTATATAGCTGATTCTCATTTCAAATGCATTTTTCCTGTCCATTGAAAATATAGCAAAATACTTTGTAAAATAAACGCATAAATTATAATATGAAAATTGCTTTAGCATGTTTTAATGAATTATAAATATATGCAGTAAAGTTTTATTTTTGTCAGATTGCCTATTAGGTGTAAGAAACAAAGAACGAACAAACTGTTTTTAGTCTCTTCGTACAAAATGGCGTGTCCGTTATGCATGCTGTTGATTGCCCACATTAAGAAACTGTGAATTTTTCCTAAAACCATATTAAAATTATAACGGTTTTATAATATTTGCATTTGCTTCTCTATTCTATTCCTATTTTATACATACAATTTTTGACAAATATTAGAAATTATAATTTTTTTTACTTTTTTATTGTTGTTGTCTGCCATCTTTTGTATTGAGCGTTACGTTATTTTAGTACGCTTCATTACTCAGTTTAATTATTAAAATTGCATTAGCAACATATACTAAAATAACAGCGGGTTTGTACTTCTAAATATTTAAAAGTTCTGTGAACTTTTTTAAATGGTATTATATTACAAAACGATACGCCAATCAATCATCTTTTGTATAAAAAAAATTTGTTGAGTGTTACCCGTGTTTTGTTTTAAGTAATTGAAATTGTTTATGAATACCTAAAAAGGTTATGTTAAAATACATAGAGTATACATCTAAATTGAATTCAAAATAAAGTTAGTGTTCTGGAAAAAATATTGAATTCGTATAAAAAATGTATTAAGCGTTACATAAAAAAAATTTTTAAATAAAATTTATCTATAAATTTTAGGACGTTAAAAGAAGTTAACTGCTGGTGAAGGTTAGAGACTATGTAAAGAACATACATATCTGTTTATAAATTTCTGGTTCTCTTTGAAAAATGTTGCTTCTACCGTACTGTGGGTTGTTATATATTCGAAGAAAGTATTAGGTAGGTTGTATTTTGCTAAAAAAAATTTTTGAAATTGACATAAGCTTTGACATTGTAAACCCAAGTCAAAATCGAAAAAGCGGTCATAACTTTTAATTTTGGCCTGCGATTATTATACTTTTTTTGTTTTTAGAGAGTAGATGTATACTGCTTGCAAACTCTATACTAATTTTTCTTACGTATTTTTTCGCAAAAATCATTCCCGGAACAAACCCGAAAGCAAATGTAGCGCTCAATATACAAAAATGCTATATAATCGAAAAATATTATTTTATTTCAGGATCTATTGAATGAAGCGAAAACTACAATATGAATCATACCTTCTTATATTTGATTTAGTTACATTGGTAAACAAAAAAACACGGAATTTACAGTTATTTTTTAAGTCTTAAACGAACACACATACTTCTTAAGCCTTTTTCGGCTTTTCTGCAGAAACACCCACGGTCTTGGCATCAATCGAACCTGCGGCCCCCGGTTAATAGTGTAGTACACTATCCATTACACTACGGGCGTACCCAATCAATCATATATATTAATTTTCTTCACAAATCGCATTATTCATTACTATTGAAAGATGTGTAAATTTAATATAAAAAAATTACGCCATTTCGGTAAACAAATTAAAAAAAAGGTTTGTATGGAGGAGTTTATCCAAATCGATCCAAGTAAACTGACTTACATATTTATTTGGCCATCTTGTAGTGATACATAATTGCTACTTTTGGTTATATGCCTAATATAAAGACATACATACATAGATCTGTGTATACAGATGTACATACATAAATGTGCACGCTAAAATAATATAAATACGTTTTGTACTAAACAGTTATTTAAAACTTGAAGGAGGAATTACCATTGAGGAATAACATTGTTGTTTCTATATGTTTTAAATATAAAATTTATTAAGAAAAAGATTAGAGGCACATTTTTTAGTTGTTAAATTCTTTATTTAAAAAGTGTTTAACAACGTTTTTACTAAATTCGAGTTAATTTATCTTTTGTTATAAAATTTTGTAAATTCGCTAGTAAATGTTCCTCCTCAAATTAAATTGTCATTTCCGGTTTCATATTAGAGTTGCCGATAATATAAGAGGTCTCGACTGCAAATAACTCGAAAATGACAACCAGTTTTTAAATACAATATAATCCACCATATTCTCTGTAGGAATTATAAGGAATAATAGACATACTTACATACATATGTACATGAACTGAAACTATTAATTAATTCTAAGTAAAGTTCGGGCGGTTTATTGGTGCACTTGGTCTTAAGTTGATTGATTTGAGATGAATCGCAATACTGTAAGCCATGTGCATTTGATGTCAAAGTTCATATATTGCTAAGTTCATGAATTTATCGTTGAGATGCCATATTAAAGGGCACAAAATGGCTTTTAAAATGTCATGTCTTGATTTTATTTTCTAATATTTAAAGTAGGGATGTAACGAATACCGATACCGATACCGATATATCGGCGATACTTCAGATTTTCCGATACATCGGTATCGGCGATATTTTACTGTCGATACGACGATACTTTTAAAATTGTTTTCAGAGTTTATTTTAACAAATTATTTATGTTTGTTCAATTTTACCATGAATTAAATTCACTTCGTTATTTTTTAAATCTTATTAATATCAATTTTAAAAATTAATAACATTTTATGCTGTTATTTTGTAAAAAATTATTTATTTTTTGTTAATTTTACAATGAATTCAAATTCAAGTCGTTGTTTTTTAAATCTTATTCCAGCAAAAAACACTCCAAAGAAGTCATGAAAATGTAGAACTCGCGATCCGGAAGTATTGCAAATTTAGATCATTTCTAATTATTTTTACATATCCTTGCCAATGCAAGAAGTTCTGTTTTTCGATTACCAATCACCGAATTGGAAACGATGCTAGGACAAATTTCTTTTTCGGTGTTCTATAATGATTTTTCCTCAAGGAAAAAGGATAAAAAATTACCCATTTTCACAATTTTTTATGCAAATTTAAACCCAAGTTGATAAATGTTCTTTAAAAAATCGATTGTTTTAAAAAGCATTACAAAGGAATTAAAATTTTTTTCTTGCTTTTCTACTAATTATCTGCATATTTATAATATAGATTTTTTTGAAGCAAAGAAAATGTAGCTCCTTAAAAATTACTTCAAATTTTTTATACTGGGTTAAAATCAATTTTAAATATTCTATCTTACAATGTAATTTTGTATAATAAAAAAATTGCAATTGAGTTTTGTTGATCTAAACTTGAACTGAATTTCAATATTCGTATTGGTATCGGAATCGGTATCGGCGACATTTATTTTTAAATATCGGTATCGGTATCGGATCGGCAAAACGGCGTATCGTTACATCCATAATTTAAAGGTCGAATTATACTAACATAATCCCTGCGGTCGATTTCTCAAAAAATAGTATTTTTAAAATTATTAAAAAAAAAAATATATGTTGATGATAAACTCCTCCTTTTTATTTCCACCAAGTATTAATATTAAAGGTCGTTTGTGGAGGTCTTGTACTCAAATGTCCTAACACCTAGAAGTCTAGTGCTACCTATAATGCCGGCCGTGCTCAGGGCTAATGGGGTGGAAACTTTGTCTACTGAGGAGTAGGTTGAGAGTCGCACATTAAAATTTATGTAAAAGGTAGCATTAATGTCAAGTGCCAACTAACTGATAAATAATAACAACAACAAAAATTAATGGTAATGGAAAAATAAAATAAGGTTAGAGTAAAGCTTAGGAAGTGAGATGTTATTCCCTCTTATCGTTCTGTTACCCGCCCTTCCTGTCTAACATTATTATTCTTTTGTTAGACCCTTTATGGTACCCTAGTTATTAAATATTAAACTTTTCGTGGAATTAAAACTTTATAGTTAAACATTACAGATGAAAATTGAAAATATCATAAACGATAAATAATAAACGATATTTGTTTTTAAATTTTTAATCACAAATGTTTGTTTTTTGATACGAAAAAAAAAACAAAAAAAAAGCCTTAAAAGTATTAAAATACGGTCTCTGGGTAGTAGTTTTATTGACTTTTGTTACGACAAAAAATTTTCAGAATAATAATTTTCTATTTAAAAAATCTATGCAACATATGCACGAAAACGCTCTTACATTTAACGAAATATTTTGTAACTAGATGTGCCCGCCCGCATCGCGCGCTTAAAGCGCGCTTTCTGACTATAAGGTGTCTATACAATATAATAATACAGCGTTCTTTATATATTGTTTAAAGTTCCCGTTATGCAAAATAAACAGTTCTACCAACGTTAAAAAAAAAACAACAAAAAAAATCTTTCTAATTTCCAACAACATTTATATTAGTAAAATAGGATACATTTTTGTTTTTTTCTATTTTAACTTAGAAATTACCTATTTTATCGCGGTAAAAAGTATTCTATGTTTGAATCAGGACTCTAAAGTACCTCCATACCGAATTTCATGAAAATACATTCAGTGGTTTTTGCGTGACGCGTGTTCGGACAGACAGACAGACAAAAATTCAAATATTTGGTGTTTTGTTCTCTAAATCGATTACTGTTTACGCCACCATAAAAATTTTCAAAAAATATATCATGTACAGACACGCCCCTTTTACAGTTATTATATGTATAGATTTCGCCCCACGAAACTCTTTCGTAAAATATACGACATGTACGAAAATAATAAGAAAATATTAAAAAAAGTGTATCTCAGCCGGGCTACGAAATCGCAATCTTCAGGTTTCAGGGCAAGTACTCTGCCCCCTCAGCCATCGTCTACTTATTTAATAAGAGCTAAAAATTTGTTTTATTTACTTACATCTGAAAAATATATTTTTATAAAAAATAGTTTTAATTTATGTTTTTATTTCAAATACATATATTTTTTAACAATGAAAAATATTTGTGAAAAGTTTTCGATACTTTCGTAAATTCAAAAAATACTACCTAATTTTTTTTTTGTAATATGTGCGAAAGTTTCGTATATTCTACGAAAAAAGTAACTACGAAAGATTTTTCGTAAAATGTTTCATGGATTGTTTGCAGTGTAGTGACTATTATTACTGTGTCAGAATATGCCTGTTAGTGGAAAACATTTTTTAGGATTTTAAACCTTTATAAAATGATTTTAAACTTACAGTAGGGACTCTCCCCTTACGTTCTGCATGAATTTTGCTGTGAATATTTGCCCTAGTCAGTGCAGAACCAAAGTCTGATATCTTTTGATAGATGTGAACGTCTTTAGTTAAATAATAGTGGTGGTTTAACCAATAATACTTATATGAAAAATCTTTAGGTGAACAACCCCAATAGTTAGGTACAGACCGTGAATTTGGCCCTAACTATTGACATAGGAGTCAGTTTTTCGGAATATCGTATTGATACTAATATTTATAAAGGTATACATATGTATTGGCAATTATGTTGGCCCTTAGAAGATGTGACTAATCTCGGACCGACTACACTGTACAACGAAAGGTGACTTGCTCTAACTTAATGCACCGAAGATAGTAATGCAGATCTTCATTTATTGCAGAGAAACAGACCAGAGGTTTTAGTGGAGTCAAATCGGCAACCTTCCCAGACTATTAAACTAACTCCGCAATGTTTATTTCATACAAAACTACTGGTCACCCCAAATAATAAAAATTATCAAAGTAAATTTCAGTGACAAAATTAAACATATTTTTGTGTTAAAATAACTAAACTACATTTTTAGTTTTCAACATTTTGTTTTTTCTTTCTCATATGGCAAAACGTATTTGTTTTCTCGCATTTAGTCAGTTATTTCTGTTCAATTATCAAGTTGAAATAAAAATTCTAAGAAATAACAAAGTAAAAAGATACAAAATACAAATACAAAAATATTAGCAAAATATAAAAATACTAAGCCCAAGGAACTAAAAAAACAATAATGAACACCAGTGGCAACAACAACGATTGCCAAAGTCAACCTAAAAACGCTAAAAAAACAGACGACAGCCAGCAAAATAAAAGAATTTGAAAACGAGAACATTGACATTTCAGTTTGTTAGTTAGTGCAAAACAACAAAAATAACATTGACATGATATTCTTAGAAAGTTTAAAACAAAATTTAAAATATTTCTTTTTGGTTAACCAAACATATTTACGAAATACTCATGTATGTAATTGTTTGTATGCATAAAAAATTTCATATACATTTTTATAAAATATATTAAGCAAATATATAAAAATTTGTACTTAGTTTAATTTAAATAAGTTGAAAGAGAAGTTACCTGCCCAAGGTGAAACTTCCGAGGCACTTACACATGTTTACTTACACTTAAGCCTAGTTCGATGCTCTGCCTCAATTTCAGATTTTATAAATACACTGACTAAGAATTATCTAGAATTTTGTAAAGAAACTTGTTTGTACTCATGCAAACTCTTTTTTTTATAAATGATAACATGGAAAACTATTTACAAAAAACCTAAAGGTGATTACACTGAAAGAATTTCGCTTCATAAATCCAATGAAACAATTTCGTTTGATTTTTTTCACAAATCTAATGAAATATTTCACAATTCTAATGAGATTTCAATACAGTTTTATGGAAAACCCTTCAAGTCTTACAAAATATTTTAATTGGTACTTAAAATTCTTTATATATATACTATAAAAAATTAAAAAAACATATTAAAAATTTTATGTTTTAGAATGTCATAATTTCAATGAAATGTATTTCGTTGATATGATGAAAAGTTTTATTGGATTTATAAAATAATTAAATCACATACATATTTCTTTTAAGCATACCTTAATTTATTTCAACAATTGGCAGCCAATATCGAACAACAAAAATAGTTGTATATGTTTGTTGCTATTGTTGTATTCTTTCTTATCATTATACACTCATGGACAAATTGTTTTGACAGTGCTGTTGGCTGAACTAGCTAAGACGTTGCCTATAAAGCAAATGACGAGAATCAAGAGTCTGAGTTCGATAATGTGAGCGGTCATCAACATTAAAAATGTTTGTGATGTATTTCAACCATGGAATTGTCAATAAATTAAAATAGACAATAAAAAAGATAAGTTAATGAGGCTACTAAGTATGTAATAATTTCATTGGAGTAATGAAATAACTTCATCAAAATAATGACAGAATATCAATAAAATAATGACAGAGTTTCATTAATATAATAAATAATTTCATTAAAATTATGAAACAGTGTCATTAAAACAATGAAATAATTTCACTGATAAAATAAATTATGTTCATTAAGTTAGTGAAATTATTACATTGGAGCAATGAAACTATTTCATATATTTAATGAAATTTTCATTAAAATAACTTTAACGAAACTTGTTTCCTTAATCCAACAAAGCTTTAATGAAATTTTTCATTCGATTAGTTTTAAAAAATTCACAAAATTTATGAACAAAATTCGTTCAGTGTGCTACCGAACAGAGAGTCGCCTGAAATTTGTTAAACCCGTTTATCAATTTGTTTTTTACATACTTCTTATAGCAACTTGAAATTCAGATTGCTGAAAGTGTGAATTCTTTTTGTTAAAGAGAAAATGCAGTTTATTTTATTTGTTACACCAAATGAAGGGATAAAACAACAAGCTTGGATGCTTGTTTTTACAGACATCACTTTAATAACCTTTCTAATATAATGAGAACTAGCTAACCATTTTGTTTTAAATATATAGCAATGCATATGTCTAAGAGGACTTCCAGGGAGGACGAGATATATAAAATATGTTCTATATGTTGTGGTTAAGAATCTAACTATATTCTACGTTGAATAAAAGACTCATAATATACAGTAGCTACGAGCTATAAAAGCGGAATGACAAAGTAGAAACACCGCCAGAAGAAAAAAAGTATGCTTCCTCAAACGACCTTTTATTTTAAGGATAGGAACGCTTTTAAGCGATTTATATAACGTTTTCTGCGTTTTGTGAAAAATAATGTAAAATCAGTTACGTCCATATGTACAAAAGCTCATTAGCAATACAAATTAAACATGGTTGAGTCAACCATTATCGAAGAGCAACATTCTATGATTAATTATATGGTTGAAAATAAGTCTGTTCTAAATATAATAACCTTATATATGGTTCAAACTAACTATATATGGTTCAAAACAACTGTTAATAATTTTCTTTTTTGATGAAAAACATATGAGGTACTGAACTAAGTTAGCTACATATACTCACCTGAATTAGCTTAAATCACCTTGCTTTTAACGTGTTACCTGTTCGATTTACACTATTTTCGTTTAGTTAAACACCAATTAAAAAATAAATGCAGCATAAATAAGAAGAAAATTTTTTGCAAGTATTTAATTGTATTTACTTATTAACCTGACTGTAATTATCACATGCCTCTTGTTATGCGAGCTTGTAATATTTTGCACCCAAAAACATTTTGCCATATCAAGCCTGGTGGCCAATCAACGAAGCATTGCGAATATTTGCTTTGTAATTTAAATTATGTTTTCACTTCATTTTTATTATGTTTTCTTTCTTTTTGTGGTGCATTGCCGTTGTTTAATTGGTAAGTTTGCAGAAAACTATTGTATGTTAGCATGGTTAAAGATATTATCTCGAACTAGATACAACTTAGAGATAAATATATTTATATTATAAATCTTCTATCAAATTAATAATAATCAGAAAGTTTTTTAGCTTGAAACACTACCATTAGTTTAGCTAAATAGACTTAAATTACAAGATATTATTAATAAGTCAATTTGTCTTTTGGTAAAAGCAGAAAAAGTTGCAATAATTTATATTAAGGTAAATATTATTAGTATGCGTGCTAGTTTTTGTATGTTTTAAATATTTTTTATAGTTTAATTTTATATATTAACAGCCAGCAAGATTTTCCAACTACAGATTTCACTTTTACATTAATGCAATGCATATCGATTAGGGACTCCAAACGGGACTCGTTTTTGTAGATCCCGGGATTCGGGATTTCAGAATTTAAAATCCCGAGATCTCGGGATATTTACGGATCCTGGAATTTTTCGGGATTTCGGGATTTTTATGTTTTATAAAACACTTAATTTATGGAGTAAAATATTTTCATTATATATATTCTTAATGACAACTATAAAACATTAAGCAAGAAACCCTAATTTTAGTGTATTTTAATACAGGTTTTAATATTTTACTGCATAGTAAAATATAAATTTGGGAAAGAGGACGTTACAAATTTAAAAATTTATCCATTGAACTAGGATCTTTGAAAATAAATTAGATAAAATAATGATATTGCTCCCTTAGCGATTAAAATTTCATTATTACTGAGTTATCCGTTGACCAAATGACGCCACAAAAATGCTCTGAACCCACTATGACCAGGTACTCAGCAAATCAATGTTTTGTTACCTATTTATAGCTTTTGTAGTTATTCAAAGTACTCTAGCACAAGCTCGGATGACAATTTTCATGAAAGGAGAGGTTACAGAGCTGCTGGATTATCCGAAAAGATAGCTTTATTTGAGCCCTTAGGACTTTTACTTAAAATAATGACGGCACATGTTGGAATTGTCCCAGTTTCCGCCAGAAATACCGTAGGCCATTTGCATCATTTGAGTGCCCCTGTAGCTGAGTGGTAGCGACGCTAGCCGGTCAGTCCAAAGGTCGTGGGTTCGATTCCCGCCATAGACTCTCGGTGTTTCTCCGCAGACAAACTTATCGCTTCGCGGGTTGTGTTTGTTTAAAAAAAAACATGGAAACATATATTGAGTCTAAAGACTTGCGCAGCAATATTGGGTTTTTGATGTATAAGTGAACCAACATCCTCACTCGTAGGCTTGAGTGCCCTAAGTGGAAAGGTGACATAATATTTTCACGAACCTCAGTTCATAGTTTATGATGTCTATCGGCAGAGGTTATAGTTCTCTTTAAGATATTGTACTCAGGATCGATGAATGCTTGTTGCCAACACAATGAAGAGATTTTCCAAGACCCATCATGTAAGCAGCCGCTGCTGCAGAGGATCTTATGAAGATCTGAATAGGCGTTAGACGAATTAAGGGCTGAATGGCAAAGGCTAGACATATCGTCATTACACCGGTAGCAAGAAGATATGCCAGCATAGCTTAGTAGCTTCTACAACAAACCGAGTTCTCGGCCACCACACAATCGCGATGTACCTGATATTCGGTCTGATATTCAGGCATATTCCGCATTACTTGCGAAATAAAAGTGTTTGGAGATGTCATAGCATTGCTGTTATAAATAATAATTTGCAAGAAATATGGTTTGATAATTCCGAACATATTCCTTCCACATGGATACAGAACATACCCACAGAACATACATAGAGAAAATTCATAAATCTACATTATCATTTTAGGGCTCATACTTCATACAGGTCCATCCAGCACAACTCTAGATACTTTTTGTATAACTAATTCTACATAGGTATTCCAAGCCAGACTTCTGCCAAGAAAATTACATAAATAACTGACATCCATAGAATAAGGGATACTGTATCCCTTTAACGATACTATACCAAAATCGAGTTTTCTCTTAAGGGTGAAGTAGAGCACGAGCATTATTCATGACACCTGAGAGAACATAGCCGAATTTCCCAGTTATCATAATCGGCGTATCAAGTCAGTTCATGTCAACCTTCACTACAAACCTGAAATAGTTCGTCTATCACCGGCGACAAGGGGAGTGATGATGGAGGATATATTTTGACAGCCACAATACATTTACGAGTTTTTAGTATAAGAATTTTACTTAAAAAGCGTAATTTAAATATTTCGGGACTCCCCGGGATTTTTTTGACAAATCCCGGATTTTCGAAACTAAAATTATATAAAAACTAAAATTATATAAACATATTTTTTTTTAAATTTTTTTATTATTATTAGAGAAAAAACATAAAACAAACATAATTTGGCGTATTATTAAATGCAACGGAACTATAGTTGTGTTGCCAGTCGACAACTGAAAATTTATGGTTACCAGAAAGGCACTAACTAGCAACTGAAATTGACAGCTCTCAATTGCCAGTTGCCATCAGTAGTATCATTTTCAGCAACTAGTAACCCAACTGAGGCTCGGTTGCCATCTATAATTGGCCTATAAATATTTTTTTAAAAAATTGAGAAATATGCATTAAAAAATTTTAATTACTCTTAAAATATGCATTTATTGGCAAAATATGCAAAAATATGCACTTACCACCAAAATATGCAAAAATATGCAACTACAAATCGATGCCAAACTACTTAAAATTTAATGATTCGCCTATATAATTAGTCAATACCTCTTTATCTATCACCACAGAAAACATGCATTTGCATGAAAGTCCGAACCCTGATCATTACATACTTTGAAAATAATATGTATTTTATATAACAATTAAAAACATTTGTATTTTAATATAAAAATATTAGAAAAAAGTCTGACTTTTTAGAAATCAAGTTTGGTGCTTAATGTTTTTGAACCCAAAGCACATAGAAAAGCGATATTCATTACTTTTACAATATTTGGCACCACCACGTAGTGGTATGCAAAATTTTTCTTTATATGTATGTTATATGCCTATGTATGTTATATGGAATCAGCCATTTAAAAATTTTAAGCATATAAATTATTAACCTAAATGCTGCATAAATATTGTTCTTTGCTTCTATTTTCTGCAATTAAGTTGTGCAAGTAGATAATCTTGGTTTTGGATTATTTTAACAAATTTCTAATAGTTGTCCTCATAAAAAAATAAAGTTAGCGATTTTGGAAGAAACAAACTGCCAACAATACGCGATATACATTTTTTCTTGCATGGTCTTACATTTTCGTAAACACATTCATAGAAAAATACTTAAAATTACTGAAGCGTATGAGCTTTTGATGCCTGTTGGAAATGGGTCTATGGTCAGACGTTTATTAAAAAGACAGTCATGGAAAAATTAACATAAAAATTATCAGGGGATTGTAACCATCGAAGCATACAAATAATTGCAAAGTATTTTTCAAAAGCATCAGAAAACTACAAAACTGTAGAGTTTCCTCAATACCGACGGTAAACAATTTTTGATTTTTATCGATTTTCTTTTTATTTTAAACAGCACTCTGTTGCTTTAAAAATAATAATATTGATGACGTAGTTTGTCTGATGTTTTTTTGCACACATTATTATTTTTGCCAGTCCCAAATTAAAATCACACAACAAAATTGAAGGTTTTTGCTCTTGTTGTTTGCCTTAAATACCCAGAAAAATGAATAATGGCTGCTCTTTTGTTAGTCGACCTCCATAAAACACACATCCGTCGAATCACATTGATCAACCCATAAATATACAACACACTCTCAAACATTCTTTTCATTTGAACAGGCGGATATACACACACACACTCATTTCACAACAAAAACACGCCAACTTTTACACCAAGAGAGAGAACGAATGAGTAACATGGCAACGAATAAACAACATTAATAACAAAATTAAAGCAGGAACATTTTTTACCAGTCATTGATTGCCGTCGGCAAAAACGAAAACAAAAATTGTTCAACCATTGTTGTGTGGCAGACATCTGCTGCCGTTGTTGCATGTGCCTTTGAATGGTAGAACTTCAATTAATTTCTACTCCATGAGCCAACAAACTGTATTTCTTCCAGGGATGCAAAATAATATTTTCAAATTGTACTACTTTTCAAGAAAAATTGTACTTTTTTCAGTCCGATTGTACTAATATCTTGTTTTATTATTTTATAATATTTTTTACTCAAAATCAACAAAAAATCACATTAAAGTGCACTTGCACTAAGTTCTTGTACGTGATGATCCTGATGAAATGGCATCTTATCTTCCTGATGCCGAAATTGATTTAGCTAAATTTCCTACAGAAAATCCTATTACTTTAGTAAACCCAATTAACTGGTGTGTCGCCATCTCGGGAGGAATCGCAGCTATTAATGAACTTTTTGTAAAGGTTCGGAACATCATTACCTGTTTTTTCTTTATTATGTTCAACAATTTTAAGCTTTTTGATTTCAGTCTTACCAGCGTAAAATATCATCGATATTTTCAACGCCTGGATTTTTTTAATCTTTCGTTTGCCCAAGTTTTTGGAACAGTATACATTCATGTTTTAGGTAAGTACTTTTAAAGTTGTAACAGCTGAGTTATGAATTTTAGTCGAAGTGTACGGTTTTTTTATCCAAAGCTATTTAATTAGTTTGCTCAAGTTCGTTTTTTCAATCTTTGAATTAAACTATTTTTTTTATTTAAGAAAGAAATTCTAAAGCATGTAAATATTGAACATTCAAAGAAAAATTTGGCTGTAGGGAAGGTTGAGCTGACATCAGATGTTTCGAGACCTCCACCGTCTACTCATCAGAGCCCTTTACCTACATTGCCAGCGACGGCAGCATCAACCATTTAGAGAAAATTTTATTACTTTAATAAACCCAATTAACAGATGTGTCGCACCTCGTGACGAATCGCACCTATTAACGAACTTTTTGTAATGGGCCAGAACTTCACTAACTTTATCATGTTCAACTATTTTAATCTTTTTGATTTCTGTCTTAGCAGCGTGAAATATCATCATCATATTTATTTTGCCCAAGTTTTTTTTAACAGTATACATTCATATTTTAGGTAAGTGCCTTTCAAGTTTTAACAATTGAGTTATGAATTTCAGTGGAACTGTAAGGTTACCCCCCCCCTCAATTCTTGAAATAACAGTAAATATCAGTTTATTTTTTTAATTTTTCATGTATACCTTCGACCAAAACGTACATATGTTGTCGTTTTTCAAAAGATTTAATAATTCGGAACCATTTTCCTTCTTCTTGAATATTCAAGAGACCACTGGAGATGGGGAAAATCGTTTCAAGTTCTAACAAACCTCGTCACTCTCAAAAACTTTGAAATTATGCAAAATTGTTCATTGGGTTGCTATTGTACTTTTGGCTTTCAAATTGTACTAAAAAAAGTACAAATGTACCATTTTTGCATCCCTGATTTGTTCTGTTCGTCAGCGCAAGAAGTTGTGGTGGTGAGTATTAAAATAAAATATGGAAAATTGCTCTCCTGCTCTTTTTAAAAACATAATATTAATTTAATATCCTTGTTTACTGTTGTAAATTCACTATAAGCATACGACCGTATATGTGTGAGAAAATTTGAAAATTATTAATTAATTACTTTACCATTTGTCTCTTTTCCACAACTTTGAAAAACATAACTGCTTAGTTTGTGTTACTCTCAATCAACTGTTTCCCGCCAAAGTTGTTTTCTCGCTCTTAAATAGTAAGAGAATGCATATTGGTTTGCTTTTTATGACTGGAAGTGAGCTCTTAAAAGACATATGTATGTTTGGATTGGAATGCTAAAGGTATTAGTAACAGAAAGTTAAAAAAAATACAGGTAGTAACTTAACATCAGTGAGGTCTTGTCTAAAAATATTTTGCAGCTAAATAGGGTAAAAAATAATGCTAAAAAATCAAAGCATTGTTGTTATTTAATATTTACAACAACGATAGTATGACAATTCCGAACATTTCATTGTGCATGGAATAAGAGACAGGCCTGAAGATATGTAAGTCCCTGTTCACAATGTGAAAGTTTTCTTTCAGAAAGTCTTAGTATTTGGGTGAGAGGGGAGAGAAGTATGGGAAGGGGTACACACTTTCATGTTCTTTAAAATTCTCTTTTGATTTGTAATTCGTAATGCCCAACCTGATATTGGCTGCAGCTTAATTTTACATTATCTTGTGGATTTCATTAAAAAAAATTTCAGTGTGTGGACACATATGAAAATTTGAAAGACAATTAGAGAAAATTGCAGAAAGAAAACTTTTACATTGTGAGCCGAGACTAACGGAAGGCTATTGGATAATTTCCATCACAAAAATTCATGTTTAAATTTTTTGCACATATGACTGTAGTGAAATTCGGAGTATATAATCTTTTCTTACTATCTTCTGGAGCACAAGTCGGTATACTATAATACTATTTTGTAACCGGCTAAATTTCTATATATCGACCATTTTTGTAAAAATATTTTCATTATAATCATAGAGCGCATCATCCTCATATGCATAGATTATCTAATACAAAAAACTTATTTTTCTGTTGCAATGAATGAAAACATAATATTTATTGAATCCAAATTCATTATTAAGCTAAGGTTCGTAACGTTATATTCAGAAAAAATTGGGCATGATTAATATTCCAAGGAACAAGGAAAAAATTAACATCAACTTATTTTTTCAACGTACACAGCAGAACAGAGTAGCGCCACTTTTGGAAGCCGCTACACTTCCATCGTCAGTGCTCACGTGTATTTGCTTATCACCACTTACTTGTCAGGTGGCTCTGTTGAATGTGATTTTAATTCTTATATATACAACTTTTTCGTGAAAATTGAGTACGAGAATTAAATCACTCTCAAGCTGATATTAAAGTGCACTTTCCCAGCGTTGCCATCGGTTTATTTTTCTTCATTCCCATTTTTCTGATTTTTGTTCTACTCAAGACAAACTTTTTTGGTTTGATTTTATACTTAAGTATATATGAACATGTAAACATGTGAAAAGCTCAAGCCAGTAGCAAATTGTTTATTAATATGATTATTTCGAACGTATTTGCTTTGTGAATCCAAATTGATTATTAGGCGAAGACTCGTAACGTTATATTCAGAAAGAATTGGGCGTGATTAATATTCCAAGGAGCAAGGAAAATATTAACATCAACTTAATTTTTCAACATACACAGCAGGACAGAGTAGCGCCACTTTCGGAAGCCGCTACACTTACATCGTCAGTGCTCACTTGTGTTTGCTTATCACCACTTCTCAGGTGCCTCTGTTGAATGTGATTTTAATTCTTATATATACAACTTTTTCGTGGAAATTGAATACGAGAATTAAATCACTCTCAAGCTGATATTAAAGTGCACTTTCCCAGCGTTGCCATCGATTTATTTTCCTTCATTCCCATTTTTCTGCTGTGTACGTTGAAAAATTAACATCAACTTATAATTTTTTCCTTGTTCCTTAGAATATTAATCATGCTCAATGCTTTCTGAATATAACGTTACGAACCTTAGCCTAATAATCAATTTGCATTCACAAAGCAAATACGTTCGAAATAATCATATTAGTAAACAATTAGCTACTGGTTTGAGCTTTTCACATGTTTACATGTTCATATATACTTAAATATAAAATCAAACCAAAAAAGTTTGTCTTGAGTAGAACAAAAATCAGAAAAATGGGAATGAAGAAAAATAAAGCGATGGCAACGCTGGGAAAGTGCACTTTAATATCAGCTTGAAAGTGCTTTAATTCTCGTATTCAATTTTCACGTAAAAGTTGTATATATAAGAATTAAAATCACCTGACAAGTGGTGATAAGCAAATACACGTGAGCACTAACGATGGAAGCGTAGCGGCTTCCGAAAGTGGCACTACTCTCTTCTGTTGTGTACGTTGAAAAATTAAGTTGATGTTAATTTTTTCCTTGTTCCTTGGAATATTAATCATGCCCAATTCTTTCTGAATATAACGTTACGAACCTTAAGCTAATAATCAATTTGGATTCACAAAGCAAATACGTTCGAAATAATCATATTAATATAATATTTATTCTTAAGTGCCCTAAAATGTTATTTTATTTTTTCTTATATTTCGCTGCAGCGAAGAGTTCTGTGAAAGTTATAGACGTTTCGCAATGATAACTCACGAATTATTTGATATAAAAACTTATACACCACAATAAAACAGCCATAACTACCCTACGGTAAATGGAACTGACACAAAACAAGTCACGTGGCCGGTCCCCACGTGGTAGGGACCAGTCTGAGTTCTAACACTTCCTATGAAGCGGACCAGCCACTTTTACATGGGGATGGCCTAGGATGAGGTAATTGATACTTTGTATGCACCTTGTAACTTGTCTCTGAACTATCTTATGGAGTCCCAATCGGTGTAGAATAATATAGATTATATATAAATATTATTCCGAAATTCAGCTGTAATTATGGATTTACTTATTTTTTTTCATTGTTACAAATCCAAGTAGCAATTGTATTTTATTTTTAAGCTGTGCCTTTGATAGGATTCGAACCGGCAACCTCCAACATGACAGGCTAGTACACTACCCACTCGACCACAGGGGAACTTATAATTTAATGTTATAAATACCATTTAAGCTCTCATTGAAGGGAGACAATTAATATTATATAGATAGATCGAATTTGTTAAGTGCCGTTTCCTACAATACTAGCCGGAGTACTAACTAAGTTGGCTGAAAATTGTTAATATATGACCATGTACACAATATGTCTTTTTACACCATTCATTACTCCTTTTTTCTGGTACCATTCTCATTTTCTCAAGTCATAGGACGAGTACTTTTGACTCAATTGTCACCAAATTTTCCGCAGGGTATTGAGACTTTTAAAATATAAATTTTTAAAAAACGTAGACAAAGCTAACACGATTAAATTTTCAATTCTCTTTCAAAGTTGCAATTCAATGCAACAGGTGTACAAAAATTACATTACATTGAAGTAATGGAATTTTCCTACCCGGTTTGCCCCTCTACAGAAGATGGAAGTACCCGTTCATATGAAATAAAATTTAGATGGAACATTTATAAGTGAACAAACGTATAAAAAATAAAAACGAATTGATACCAAAACAACAATAAATTTTCTAAAATTGTTGTTGTTTTGTGGGTATTTTACTTTTAGGTTTGTAACTTGAATTTTTGAGAACTAGGTCCTGTGGTTCATTTCTCAAAACTACAAAATATAAACCTACAAGTAAAATACCTACAAAACAACAACACGTTTACAAAATGTATTGATATTTTGTGAATATTTTACTTGTAGATTTGCAACTAGTAGTTTTGAGAAATGGGCCCAGACTCAATAGTTGAGTTCTGGTTTATAAAATCATGTAAACTTTAATATTTCCATATAAGTTGACTATTTTTTCTATGACATTTCCATATAATTTGATATTTATTGCTAAAAAATATGCCAAATAAGTAATAAAAAAGTGCTAAAAATAATGCTAAATGGAAAATTTGCAGCTAAATCAAAATAAAAAAAAGATAAATTTAACTGCAAAAATGCTAAAATGGCCACACTGCTTAACATTGAACCGTGTTGCCATTTTTGGTGTTTTTTGTTTTTGTTTAAATCTTCATACCCAGGAAACTGCTATTTATCATAGTATTTATCGTATTTATGGTATTTTATCGTATTTATGGTATTTATCATGGCATTTATCATGGTTCTTATAGGTATATCGGATGAAATATCTGATCAAGTTGATATATATCTGCAGTTTCCCATTGTTGCCGTCGGATTATAAATTTGGATTCAAAAGCAAAATAAGTTCGAAATAATCATCATATTAATAAGCAATTACCTACTGGCTTGTAATTTTCACATGTTTACTTGTTCATATATACTTAAGTATGACATCAAACCAAAAAAATTTTACTTGAGTAGAATAAAAAAAATCAGAAAATGGGAAAGAAGAAAAATAGTCCGACGGCAACACTGGGAAAGTGCAGTTTAATATTAAAAAGTTAAGTTTTACAAAAAAAATGTTTCATCGCAAATTTCGGAATAATTCCTTAAAGGTAATTTTATTTCGCGTCTTTTTGTGGTTTACTTATTCAAGTCAGAGATGCTGTTCTTGAAATATGGTGAATTATGCGGATGTATCTAGTGGAAATATTATTCATGCCTTGGAAAAAAAAATCTGTATGTGATAGAAAAAATTTAAAACGAAATTGAATTTAGTGCATTAAACTTTGTATATTTCACTTTGTTTATTTAAAGGTGGTTTCTTCTGCAAACCAGTGTAATCAGATTTTCTTCGGTAAATAAGCGACTCATTTTTTTAATTATACAGTAATTCTAAATGAAATAATATGAAATCTAACAAAAATTGTTAAAATCAATAAAACACATTGTTGGTATAACAATCATGTTAATCCAATTTTGTTTGATATAACAACAAATTTAATTAAAAATATTTCGGTGATTATTTTTGTCTTACAAAATTTCATATTTGTATTTGCAAAATTCGTTTTAATTCCAATTTCACTTAACTATTTAATTGAAATTACAAAAAAATTAATTATATTTTAAAATATTTTTTTTGTTTGTGTTTCCAAAAGCAAAATCTATAAACATACGTACATGTTCTGTTTGTTTTGTAACTTAAGTTAATTTTAAGCTAATGCATGCATATGGAGCAACTTTAAACGCAAAATATAGAATATCCGTGTCTATCAATTAATATCTTTAAAATCGTATAAGTTTTTGTAAAAATTGACGGTATTAATAATATAGATAAGCAATCACATTGAGTAGTTTGTAATACATAAAAAATTACAGTTATTTCTATTAATAAGCTGTTACATTTTGTGACAAGTACAAATAGTGCAACTGATGCCCCGTTAAAAGTAGTTGTGTTAACGTCGCAGTATTATTGTAAAGCTTTCAGCGTTTATCTTTAGTAATGATAATTAAATAATAGTCCTTTGTAGTCTTATTGGTATTTGGACGCTAAATTAAATAATCATTTTGCGGACATTGGAAAAACACGATGCCAAACAGCTTTGAAAACTTACAGCCATTACTGCTTGAATTTAATTTGTATTTTTCCTGATACATATTCAAAGTTTAATTTTGTTTCATACAAACATACATATCACACAACTTTAAGGACAACTTTTCCATTTTGCTTATTTCTATAATCTGATATGATTACAATTATGACAAATTTATTCAAACTCTTAAAGAGCAATTCTGATGCAATTAATGAAATATAAACTTTCGTATAAGCATCTTCTATGAAACTCCTTACATATACAAAATATCTGTAATCATTTCCACAAAACTGACCAACATCAACATGATCAATTCATTTGGCGGCAAATTGGATATTTTATTCAATCAACTACTTAAATACATTTAAGGAACAAAGCTTTACTTGTTGTTTAAGCTAAATCTGCCAGAGAAATAAAGCAACTTAGCAATTGCAAAATCAAGTAAATAGTCAACAGTTAATGCAAACACCTTCAAGATCTTGAAGAAAATAAGGTAAAGGAAAAACACAGAACCAAGACTTCAGTGAATTAAGTACTACTAAATGGACAGCCTGAAGAGCGGTCAGACAGACAGACAGGCATATGAAAGCCAAACGTTTTTTTTTACGTTAACAATGGGTAAATAAGTTTTGAGGCCTTAAAGAGTTAAAAGTAAGTGGTAGACACATGTGCACTTTGCAGGCATACCAGCAGCCCGACTGGCTGACTGGTTGGCTATCAGACCTCAAAAGGAAAGCCAGGTCACATACAAAAAACAGAACAAACGATGCTCTAAACGCACATACAACTATGGATGTACGTAGTATAAGTACAAAGTGAATAAAATAAGCAGTTCACAATACATCTTGTTCTACATGCAACAACTTAAAAAAAACACACAATTACTATAAAACATCTTAAAATAGGCAGGGGAATATTGTTCGGTTTGAATAAATGGGTCGCTTGTTCTGGTCCAAGCTCTAAGTAGTCCGCTAGTGCTGCTGTTGATGATACTAGTGCTTTGTGCTTTGTGTAACATGCTGCAAACAAAATGTCTTGTTTAGCAAAGTTTGAAACGGAAACAAGCAACATTTTGTAATTCTCTTGTTAGTTGTTTGATATTGTTAACTTTTTTTCATTATTTTTATTAATGCGCTTTTTGTTGTTATTATTATGTTTTGTATGAAAAAAGGATGAACATTTTAAGTTTAAAAGTGCGTGAAGTATATTGTAATGTTGTTGTTTAATATTAACCCTTGGATGACTTTGGAAACTGTGGACAACCTTGTTTTTATAAGAAATTTAATACTTATTCATTACTAAGTATTGTCTAACACCACAGCTGCTTGCTATTTCAGTTAATTAATATTAAAAAAGGGAAAATATAGATGTGATGCATTTAAGTGAAAAGGAATTTATGTATATCTTCTTTATGGTAGTGTAGATAAAACGACCTTATAATAATTTGATGGAATTACATACATATAATTTAAAATAGCCCAACACTCAAAAAACTAAGAAAGGTAGCGCATAATATGTTCAACTGGAAACAGAAGATTTGATTATGCAATATATAAGTCAATTGGAAAAGCAACATTAAAAGTAGTAAGCACAATGTAAAGAAATAGATATCATGCACTGCCGTACTAAAAACTTTTGGTTATTAAGTTTTAAGCTTGGTTGAGCCAAATTAGATTGATTTTTAATATTCAATAAGGATGAAGAGATATAACATTCTGTTGACATTATCTTGAACTCTGAGAAATTTTTAAATCTTTTTTAGATATTTCATAAGTATCTCTAATATATTAAAGAAAAGTATTTAAATTCAGCAATCTCATAAAGGGTTATTTGTGGTACGTATTAATGTTGTTGTGGTAGAAAATGTTTGAGCTTGCGTTTGAACAGATACAGATAATGTGTGCAAGCATGCGTACACTTTTTCTTATTCCATTGTATGGTCACGCACGCAACTTTTGTTTCTCTTTTTGGGTCTGCATCAAAAGGATAAACAGTTCTAAACAGAACATAATATTAAGTTCTTAAGTTGAAACTAAAGCAAAAAATTAACAAAATTAACAAGGCTCAAAACACAATTTAAACTCATGCAAATTCGATGTCCAAAAACCAACAGCAAACAAAACTAACAAAAACAACATCTTAAGAAAAAAATGCACAAGCATGAAACGCAACATTTAAAAAGATAAACAAATGCATAACTAAACAGGAACAGCATCATTTCTTCGTTTTCATAAGATTTTTAAATGAACTTTTCTCTTTTTCATCATCTATTTTTTTATATACTTTTTTTTTGTCCAGAGTAGTCTTCTTCTCTAGAGAATTTGGCAGACAAGTGATAAACTTTTGTGGCCCCATTTTAAAATATTTCAAATGCATGTTTTCAAAGCGCAGTTCACAGTGATACTTGCCTCATATTACCTGGATTAGTGCAACAAATGTTTAACAAAGTCTAAAGTCTCTACGATCCTGAAGTCTGATGTTTCTATCAGTAAGCGGAAAAAAGAAGAACCAAGCAAACATGAATGAAACTATCTACACCTATACAAGCGTACACACGCACATGTCCAGTTGTATGCATCTTTTGATTTTTTTTCTTTCTTTAAACTGCAGGTTTCTTCAGATCCACTCAGTGTGCCTGTTGCCTCGCTTTCATCGCCTTTCAATATTGATTTCAAACTAAATTTCCATATGTAAATTGAAGTTCAATTTTGGCATTTTATAAATCCATACAAATGAATGCGAAATCTTAATACGAGGGAACCAAATAAGACTAATTGATTAGCACCAAACAAGATTTTTATCTTTTTGAAAACTTTATTATTTTCAGTAACAGAAAGACAGGAACAAATATAAATAAATGAATAAAAAACTTAGTCGAAGATATTCCACCACTCCTATGAAGATGTATTTTAATTCGATTAAGAAGGAATTTAAACACTTGAAGAAAATATAAGTGAGAAAAATATGCAAAAAATTTTAATAAATAAAACTGATTGGGAAATGAAAAAAATCTCAAACATAAATTTAAGTTATCTTGTCTTATTAAGAATGATTTCATTTTAAAATGCAAAGAATATACTACTGCGTATTATTGTTCGCAATATTATTCGATATGCATAGAGGAGAAACCCATTAAGATTTGCCGAAAATCCTTGATCAATACATCCGGTTTTGAACACATCGATGATCATGCGTTGACAACACGTAACTCATTCTTACAACTTTTCGGCTAAAGAAATTACATTACTCGTATAAATAGGCTGAAAGAGTTACTAGCAATGAAATAAACACAGAAAGAAAAACGCCGTACTAAATTCAAGTATTGCACGTCTCATAAGCGAAGCGTTGATTTTATTTATTTAGGAAATTATTGTCATTTCTTTTTATTATGATAATATGGTATGGTTCCATTATGTTGGCTTATCGACGTACACCTTTTCTTTCAAATAACCCCAAACAAAGAAGTCCAACTATGTCAAATCACATGATCTTGGTGGCAATTGACATCGCCACCACGTGAGATAACACTACCATTGAATTTGTTGCGCAAAAGAGCCATTGTTTCGTTAGCTGTGTGGCAAGTAGCATCGTCCTGTTGAAACCACTTATCGTCCAATTCGGGCCATAAAAAGTTCGTTATCATCTCACTATAGCGAACACCATTCACAGTAACTGCCTGACCGGCCTGGACGGCTCTTCTGCCACACTATCGCGAACAGCAGCAATATTTTCTGCAGTACGAGCTGTACAGACCCGATTTGCTCAAATTTTTGCACAATTTTTCGAATGTACGCACATTGGACGATTAAATTGACCGAAAAAATCACGAAGTGCACGATATTTTGATTTGAACGCCCATTTTCACAATAAGCCTTAATAACTTTAACGCGTTGCTCGATTGTATGTCTTTCCATGGTTTAAATTGAGTCAGTCTGAAATTGAGAAATGTCAAATGAAATGCAGAAATAAACTTGACGTTTAGGTGTGGTTCACATTCAACATCGGCCCTTAAAACTTAACCACCCTTTACATAAGTAGTGAAAATATAAATTCTCAAGTCTGTTCTGTTCCAGGATTAAATAAGTAAAAGTTAGCCTGATTCGGGCTTGATTCAAGTACGCTGCGCTATTGATTCAAGTACGCAGCTAGGATTGATAGAAGTACGCGACTGGATTGATTCAAGTATACAGCGGCCTTGAATCTACGTGTAATACGACGTTTGTCAGCTACTTGTCGGCTATTCCCGCACAATGAAAATAAAGAACAACAAGAGCAGAACAGTGATTTGTGGCTATCATCAAGCAAACAAACACCAACACAGTACGAGTACGATTGTTTATAAAGTTTATAAACATATTCGTACTTAAAATAAGAATTTTTTACATGAATAAATGCTAATCAGGCTAAAATTAATTTTATTTTGCACTTGAATATTCCGACTTAATCAATCTTTCTGTACTTAATCTTAGAAAAACCGGGATTACCGTACTTTTGACCCCGCTTGGGATTAATTTAAGTACGGATGCATTGATTTTTCTCTTCAGTAAGTTTGGTTTTTTTATTTTAAGAAAAGGAACGATTTTTTTTTATCGATTTATATAAAGTTTTCTGCGTTTTGTGAAAATAATAAAAAATCAGTTACGTTTTATCAGCGTATGATCATCTATACCGAGCAAAAATAAATTTGGTACAAGGAAGCAATAAGATTAATTAGAAGGGCTTCGAAGATGCGCCAAGGCACACAGTGCACCCCCTCTGCCTTACGAGAATGCAATAATGTAAGCGACTGAAGAAATTTACCACACACACGACACAGTTCTTCGGCTATTTATGTTTTTTCATGTTTTTACGCCCGAAGTTTTTTATCCAACTCACCAGTGATGCCAACTTTTGGGACCCAAAACGCGCAATATTTTTTTTAAAATGGGCTAAAACGAGCTAAATTGAAAAAAGATACGTATAAAGCCATATCCAGTCAAATTTTTCGAAAAAGCGCCAAAAAGGGCTAACTTATAAAGTGTTTCTTGTGAAAATCACAACACGTTTAAAGTTTTGGACCAACTTAGAATCACAACCAATTTTTAGAGAAACATAATATTATTCTAAGCTCTTTTTCTTTTTATTGCTCGTAAAGCAAACTAAAAAAAGAAAATTAGTAAAAACGATGCTGCCAAGTTAATTCACAAGTCGCTATTGCTAGAATAAAGAATGAAATATTTCGCAAAATTAAAAAAAGTACCCATATTGATCAAAAAGTAAAAAGGGGCTAAAAGGGCTAAAAAAATTTAAAAAGTGCTAGATTTGCAGGTTTTTTGTTTGGAGCTAAAATTTTTTTTTGCGTTTTGAGTTACTAAAAACGGGTTAAATCTAGCCCGAAAAGGGCTAAGTTGGCATCTCTGCAACTCACACTTTTTTATAATGCATCCTCTCTCGCTTACGTGGATACAAAAATGGATGCGAGTGTTATTTTTACTTCATAATTTGAGTTTGTATTCTTGCATTGAATTATGTATGAAAATAAATGTGCCTCGGTAGATTTGTTGTTAGTGTTCTAGCCTACCATGCGGAGATCTTGGGATCGATTCTTAATTCAATACGCCAACAAAAAGTATTTAATAAAAGTAAATTATAGTGTAACATAATTTCGCAATTGTATTTGTACCATTTAATACATAAATAAATATGAAAAAAATGTAAGATAATGTCAAATAAAAAATTAATCCAAGAGTAGATAAAATTGTGATAAAAGATCAAAAATTGTTTTTAATTATGTACATATAAAAAAGACGTGAGATTAGTGCATCTAGGATGCACTAATCTCAGAGAAGTTCATACCTCGAAATCTACCAAGTGGGACATCCCATACAAAAATCTGTAATACCGAAGCAGGTTGGTAAGGGAGAGCACCGATCTCTATCCGAGCTTCCGATAGACGGATAGTTTTGCTGGGTATGCACTTTGAAACAAAATCATATTTCAGGTTGAAATTTTATTAATATATTTCGACAGCTTTTTCATGAAGATAAAAAATGTTGGAGCTACATTGCTTAATACAAAATGACTAAAAATATTGACCTATTTTTCGTTTTCTACTGAAATTAAAATTGTACTGGTGTATGAGTATCGTGTCTTTTATAATACATTGTTGGACATTAAACCACCAACACGTTTACGTAGAGTGCGAACTGAAGAAAATATCGCAGCCGTATCGGCCAGTGTTGGTGATGACCGTGAATTATCGATTCGGCGCCGTTCGCAGCAATTGGGCCTCTGTTACTCCACTACGTGGAAAATTTTGCGGAAGGATTTGGGTGTGAAGCCTTATAAGATACAGCTGGTGCAAGAATTGAAGCCAAACGACCTACCACAACGCGAAACAATGGACCAATTGAGAAGCGAGTTCGGTGAACAGTTTATTTCACGCTTGGGACCAGTCAATTGGCCGCCCAGATCGTGCGATTTAACGCCTCTAGACTATTTTTTGTGGGGCTATGTTAAGGCTAATGTCTATAGCGACAAGCCCGCTTCGATTGACGCACTGGAAGCCAACATTGCCAACATTATTCGTGAGATACCGGCCGAAATGTTGGAAAGAGTATGCCAAAATTGGACTAAGCGGATGGACCATTTGAGCCGCAGCCGCGGCCAACATTTGCATGAAATAATCTTCAAACATTAAATTATATCGACCCAACTATCGATCCAAATAAATATTTCATGCATTTTTCTGAATTTTATGTGTTTTTTTTTTACTTTCCGATAGTTCTTATAAAATCACCCATTATATCAATTGAGTTCCCCTCATTTAACTATAAAATCAAAAATTGTTGATAAATTTCAATGAAATATGTGTATTTAAAACTAGGGATGTAACGAATACCGATACCGATACCGATATATCGGCGATACTTCAGATTTTCCGATACATCGGTATCGGCGATATGTTACTGTCGATACGACGATACTTTTAAAAATTTTTTCAGGGTTTTTTCTGACAAATTATTTATTTTTTCTAATTTTACCATGAACTAAACTCATTTCGTTATTTTTTAATTTCTATTAATATCAATTTTAAAAATTAATAATATTTTATGCTGTTATTTTGTAAAAAAAATTATTTATTTTTTGTTAATTTTACCATGAATTCAAATTCAAGCCGTTGTTTTTTAAATCTTATTCCAGCAAAAAAGAGATACTCCAAAGAAGTCATGAAAATGTAGAATTCGCGATCTGGAAGTATTGCAAGTTTGAATAATTTCTAATTAGTTTTACATATCCTTGCCCTTGCAAGAAGTTCTGTTTTTCGATTACCAATCACCGAATTGGAAGCGATGCTAGGACAAATTTCTTTTTCGGTATTCTATAATGATTTTTCCTCAAGGAAAAAAGATACAAAATTACCCATTTTCACAATATTTTTATGCGAATTTAAACTCAGAATTGTGTTTTCATGTAAATTTAGCTGAATATATATAAACTTAGAAGTCTTTTAATAAATAAACTATTAAGTTATTTAGATGAATATTAGTTGATAAATGTCCTTTAAAAAAAATAGATTTTTTAAAAAGCATGGCGAGTATTTTTTTAAATTATAAAGGAATAAAAAAATTTTTCTTGCTTTTCTACTAATTATCTGCATATTTTTAATATAGATTTGTTGGAAGCAAAGAAAATGTAGCTCCTTAAAAATTACTTCCAATGTTTTATCAATTTTAAATATTCTCTCTTATAATGTAATTTTGTATAATAAAAAATTGCACTTGAGTTTTGTTAATCTAAACTTGAACTCAATTTCAATATTCGTATCGGTATCGGAATCGGTATCGGCGATATTTATTTTTAAATATCGGTATTGGTATCGGATCGGCAAAACGGCGTATCGTTACATCCCTATTTAAAACTTAAAATCGTCTCTCGTTAAATATAATCCTCACATTTCTAATTAAATCGTTGACAATAGTATACTAGCTTAATTGTTCCCTGCAGTTTAATTAAAGTATTTACTAACTTCTTTTATACCCACGCCTAAAGGTTTTAGTGTTTTTCTTAAGTTAAGATCGCTGAACACACTTTTTTGTTTATATGAAAAAATAATTTCTAAACACATACCTTTTGTATATGAGACGAAACAAATAATTTAGCAAAGTTTATATTAACTGATCAGCTAACCGGGTAGTAATTAAACGGTTAACCGATTAATGGTTAACTGAATGAATACTCTAATATTTACCTTTATACGGTAATAGAAAAAACGCATATTTTTTCTTGTTTATGAATGTTTTAAAAACTTTATTAAACATTTATTTTGGGATAAGCTTTAGTATGGTATCTGGGTCCGGCTAAACAGAAAATGTTTACTTAGCCAAGAGATAAAACCCTTAAGTCGGGACAAAATTCTTTGCTCATTAAAGCCACCCAGAGAAGATATTTACGTTACCGTTCATAATGAAAAATTATAGTGTAACCGTGTTCATATACATTAACACATTTTTAGAAGTGTAACAATGTATATGAGTGATCCGTACAACCCAACAACTTTTTACTGAAAATCCTTGATATTGGGCATAACTCTAACTCTAGTAGAGATGAATATGTGTATAAATTAATGGCTTGTATGATGTTTATTTGTCGAGTTATAGGGTAATAAAGTGTTGTTTTTTAATTTTGTTTTTTGTTTAATTATTTTTTCGAACTAGAAAAATATAAAACAAAAAATTTAAATAAAAAAAAGTATATATAAAAAAAAATTTAAATATGCAAGACCGGAAATGACAAATTAAAATAAAAAGTTTATACACCTTTTATTTTTGTATTTTTTAACCGAAATTAGCCTAGAGTGTCCTGATTATACTGTAAAAGTTTGTTGTTTATGTAGGCTGATTTTTAAATTTCTTACATTCTCTATTTGTTTGGGAAAGTTAAAGTTCCCCACCTATTTCACATTGTTATACTGAATCGGCATAGAAGATCTTGTAGTCCTTACGTTTAAGCTATAAGGTATGGTATGTGTACATTTTTTATGTAAAACACCACGAGTAATATTTTCGTGGAGCATTTTAGCCCTCTAACACTTCGCTGTATGGAACTTTTTTGATCCTTTCTTAAAAATGGGCCAACAAGTTCCCCTTCAACGGTGATATAGCTGAAATGTCCTACAAAAATATTTCCCATAAAATTTCATAATAAATTTTCAAAGTTTATAAAGTTCTAAACATAACTGGAACAATGAAACCATTCAAAACTTAAAATATGTTTGAGGTTAATTTCATACTTCTTAGTACTAAAGTTTCACACAAAACCGGATTAATAAATTAATACGTAAATAACTCGACAGATAGAAGAAGTATAGTTATGCCAAATTTCAAGTAATTTTATTTAAAAAATTTTTGGATTGTCCGCTTCACGAATAATGTTTCATATGTACATTTTGCTATGCAATCTCTTGAAAGCACTGGTCCAAAGTTTTTGCAAATGGAAACATTTCAATTTTCAAGAGTTGCATTAGTAGCATTAATAAGCGGTATAAAGTTCCATACAAATTTCTTAATCGGAAGAGAAACACCAAATGCTAAGAAAAAAAACTTTTATTATTTAAATTAACCTAGTTGAAGATTATTTAGCTTTGCGGTTGCGCAATCTGCGGCGTATATCTGTTAAACTTTTGCTGACATACTCCAGTTCTATGTCTGTGTGAAATTTTATCTCGACTTGACCTTTAGAAATTGTTGACTTATTATCATTATATCTCGTTTCTACACCCCACTGTGTATTGGCTCAAGCTTACCGAACTTAAACGTACTGTAGCTGGAACGTAACAATCTGCATAAAATATAAGGATTGTTTTACTTAGTAAGAATAATGATAATTTTTAGAAGTCGCTATATGTGCAAATCACGGAAGAGATTTAGTGTTCGTATTGACTCCAGGCAAATCGAGCTTTTATATAACGAATATATGCAACAATTCAAGTGTTCCCCTCTAAATTAAAATAAATAAGTTTTCTCTTGTTTTATTAAAGGAAATTTTTGAAAATTATGTGAGTCATATAAAGATTTTTTTTCAGTGTGTTATTATATGATTATTCTCGTATTGCTATTCTAGCTCAGTTAAATTTAATTTCATTATATTTTATTAAGTTCAGCTTTTATTGTTGCTATTTTTTTATGAAAATGTGTTTTGTCAAAGTTAAATTGTTGTTGTTTATGTGAACAACATTTCATGTTGGCCATAAAAGACTTGTCGGTAACGACAAAATGCATAAACAAACCTACAAGTATCCGTAAGTTCAAAATTATTTTCTTTTTTTGTGGTACATGTATGTACGTACGTATGAATGTGCTTGTTATGTTAAATATGCAATTTTAACATCTTCTTTAAGAGCCCTGAAAAGATCTTGGACTATCCGCTTTCTGTGTGTATGTCTGACTGTTGGACTCTGGCTGGGTGAATATTTCTTTTTCAAGTTGGCTCCATTCATACCATGTTTAAACATTTAAACATTAAACAACAAAACGCGTTTAAAGCTGTGTTTAATGTCACATAAAAATGTCATTAAATAAATAAAAAATAAAATTTTTTTATTTTTTGTTGTTATTTTTCAAGTGATTTTCTTTAAATTCAAAAACATTTACATATGATTCCCAATAGTCTTCTTTTAGATAAAGTATGACCGGAAATTTGTAATCATTACAACAATGATTTCAATTTAAAGTTAAATTCGATTACAAAATGTACAAGTAATACAATAAACGAGAAAATTACCTGAACAAAAAAAGAAACATAAATTTCCACTTGAATTTCTAACACAGCTAATCCAAAAATTGTTAGAAATAATTGAACAGGAAGAGATGTTGGCTGTAAAGAAACAAAAAATTAAATGAAAATTTAGTAAAAAGGAATATGCACATATATATATTTTCAAAATAGACATAAAAATATATTCTGCTATGCTCGTATGTATGGAAGTGTATGGAAAGCTATTTTTCTGCATATCATAGACTAGAACCATTTTATTCATGTTTCAAATAAGAATTGGTAGAGTGTGTGTGCATATTAATGAGTGCGCATATTCATTAGAGAAATATCTAAAATGCGCCATCTGTTGTTTAATAATCAAAACTATGGATGTTACTGATACATTGCTCTTCTTATCCTAGCAGAGATGTGTATCTTATTTTTAATATGTTTTGTTTTATATTTTGCCTTCAGTTTTATTGACGGTTATTCTGATAAGATGCAATATTTTGGTGTTTTTCGACGGCTAAATTTTTCTACGATAAATTGTATGTGTGTGTTCCTTCTAAAAATACGAACTAGGAGTATTTAAAATTATACATTTCGATACATCCAGGTATGTGTATGGGTAATTCCATGTCAAATCGACCAGCAGTCATATAACATACTTATACCAACGGAAAAAATAGATTTTTTTTCTAAAATTATGTAATTTTCAAAGTTTCTTACTTTTGCCGAATTTATTTTTTCAATATATCGAAAACTATTTTATATACAAAGATGATTCTTACACAGAAAAAACTAAATTTCATTTTCTCTAAAGGAATTCAATGAAATAGTAAATATTTTGTCTATGAACGGACCTACAAACGAATTTGTAAATATGTATAGACAAAAATACCTCAACAATTTTATTGAAAAAAACGTGTTTTTTTCAGTGAACAAATTGTTTAAATCTATAAAACAATTTGTCTAAAAATAGTTACAAATTTTAGACAAAACAATTTGCTAAATCAAACAAAAATATTTACTGGATTTTCTGAAAAATATCAAACAATATTTCTGTCTGTATTTAATAAGCAATTAGTCTAAAAATAAGCAATTAGTCTAAGCAAAATAATTTACTTAATCAAACAAAAATACAAACCAAATGTTTGTCTGTGTCATCATCATCATCATCCATTAAACATTTATGAGATTTCACTTTGTTAAATGTGTTCAAGTCTGAATGTTTATCTAAATACTTTAAAAAAATGAATGAGAATTAATGCAACGACATTAACTAATCGATTCAATCAAAAATCTTTTGTAAACAAACTTGGTACAATTGCATTCCTCTTGCTATGATTGTTGTTGTTGTTATTTGTATGTATGTCGTCATCGGGGTGGTTTTTACGATACAGTTTTTATTGTTGTTTTTGGTGTTTGCGTTCTAAATCAAAGTTAAACAAATAATTCATAGATTATGGACAGAACATTTACTGAAAATTAAATTTATTTTTAGGCAAAATTTTGTTTGACAATTTTTTGGTGATAATTTTTTCAGTGTATGAACTTTTAAAGATAATACCTGGGGCTAAGACAAATGTTAGGCAATTTTTTTGATATGTATACAATGTATTATAATACAGTAGCTTTCCGATTTAACGAACCTAATTGTTGCCAGGCTTGTTAAAAACAAATACCATTCGGCTCATATTCTAAAATATTCTTCCTTGATGTATCAAATTTAGAAAAAACTAATTTTTCACTTCAAATACCAAATTCCCTGAATCAAATCTAAATTTGTTCAATTTAGGTCCTATAAAGAAATTTGTAAATTCAAATGCAAAATTTTGTAATAATTTGTTTGAAAAAAATTCTGATTTTTTCAATAAACAAATTGTGTCAATCAAAAAATGTTTTAGAGAAATATAAAAAATAAATCAGAGAATTTCATAATTTTATCAGGTTGCTAACATTGGCGGTAGGTATATGAAATGAAATAATAAGTCAAACAAAATTATTTATCAAACTAAATAGAGACAATAATAAAGATTTAAAATCAGTTTCAAAAACATGTTTGTTTAAAAAAAAGCTATCATAATTTTTTCTATGTATGTTATAAAGTTTCTTATATTAGGCTGCTGCACCATTGATATCATTCTAACTTGTTTCAGATTAAGATATAGCAACCAGAAAACTTCATTTAAAAATATGTAAACATTCACAGCTGTTTATATGTAAACTGAATTGCCAATTAGCATACATTTTTGGCATTTATGTCGTCGAAAAGATAGGAATTGAACAGTCAGTTTTTTTTAAGCAAATGCTAACAATTTTAGTTTTAGAAAATGGACACATAGCGCAACGTTATTACTTTTATCCTTCCAATATCTCAAATTAAATTAAATTGAATTTTTCTTGCTCAACATTACAAAATTTTAATATTTTAAAGATTACTTTCTAAAGTTTGAGAAAAACAATCATATCTTAAAAAAGAAAAAAAGCACCTCTTAGAAAATTTCATTATATTAAAACAACAGTTAGAGGTATGTATTAAAAAAATTGGCCGAAAAAATATAGGTTTTTGATTTTCCTTACATTTTTTGTATCCCCAAGTTTACTCTTTAAAATGACAGAATAATCATCTTTGGCTATAAAATGTTTTTTGAGATGTTGAAAAAAAAAATCGACAAATTCTACGAAATTATGAAAATAGCTTAAAAAATCGAATTCTTTATAAGACTTAAGAGAACTTCTGACCAAATTTCATCCAAATCGAAAGGTGTCGAGTCTAACTGTTTGACATGGAATTATCCATTTATAATTTATATATAAAATTGGAATAACTTTAATTTGCGTTTTGGTCATTACACTTGAAAATGCAAGTTTTCTTTAATCGATATCTAGTAATATATAATAATTGATATCATTGAAATCCAATTGCTTTTAAACCAATAACGGAAATGAATTTTGTATATATATATATATATATATATATATATATATATATATATATATATATATATATATATATATATATATATATATATATATATATATATATATATATATATATATATATATATATATATATATATATATATATATATATATATATATATATATATATATATATATATATATATATATATATATATATATATATATATATATATATATATATATATATATATATATATATATATATATATATATATATATATATATATATATATATATATATATATATATATATATATATATATATATATATATATATATATATATATATATATATATATATATATATATATATATATATATATATATATATATATATATATATATATATATATATATATATATATATATATATATATATATATATATATATATATATATATATATATATATATATATATATATATATATATATATATATATATATATATATATATATATATATATATATATATATATATATGTACATATACCGAGCCGTAACTGCAAAAAAAATTAGACATCTCCCACCGCTGTGAAACTTTTAGATATGATCGATTACTATTTCTGGGGGTCTACATTAGCCATGAACTTAGTATGAAGATCATGGCGGACATCGCATATGGCTAATGTAGACAGCTCATTTCCATGTTTCGTCCATGCTCTGACATCGATGGCCGAACATATGGTTGAGCATCAATGTTCGCTATGAGATTCGCCGTCAGCAACCATTTTTAATAGAAAGAAAAGAGACAGAAAAAAAATGTTAAATATTCCATATCTATTGCACTACCACCAAATGATAAGGCAGAACATGAACATCGTACGTATTCACCACAACAAAGAAGTTGATAAATTTTTTGCAGTTGCTCTGCCGGCGGCATGTTCATGTCATGTTCAAGTCCATGGCTCGTGAAACGTAGGGTTAAAAACGAAAATAGCACAACATGTCCATCAAGTATTTTTGGCCGCTAGGGCTTGATATGTTTATTAAAAACAAGTATTTCCGGCGTCTATTGCAAAACAATTAACAATAAACAGAGAAGCCAAAAGTATAAAATTGCATGATCTTTCCAATGCGCCGCACACTGGGAAAAACTCCAATCTAGCGGCGGACAAATTATATCTTCTAAACTAATAATCTGGTCCACGATATTCGCCGTCAGCAGATGAAACATAGGCATTAGGCAGGTCTTTTTTAGTACAGCTGGCGCCATATGTTGTTATATAAGACTAATTTCACCGATAAAATTCTTTAGTCGGCAGGAAACCCATATCTTCTAAACTAGTAAAGTCTGATCTACAAAAAATGTATAGATGAATTATAGCTACCGATGTAGGCTATGAGCTAATTAAAAAAATTTTGTTAAAATTTGTTAAAAAATTTGGTTAAAATTGTTAAAAATTAGACAAGTATTTTTAACACAGTGAGTGCTATATATATGTTGTTAAATAATAGCTTTTTTGACGATAAAATTTTTTAGTCGGCAACTGTAGCAGTTTTCACTTTTATTTCTTTAATTTTATTATTGCTATTGTGACGCTTTTAGACCTTTTTGTAAAAACGATTTTATTATTTTATACAGGTTCGTTGAATTGCAATAAAAATAAGACACGGATGTATAATTTGGAACAATTTTCCATCATCGCACGTCAAATTTAATTGATAAATTGACCGGTTTCGGCTATGTGCCATCTTCAGTGTTCTATTGAATAGTATACCTCTTTTGAACTCCAAAGATGGCATATAGCCGAAACCGGTCCGTTTGTCAACCAAATTTGGCGTGGGACGACGGAAAATGTTTCCAAATTCAAACAAACCCCGTCGCACAGTACTTTGGCCCAATATAGTAAATCGGAAAAACTGAAGTAATTATCGTAGAAAGATGAAATTTCGTATAATGATATTTAATGACTAAACTATGAAAACTTTGAAATTTTAGAAAAATCGGTGCAACGACATGTCTAGCTGCACCCTGAATTTTAAAATTTTAGTTTAAGCTTTAGTTATTGTCAGAATGTGGGAAAAATTTTTATCTGTCTCTAAAATTTTGTATTCTAGCACTGTTATTATTTTGCTTTCATTCGGTGCAAGGACATGACTACCTCCCATATATCCTTTTTCTCAAAAACTAAATTTTAGCTGTATTTATGAATAGAATGCACAAAAAATAATATATATTTCCAAAATTATGCGTTTTAACTCTATTGTAAATTTTGTTTCATATCTGCCATATATCCTTTTTCGCAAAACCAAAATTTTTGATGCATATATGTTTTTGACATATTTGCAAACTTATTCTATTTTTGCAATACTTCTGTAATGAAACTGTATATTTCTAATATTAGTTTTGGAAGCCTTACGACTTACGCTTTGCGGTTGTAAAGCTATATCAATTTCAATGTGAGGTATTTTAATACATTTTTGTAAGAAATCGAACTTTGACCCACGATAATTCGAAAACTGCAGCAAAATTGGAAGATCTAAAGATGACACATAGCACGCTGGTACGTGAAATATTGATCTACAAGGTCTTATTCAGATCCGTTAATATGCAGGCGACAACCGATTCGAAAATTTTTGGATTTATTTAGCAGGAAAAATATGTTTTATGAAATGTATTTATATAAAATAATTTCTGTTTTCTTGTAGATCTACATTAGGGTGGAGCGTCAGATTTTTTTGCAAATTTCAATTTCGAATAGCAAAAAAGGTTGCATTTTATTTTTAGATACATGGGAAAAATAATGAAAAATATATTGGGACCTACTTTTAGCCCCAACCGCAGCATCAAGATTTTGAATATGAGATCAAATTGATCAATTTGTGAAACATCGTATGATAAAACATTATAGATTCTTTATAGCTGTTATAACTCATTACACCCAAAATTTCCACTATTTTATATATCCAAGGTCAGATTTGAGACAAACTTAAGATGAAATAATGAAGCGAATTTTCGAACTTCTAAGTCTTTGTCATATCTTGCAAAAAAACATTTTCTAAGATAATTTGAGGTCGCTGAACTCGAATATGATATTCATTAATTTTTTTCATGCGAGTTTTCCCGATATTTGCAAAAAACAAGTTTTTTATTGTTTTTTTAGTTTTTTCACTTATTGGCGAAAATTTCGAGCACGGCTCATCAAAATAAAATAAACTGCACCCTGTTGTATAGATATCTCTCCATTCTTTCATTCAATGCACTGATTGTGCCGATAGTATAAAAAAAGTATAGAGTTACAAGCCTTAAAAGTTTAAAAAGCTTAAAAGTTTAAAAGTTTATAAAAGTATATAAAAAGTATATAAAGTATATATAGATGAAAAAATTTACTACGTATATTTTTTTCGGGCAGTATTTCAAAGATAATTTTGTGACGATCATAATATGGATGCAATCGCTAAATTCTGACAAAAAAATAAGAAAGTTATTAGTCCTTAAGAGAAAACAGCCATATTATTTTTTAGTTATACAAAATTAGTTTAAATCAGTTTGTATTAAAAAAAAATTTTTTATTGAAAATAATTTTGTATGGAAAATAAAATCAACTTTTTTCACTTAATGGTTTATAGCTTTCTTATATTTTGTCAGATCTCCTTGATCTTAAACTTTTTTCATTCGGCACAGAAATGTTTTTTAGGTGTAGACTTAAAAAATTAAAAAAAATTTTTTTTCTATATTAATGAAGCAAATTAATATACAATTCATATAATTTCTCTAGCTTCCAGCCGTGGTAAAGGGCTAAAAGATATGTCGCAAAAAATTAAAAAAATTGTTTTTGTATATAATTTAGCTAGATGCATCATTCCGGAGGTATTCAAAATTTATTGGATGACTTTTTTTCCTTCATACACCAACGCTCTACTCTAATCTACATAGTAGTAAACAAAACTGTTAAGTTTCAAAAAAATACATAAAAAATTGATTTTTGCCAATTTTTTTTGTAAGACAAAAAATAATAAGAGCTTGTGAGTGCTGGATTATTGATCATATGTATATGGAAATTTCGGTAAAAGAGTTTACATGAAAAAAGTCTTGTTTTCCATTTGCTGATAAAAATTAGTTAAATAGCTGATGTTTCCTTGAAAAGCATCCACCTTCATAAGTGGTAAAAGTGAACAAGAACGCTGATGAGACAGTGTAGCGGCCTGTCGAAATCAGTAGTACTGATCCATTCTGCTAATCTGATTTGGATAATTTATTTTATTTAAACAAGTTTAATAATAAAACTAAAATTTTTTTCCAACGTGACCCGTTTAGTCACTTTCGGATGCTGAATATTCTTGGATACTAGATTTTAACAATAAATCTTGTACTGCTTGTGGAAGACGATCAATGGGTTTATATGATATCTTTGACGATGTTTTTTATATAACGAAGCATAGAGTGACGTATTTAATAGCTCCCTCATAGTTAATTCGCGAAAAATTTTTCATGTGTAAAACTGCATACTAATTATACTAACTTAAATAATAACACTAGAAACCCTTTCGTCTCTACGCCATACTTCAGACAACTCTCTACGTTAAAGGGCATTCCACTCTTTTTTCATTACTTTTGGTTTATTAACGCTATACAGTGCCCTTAAGTGACTGTTATTTTGTATATCAAAACATTGAACACGACCACTTGGTTGGTATTTTAAATTAATAACAAGGTGTTTCGGAAGCAAATTACAACAAAATCATATAGAAGTGCAAACAAGTAGGAAAATTTGAAAAGGATGTATATATAGTTAGAAAAACTGACGTAAAAATCGTATCCGCAAGTCTCCGCAGCTAATTTTGGAACAATATTACTTTACAATATATATATTAAGGTTTCAAAAAAATTTCGGGTATACTTTTTTGTATCTCTATAAAGATTTAGAAAAGTTTTCAAAACAAGATTTTTCTGTATTTAGGCTTCTAAACTTTAACGGAAATAGCAAATATATAAAAAAAGCCGTTTAAAATAGCTGATATAACACTTTAGCAAAAAATTACTTTGTCCGAAAACGTCCACCATTACCGATTCAATACGTAAACAAATTTTGTATAAAAATCAATAACGAATTACAACCCAATTTTTTCTCAATGTTTAAAAGGCCATACTTTGTGAACCAGTGCCTGGTTTCTGTAACTAATGTGAGAGTTTCTCGCATCGAAAAATGTATAACCATTCTGTGAAAAACAGGATGAGTGAGAAAAAAATTAATATTTTTGAATTTTTATTAAGTTTGCAGGATGAGTCATATAATAATTCAGCTATTATTCTTTGAATCGTCCTACAAAAGATCGGATGACAAGTATAATTATTTATTTTTTCTCGATGTGAGAACTTCTCACAAGTTACAGAAACGAGGCACAGGTAACTTAGTGATAAATAAGTTTCATTTTTATATAAGTATGTACACTAGGGCTGCCATATTCAAATAGTACACAAGCTTGACATTTTCTTATAAGAAAAATAAAAGCTAACTCCTTCTTAAGTGGTTCAACACTTGCTTCTATGGCTGAAAGTACCTTAAGGAAGAAAACAAGCTCATAGACAATAACGTTTTTCACAGGGTTGGTTTAAATTATAAATGAACTAGACAAATCCCACTTATTAGTAAATGTAATCAAACTGTAGGGCTAAAATTTGCAAAAGAATACGAATATAAGGATTTTTCTTGTTGGAGAAACGTTATGTTCACCGACGAAAGCAAATTTAATGTATTTGGGTCGGACGGGGGGTCCATAGTATGGAGGGGGATAAAATTAGAGACTATATACATTCGTATAACTTGAATTCGACAGCAAATCATGTAGGTGGTTCAGTGATGGTCTGGGACTCATTTTCTGCTGCAGGACCAGGGTATTTGCATTTTGTGGACACAATTATAGTTAAAAATGTTTATTCAGATATTTTACAGAAAAATTTGACGTAAAGTGTGTATACGCTTATTCTGAACAACGGGTAATGATCCTAAACACAAGGCTGCATAATTTTTATTTTTTTTTATGTGACGATTAGGGTTAATTATTGCAAGTAGTTAATTGGAGTAATATGTATATGTGTGATAATTTTATAGTTTATGCCAAAAAAAAAGTTTATTTAGAATCAGAGTTTTGAGTGGAATAAAGCAGCAGAACTTGTAGTATTTATATGACTTTATTTTCAACCCCTCGAATTAGAATGGTCAAGGTTCAGTAAGATCATAGAAAAATTTAATCGCTCTCATAACTTTTTGCAAACCAGTTAAATGTTATTCTGTATTTAAAGAAAATTTTTTTACCTAAAAACATTTACATAAATTCAAAAATTTTTAAGCCTTAGGATAGTAATCACAATTAAAAAATATATAAAATAGTTGAAATCGATTGCGAAAGGTAAAGGAAACGCAACGTTGTTACATTCTACTCATAGTAGCGCAATTCTGTATGTTTTCGTTCAGAAGTTTTTGCAACAATGTTTAATTAAAACCTGATAGTTTTTTATACTGAAAAAAAGATTCAAGCCTGCCTGAAAATAGGCATTTTAATTAAAATTAAAATTTAGTTTTTGAAATATTTTAATTTATTGCAATATAAATCAAATTGCAATCAATCAATAAAAATATCAAGTGCCATAAATAATATATTGCACATTTATGCATATGACCAAGACCACCCACTGACTTTAAAAAATATTTTTTGTAAATTAATTTTTACTTTGTTTAAATTATTTACTTGATATATTTTTAAATATACTTATAATCGTAAATTAAATATTTAAAGCACAAACAGTAATTTAAGCGCCAAATCCATAAACTATTGTTGTGTCAATTAATGCATTGTAAGACAATAAAAAACTTCAACTCAAGTTTTCCCCCTTTTTAAGCTTCTGTACAAATGAAATTGTTGTAAATGGCACGATTTTTTCAAAACCCATTAATTGCAATTGATGGAATAGAAAAATATAAACATTTTATTAACAAAGCAAAAGGGAAAAATAAATTCAAGAAGCATTTGCCAAAGTGTTGATAAAACAACACAAATTGTTAATTCTTTATTATTATTTATTTAGTATGCTTATGTCGAAAATTGATTAATTGCCTGCTTTCAGCCAATAGTTCACTTATTTCTAACACAGCTAAAAAACTGCAAACATTTATTTGTTTAAGCTTACAACTTGCGTTACTATCGCTCCGGCGATCAATTCAGCTAAATTCAATGATCACAATCAGTCACATACAGTTGCTATAATAAAAACAGCAAAAAAAGCCATTTGCAATTAAACAAAAAATCTATTAAATTGATAAGCTTTTCAAGTAAAGTTTATAAATATTTATACATTTAAACACACACACACACTCAACCATTTTAAAAGCGGTTCTCAGTTCAAAAGCGGTGGCAATGTTGTTGATTTGTGTAGACAAAAGCAATAAAACCGAAACAAATTTAATTACTCTAACCTAGTGTTGCATAGTAATTTCGAATGACCCTTTAAAGCAAATAAGGGGTTAGTTGTGATAAAATGGAACTACGAGTATAATCGATTGTTCAACTAAAGCTTAAACTTAGTTTAATGTACAGATTGTTTTGATAGCAATACATCGTATGCAGTTTATGGCAACACAGGGTTGTCAAATCAAGTCGATCACAACAAATTAATCAAAGGAATAATTGCCGAAAAACGCCTCATTGCTTTTGTTAAATGCTATCTTACTAGCATTTTTGTTGATTAATTTCGTTCAATAAATGATATGTTTACTTACTTTTAACTGAAATAACTATACTTGGTGTGAAATGACAAAAGGTTTCTTATTACGAGTCTTAAATTAGAAAAGGTTCAGCACGAAAAAATTCTAACAAAAATACAAAATATCATAACTTTTCTTAAAATCTTTAAAATTGGACCTGCAAATCATAAAATATTTTTGCATATTCGTAATCCAGACAAGATTTCGTTTCTTTTCAGCATGTTTTTTTTTAATTTGCCAGCATAAGTGAGTTTTATCGAAAGTAATTTAGAAATGTGCTTTTTTTAGCTATTTTTAGTTTTGTCGCAATAAGCTTTATATTCGTACCTTTGTAAACGGCATACCACACAAAAATAAACATACCAACGAAAATATTGTGACCAAAAAGGCTAAAATGCATTAGGAAGTTCATGAGATATATTAAAAACAACTTAATATTTTAGTTAATTTTTTACGATATAACTGATGTATTAAAAAAAGTTTAATCCAAAGTTATTTAATTAGTTTGGTTTAACTTCGTTTCCAATTTTCAAAGAAATTCTAAAGCATGTAATAATTGAACATTCAAAGAAAAATTTGATTTACGGAAGGTTGAACTTACATCAGATGTTTAGAGACTACCGCAGTCTTCTCATCAGAATTTTTCCCGCATAGATGATAACTGTCAGAGAAGACAGCAACAACCAATTAGTTGAAAATCCTATTTACTTTTTACCAATCAACAGCTGGGTGGCGGTTTCTCGCCAAACGTGACGATTTTAAAACTTGTTTGCCGTCTTAATTTTCGATTTGGCGAATTGGCGATATTTTGGCGACTTATAAAGTAGTTGGCGATTTTGTTGGCTATTTTTGATGAGCCATAAATTTTTTTGAGAAACTTAAAGTCAGTATGAAAAAATAACATTTTATTTTCTCTTGTAGTTCTATGTATGAATTTTTATACATTCATATGTATGTATGCGATCAAAATGTATTGAAAGAATATTTTCAATATATCAAAGCTCATCCGCAAAATAGAATGGAAACGTTGTTACGAGTTGTAAAATATATGCACTTATTCTGCACCTTCTAAAGAAATGCTGAACCAATTTAATTACCCTACTCTTGAGGATGAAGTGTATATTGTTCTTGATATGTACTAAAACTTAACAATCGATTTTATATTAGCAGTAAAATCATGAATCATAAAATTAAAAATTTAATCAAAATTCTAAGGTACTTCATAAAGAAAACTCAAATTTAATACATAAGATAGAAATAAGTATATAAACTAAGGAAAAATTAAGAAAGCGGAAACTTTCCTCCTAGCAGACTGAAATTTTTTTATAGGCTACAAGTTGCATATTATAGAGGTAAAAAGGATGAATATCTGTAAAAATTTTTATATAAAGTCTTACATGACTGAAATTCCGTATGTAGGATATAAATTGAACACTAAATACATAAAAATTAAGAAATCGGACCGCTCCAATACTTCTATAAGACGGTGCGAATTATCGCTAATTTCCTCCTTAAATATCTGCTCATCTGATATCGGAATTTCCCCACCAACCCTCGAGAAGGGGTGTATATATATTTGTAAATTTTTTTTAGTATTACAGTCGTGCGTTGGGGCTGAAACGGGTAATTTTTTATTGCTTTAAGTAAACTATAAGCTAGTTTAAAATAAACATTGTACGTTTCTAGTGTTCCCTAACAATTTTTGGTTAAAAATTAGACAAAATAAATATTTTGGCGACTTTTTTCTATATTTGGCGAATTTTTGCGATTCGGACTAAATATATTTTTTAACATATATAAAAAATATATCTAAAATTAAAAAAAAAGTTTTATTATTGGCTAAGACTAAGGAAACTCCAATTTGGCGATTTTGGCGACTTTTGATATTGAATTTGGCGAAAAGGGTCAAAATAAATCTGACAGCCCTGATAAACAGATGAGTCGCCATGTTGTGACTTTTTTTCTCAACTATTATCGGAAATAGAGGTTCGGAACTTCACTCTGTTTCCTATCGTGTTCAACTTTAAGCCCTTTGACGTAATTTTTTATTTTGAGTTGAATAGGTATATGAAATAATTAAGTACTAATTGCTCAATTTATTAATTGAAGCCTTGTATGGTAAATTAAGCTCAATTAAGGCGTAAATTGCGCAAATTTTCTAAATTGCGCAATTAAGGCGTATGTCTGAACAGAGTATACGTCTGACAATTTTATTATTTCGGCTTTTGAGTTCAATATTTGAATTAATGTAAATTCAAATTATTTTATTAAGAGTGGAGTGTTGGAATATTCAAATCTATTAGCAGAACCGATCAGTACTACGGATTTCGACTTGCCGTTACACCGTGGATGCTTTTTACAAGGAAACATCAGGTATTTAGCTCATTTTTATTCCAAAATAGAATACAAGACTTATTCATGTAAATTCTTGCATTGATTTTTATTGCGACTCAACTTAGTTTTGCCGAAATTTCCCTATCTGATTAATAATTTCCCTATCTGATTAATAATCCAACACTTGTGAGCGTTGGATTATTAATCAGATAGGGAAATTTCGGCACAAATAAGTTGAGTTACAATAAAAATGAATGCAAGAATTTACATGAAAAAGTCTTGTATTCTATTTCGCGACAAAAATTAGTTAATTAGCTGGTGTTTCCTTGTAAAAAGCATCCACCTTCATAAGTGGTAAAAGTGAACAAGAATGGTGATGAGACGGTGTAGCGGCCTGTCGACATCAGTAGTACTGATCCGTTTCGCTAATCTGATATTAATATTCTAACACTTCACTCGTAACAAAATAATTTGAGTTTACATTAATTCAAATATTAAACTGAAAAGCCGAAATAATAAAATTTTCGGACTTTAAGCTATGTGATTTCTGTCAAATATCATCGATATTTTCAAATCCTGTGTTTTTTTTTTGTGAATGCTCATTTCTGCCCAATTTTTTTTCTTTTTTTTTTTACCGAATTAGGTTCCTTTTTCCTTAAGTTCCGGGCACCAATGCACACAACGTATGCACATTTAACAATTTTTTCATAATTAATTTAATTGAAATTGATATTTCTGTGACAATAAGGAATAAGTTCTTAAGTCGAGATAAGCAACTTTTGAGTTAACATAACCACTGTATTCTCCATATTCTAAAGTATCTCTGGGCAAACTTTCATTTATTTCGTACGATTTTTTAGGAAGTTATAGCGCAATGTGACTTGCTGCTTATCTTTTTGCAACTCATAATCTCATTTGGAATAATTGCTTAATTCAGCTTAATATATTAAATATATTAAATTATTATTATTATATAATAAAGATATTCAATATCTTTATTATAGATTGTAGAAAGAACCATATATGCCTAACTTAAAAGAATCGAAGAACGATAGGTCAACATTAACTGCATTAGGAATACATTTCTAAAAATCCACTTGAACGTTTAAAAGTGCTCTCCTACACTTTTTCCTTTTTTCCTTTTTCCCACAGATTTAAAACAAACATATTATATTGTACGACCTTGGAACTTTCTCCTACACTGAGATTCTAGCGTAGTAGATAGTACGCTAGACTAGCTGCCGGGAGGTCGGAGGCCCAATTCCTGCCAATACCTTGGATGTTTCTTCAGAAAAGTAAAAAAGGCTTTGGCACTACGTGTGTTAAATAAAATTGAAAGCTACACAAACTAATTTTTTAAATCGAGTGGCTTACATGGTTACTGCACATATTTCATTTAAAAATCTTACTGTCAAAATATTGAAGCTATATCCGCGCCTGTTACTGCACTAAGCTTCAATTCAACACATTAAATCAGAATTTCTTCAGTTCCCAATAAAAGTTTTTTAAAACAAATTACATAAATAATTTGAAAAGAAACTCTCCTTTACATCACTGATCTCTTGTAAGTAAACAACAATATTGAAATAAATTAAAGTAAGAAACTTTTGGTTTCTTCTCGTTTATTGCCCTAGTGTTGAAGTTAAGAAAATAGTGTCTTTTGAAGTGTCAATTGTTTTCATATTATTCTCACATTCTTGAAACAAATCCTAAATGCAACAGAAGCAAACAAATTCCGGAAAAAATAATAATAAACACCGACACAATTAACACTCTTTGCTGTGAAAACGTGTGTACAAGGTGTCGAACCAAGTGCATACATGTGTCACTCTTTTGTAAAATAGAATCTTAAAGCAAACAATTGCGAAAGAGCTCAGCAACCAAAAATAATAACAACAAACAAAAAAGGACGGCATCCTTTATGAACTGAACAACTAAAAAAAAGTACTAAAAAGGCAAAGCAAAAAGCTCTGTTAAATTGTTGAAGCTTAAAATAACGAATTAACTTTGAATCATTTTGGACTACCAACTGTTGTGAATTTTGCAACTGAAATGCTCACTATTGCATACTCTGTCGTAATCTGTTTAACGAGGGAGTTTTACAAAACACCGCAATACAACAACTATAACCAGTGTGAACTAAAAAAATCTTTAAGATATAAACAAAGTTATCTAAGTGATTTTCATGATACACTACATCATATTGCTTACGAATGTATTTATATAATTTTCCTCAAAGTTTCTGATATGGTTTTATTCAAGCATGGAAATTTAGTGTCTTCAGTGTTAAAATCTCAATATAATAATTAGTAATTAAAAGATGACGCTATTATAAAGCAATAAAAAACGTATTAGTTTTAATTATTAATCACTATTTGAAATGGGCAATTGATACAATCATTGCCAATATACGGAAAATTTTTTATATATTTTGTTCTACATATAAGTTTTCCCGTGTTTGTTCTCTACCTAACAATGGATTTAATATTGCACCTTATATCTTTTTGCAGGCTTACAAAAGTTAAAAGCTGACATAAATTTAACCCATTGCCAGAGGATTGTTAAAATAATCAAATGGAAACAAGAAAGAGTTATTAAAATTTCCTTTCAAAGAAAAGTGAGACTGCCCTGCGGGTAATGTTGTACAAATTGTTTTGAACGTACTTGTCCAATGACTGGTGAAAATAACAATGTCGCGAAATGTTGCTGAGTCGTGACCGGTGAAAATAATTATATCAGAACATGTTACAAAACTAGAAAAAATGTCAGGAAAATACATTAATTGTACAAGCAGATTTTTATTCCAATTGAAAAATATATAAAGCACAGTAAATTAACTAGAATGAAAGGTCTATAACCTATCATTGAGTATCTTAATTATGTCAATTGACCTCATCCAATGACAACACCATGTAAAAATTACCAGTCGGGTAACTTTTACCGGAACTCGAACCGGTTGCTAGTCCTTGGGAACCAGTCACGTGACTTGTCTTGTGGCAGGTTCTTTTCCTTCTAGAGTGCTTATAGAAATAGTATGAGCAGATTTTTTGCACAGAAATTCCTGGGAATGCCATCAAAAATTTCAATTGCACAATTCCGAAAATTTATTGCAGGAATTTCACGATACTTTTGTGGCGCCACATATTATACCTCAAGCGATAGTGGAGGTGATACCAAGCTTGCTACTCATAATGTCCATGTCAGAATTTTTTTTCTTCGGTTATATTTATTTAATTTATCTTCAATAAAATTGAGCTAACAATAAGTAATCAAATCTTAACTCTAAAATTTAAATTTTTAAGTCCAGCCAATGCCAAACAAAAATATTTGTTTCAGCGGTTGGTTCTTTGGCTGTCTACGTCTCTCGTGCTCGGCTGAGAGCAAGAGTGTCCCTCCTTCTCAGCCGAGTGTGGCATCTAAAGTTAATGATGTTTCGGGCTAGGGCATTTGGGTGCAACTCAAGTTTTTTTATGTATCTAGTCACGTGTTTAGAAAACACTGTCTTAACCATGTTGATATGTGTATGTTACTGCTTACCGTCAAGCCAGACGCATATATCAGACATAATACAGGACAGAGAATGCTGCCTTGAGGAACTCCGGCTTCAATCGGTTGCGAAGGGCTTAGAAAATTACCTTCTTTAACAACAAATGTTCGCTCAGTTAAGTAGCTTTCTAAAAGCTTAAGGGTGTTTTCGGGAAGATTTTGCTTAAGTTTATGTACTAAACCTTCGTGCCATACTTTATCAAATGCCTGAAAAACATCGATGAAGAGCGCAGAACAATATTTCTTTTCTTCGAAGGTTTTTCTAACCACGTTCACGAGTCTATGTGTTTTTTAAATCGTGCTATGTTGTCTCCTAAAACCGAATTGGTGGTCTTGAATGTATCCAGTACGATTCAGTATGCGTGTTAGCTTACTCATAAGTAGCTTTTCAAAAAGTTTTGACATGTTAGACAATAGGCTTATAGGCCTTTAGAATTCCACTTTCGTATGATCTTTGCGTGGCTTTGGTATCATGGTAATCAACGAAACCTTCCATTCTGCGGGATAGCATTTGAGGCGCAAAATACTGTTAAAAATAAATAGAATTATCCGTTTTGCAGTATGGGGTAGCTCTGAGAGCATTTTCTTGCTTATTTTATCAACGCCTAGAGCTTTTTTCGAATTTAAGCACGCTCAACCCCCACCTCAACTATGAGACGTATTTGGAGTATATACTTTCTGCAAGTGGCTTACAAACACAGTATCTTTTTCAGCGTTAGTTCTTGTCCAGTCTCCATTCGAAGCTCGCAATGGAGGCTTATATATCACTGGTCTTTTGAGGCCTCGGGCTGCTGTCGATAGCGAATAGTCTGTTTTGAGGTGTTGCGTCGAGCCCACTCAGAAATGTTTGAAGACAAGCGGGTTTTTGATATTCTAGTAGAGCTTTCAGCTGTTTAGTACATTCCTTCAGCCTAGATTTTAGCTGTGGGGATCTGTAGCGTTGCCATTCTCTACGAACGATTCTTTCGGATAAAAGCCGTTCTACATCTGCTGAATAAATTTTATTATATCTCACCTGAAGATTTGTAGTAGTAGCATTTAGAGCAGCTTGCTTAAGATGTGCCTCAAAAATTCTAATAGAGTCATCTATGTCAGCAGGCGTTTTTAATGGAATATTTTCTGTGCAATGAGCACTCAAATATTTTTTGCATTTCAACCAATTTATACGTATTGTTGTCATCGTTAAATCCCAAGTGGATGAAGAAGTTATATGTGAATATGCAGTGACAATAGTTGGTAAGTGATCTAAAGATAAATCTAAAGATGCTTCAACTTCGATCATTTCGCAGGACACACCCTTTACGACCCCAAAATCAATAACATCAGGTATTTTTCAGCGATCTGTTGGCCAGTAAATTGGCTGCCCACTTGATATAACATTAAAACGCATTTTAGAAATTGTGTCAAACAAACCGCGACCCTTTGATGTGATGAGGCAATATCCCCAGAACGTGTGCTTAGCGCTGTAATCACCGGCGGGCAAAAAGAGTGGGCCTAGTGAATTGAAAATATCTACTATATAGATTTTCTGTAATAGAGTCCCTGGGAGGATGAAAAGCTTCAATGCAGATGTTAGGTGCTTGAAGATAGTCTTCACAGTGATCACTCATTAAGTACTGTTTTAATCGCAATCTTATTAGTAAAGTGTGGTTAAATTTTAAGGGCCGATGTTGAATGTGAACCACACCTAAACGTCAAGTTTTCTCCTGAATTTCAGACGACATTTCTCAATTTCAGACTAACTCAATTTGAACCATTGAAAGATACACAATCGAGCAACGCGTTAAAGTTATTCAGGCTTATTATGAAAATGGGCGTTCAAAACAAAATGCATATCGTGCACTTCGTGATTTTTGCGGTCAATTTAATCGTCCAAATGTGCTTACAATCGGAAAAATCGTGCAAAAATTTGAGCAAACCGGGTCTGTAGGAGATGTGAAAATACCAGTGCATGCTCGTACAGCTCGTACTGCAGAAAATATTGCTGCGGCTTATGGGCTGCCGGCATCATCGGGCCGTATTTTTTAAATGAGGCCGGTCAGGCAGTTACTGTGAATGGTGTTCGCTATCGTGAGATGACAACGAACTTTTTAATGGCCCGAATATGAAGACATGGATGTGGACGATATGTGATTTCAACACGACGGTGGCACTTGCCACACAGCTAACGAAACAATGGCTCTTTTGTCCAACAAATTCAATGGCCGTGTTATTTCACGTGGTGCCGATGTCAATTGGCCGCCAAGTCATGTGATTTGACACCGTTGGACTTCTTTCTTTGGAGTTGTTTGAAAGAAAAGGTGTACGTCGATAAGCCAGCAATAATTCAAGAGCTAAAGGATGAGATAATTCGGCACATTAACGGCATAGAACCTCAATTATGCCTCAGCGTCATCGAAAATTTGGACCATCGAATGGAGGTGTGCCGCCGAGGTCGCGGCGGCCATTTGGCCGATATTTTGTTCCATACATAATTGAACCATACCATATTATCATAATAAAAATAAATGACAATAATTTCCTTAATAATTTGTGTTTTATTCAAAATCAACATCGGCCCTTAAAATTTTACCACCCTTTGTGTTGTAGAGAGTATATCCGTTGATTAAAAAAGTAAAAACAATATTCAATTACAAAACCGTTGATTCAATTAGAAAATTAAATATTTTTCAACCAATCAGTAATTTTTAGTATTAATTCAACAGCTTAATTGCAAATAATTTTGATTTTTTAAAAGAAAACTATATTATATTAATTGAAAAACTGATTGAAATTTCAAAAAATAGTAATAACTGTTTTTAAAAAAGCCCCGCTAGAAAACTACGGGCTTACGCATGCAAATTAAACTTATTTTATTAATAAACAAACAACTCGTATATAAAAATTTTTCCAGTTACCGTATATTTTTTAGTCTGTTAAAATTATTGTTTTAAAAGTAAAATTCAAATAAATAAACGTTGCTTTAATTAAAAATTAATGAAACAATTGGGCATATTTTTTCTGTGTACACTCTTATGAAATGTCCTAATGAATCTTGAAATTTTAATAAAATCAATTGCTTAACACTAGAAACGGTGTCATCCCATTTTTGTTTCTCCGGAATGTTCGATAATCTGTACCTTTTTTTTACTTAGGTCCGTGAAACTTTTTGACGTTTAATAATTTTATGTATTTATAAAATTTACAATGATTTCATTATAAGAATTTTGGATGAAACAATGACGATTTTAAATTTTACTTTTAGACAAGCATTTATTTGAAACTAATTTCTACGTTTAATAAATACTTTGTCTGATTCAGTAAATGGATCATTGGAGCTTTCATTTATAGTAAAAGCAAACACTTTTTAATTTTAGAAAATGTGTTGTTTGATATTACAAAAATCTTTCAAGTACCATTTTCAGCAAAAAATTTTTTCTGAATAAAAGTTTAAATAAATATAGTAAGAAAATCTTGTAACGGAGGGGGTCGTATATTTTTGCGCTTCTTGTGTTAAAAGATTGCAATAGTAGACTCAAAAGAAAAATATGGTCAGCCGTACTAAATCAAGCCAAAGCGATGTCAAAAGTAAGCCATTTAAGCCATTATAGGCAGCAATTGATTTTAAGCCAAAAAATACTTAGCTTGAGAGATCTAGGCTTGACTTAAGGAAGGCCTTGAACTTAAAGGATTGTAGACCAACCAATCCTAGACCATTAAAACTTTTGCATTAAATCAAGACTGCCAACAAATATGTTCGGCTTGTGATTATTTAACTTACTTGCTTCTATTTATTTTAATTTTGCAGTTTATTAATTTTTTTTCATTGTCCATATGCATTTCATTGGTGTTTTACCAAATCGTCAATAGACTTCAACACATTTTTTAACAGTTACAAACCTCATATCTTATGTACAAAGTTTCAAAAACCATTTGAGAATTTACGCATAAATGATTTTCAAAAACAAGCATAGTAGGCCTTGAAAGTTATACAAAACCCAGCAAATAATGTTTTATTCGATATGAATCTATTTCATTTTTCTACACCTTATGCATTAAACACATTCGCCACAGCAGGCTACCGACTACAACCTGTCAAAAATAGAATACATGTGTGTATATGAAAATGATTATTTTCACGACTGCAAGGCTACACGACTGCAGGTTGTTGTCCATGCTACTTCGGTCGTGTAGTCAAATTAAACTAATTTCTATTTTTGTTGGCTACAAAACAAAAACAGTGTTGACAGTATAACAATATATGTTAAGCAAATTAGTGATTAGAAATATTTTTTATTGTAAAATAAAAAAGAAAATTACAAAAGTTAAATGTTATAATTTATATGCATCAAGAGTTTTTAAAAAAATAAATTTATTTGTTTTATTGTTATATACCTGCCTGTTCTGTAAATCGATTCGTTTTAAAAACGTTCGATTTAGAAAAATTAAATCCACTAATAGCAAACTTTTTTCATACTTTTCTGCAATTTCATATTTTTTAGAGCTTAAAATACCATATCCGAAATTTATTTACTATATACGATTTAAAATACATCAATGGGGGCATTATTTATTTTTGGAAACCAAGAAATTTACTCGTATTCGGTTTACCGATCAGAGCCGATGGAATAAGTTAAAAATACCAACATTATTGAAAATTAAAAAAAAACAGGGTAATAGCCCTTTTTAACCTACAAAATTTTAGTAATTTATTTCGGCACTCTCTCCTGATTCCGGAGTTACGGGGTTCAAAACTTTAATATATTATTGATCATAAGTCCTACAATATAGAACGGATATAAACGATATATACTACGCTTATACGAACGGGTTATTGGCAAATAAAACTGTATATTGTTGTCATATAATTGCTTTATTACGACTTATTAACTCACGAAAACTATTCACGATTAACGCACTATTTGCAAATAAAATGTTTGGTGCTGGCTGCCCCGCTTTGTTAATAAAAAGCAATAAATAAAAAAATATTTCGCGAAAAAAATTGATAAAAGAAAATAATGACAATTAAAACAAATAATTATTTGTTCTTTTATACATTTCAACGATTTTATTTATTTTATTATTTTTTTTTTTTTGTAAAAATACAAACATCTTCTATAAAAGTGCTACCAAGTTTTTGTATTTTGCTATGCCGTATAAATTTTCAAATATTTTTATTTGCGAATAGTCCGCGTATAAACGTAGTAATAGTTATCATTTCAAAATGCTCTAAAATACCTTTCTACTGGTATATACAATTTTGAAATCTATTAACCCATTGCGAGCTAAATGGAATTTAAAACATTTTTTATATGACTTCTCATGTAAAAGCACCTTAATCTTAAAAGCAGGCCGATACAATCGTTCTTAAATATGTATTTAGTTTAATAGAAAGCATTCCAAACTTTCATTTGATGTATACTTGAAAGCTATCATCGATGAAATTCATCAGTTATGGCACTTTGAAAATAAATTAACTCATTTAACTCTTAAACTCATCTTTAAAGTATCATATCTTACGTATTTCATAGGTGACAGCTTTCAACTATACACCAATAAAAGCATGGAAAGTTCTCTATAAAACTATACATATGTATAGTATATGTATATGAACTATGCATATGTACCGTTGTATCGACCAGTTTTTAAGATAACGGAGTTTCTGCGTCAAAAGTCAGATAAACAAATTTTTAAATTACATTTCACTCGGAATGGGTTAATTATTTTATTTGTATACCAGTAGAAAGGTATTTTAGAGAAGTTTAAAGTGATATCCATATGAACCGCGTAACTCCGGAGCCAAAAGAGAGCAAAAAAAAATTACACTAAAATTATAAAGTTAAAAAAAAGCTACTGCCTCATAAGTTTTTTTTTTAATTTTCAACGCTGTTGGTATAATTGACTTAAGTCAATATCCAATTTTATTAAACAGAAAAAAACATCAAAACATTTAAGTATCAAAAGTGCCATAACAATCAATAGGTTTTAAAGAAATAAATTGATCTGTTTTTACATTTTGCGAGATGTAAGAACATTTTGAATTAGGGGTTTTTTTATACAAGTAAAACTTTTGAAAGTGGCACCACTGAAATATGTACTGCAATAACAACATGTCAGTTGGTTACGATGTAGCTGGTGCGTTCAAAATAATTAAGTAGCTGACTACCCGACGACGATTGCTGCCAACAGCATTTGTAGTCGTGTAGTCGTGTAGCCTGCTGTGGCGAATGTGTTTATACCATTATGCTTAACCATCAGCAAATTTCATTTAAAATAAAGTTATGACAATATGTCAAGTAATAAATTTCATATAGGTTTAATTTGGATTTTATTTTTCATTTTGCCTTATAAATTGTTATCCAATGGATTTCTAATTGAATAAAGGTGTAGAAAAATAAAATTCATATCGTAATAAAATTAATATCGAATAAAAAAATTATATGCTGGGCTTTGTATAAATTTCAAAGCCTACTATACTTATTTTAGAAAATCATTTATGCGTAAATTTTCAAATGGTTTTTGAAAGTCTGTACATAAAATAAGAGGTTTGTAACTGTTCAAAAGTGTGGTTGAAGTCTACTGACGATTTGGTAAAGCGCCAATAGAATGCATATATACAATACTTAACCATCAGCAAATAAATTTCATTTAAAATAAAATTATACAATATGTCAAATAATAAATTTCTTAAATTTTTTTTATTTAATTTTCTTCGCAGGTTATTCGCCAACACTTTTATTACCTCCATCAAGTACACATTTGAAATTTGTTAATAATTTAAATATTTAAAACATGAAATGAATTAAGAATTTTCGTACTTGATTTAATAGTTCTTGCATTGATTTTTAAAGTAATCCCCTTTTTCTTGATTTGAGTGTAATTTAGTATTAATCGTATCAAAATTTTTGAGCACTATTAATACTTAAAGCAAAGAAGAAACGTTTGCCTTTCTTGTAACGATAAAACGAAAATAACAATTTTAGTTACCGATTGCAACTTACTTATGGTCCTTCTAGCCGGATTCTGGTTGCAGTCATTACCGACACACAGTGTTAATACACTCAAGCATGCCAATGTGCAATTCCATTAAAATCGAACAAGGCAATGGAAAGTCAGCATTTAATGGGTTAATCTTAAGGTTTAATGCATGTGCATGGATAATCGTATATACATATTTTACGCGACAATGGTGCAAATGAATGAAATCGAAATGTGTCTGTTATTTTTATTTGGCTTCCTTTTATTTAAAAAAATTTTCCTTTAAGATTTCAAGCTTAACTTTATAATATGACATCATACAATTTTCTTACTCTTTTGTTGTTAGTGTTGAATATCTAAAAAATTTTGTCACAATTGTTTTATTTTTATTCTACAAATACTGTTGGCTGCTATTATTTTTAGGGCATCACTAAATTGGTTGTTACGACTATTCTCTTCTCCAGACTTTATAAGGCTGACATTTTTTTTTTGCTTTTAACTTTTTGTTACCATCAGTTTTGATGTGTCTTGACATTAAAAGCTGGGAAAGTGTCAAATAACTGGTAACAAAAAATAAATTATTTTTTTGAATTTAGTTTTTAGCTCTGGGTTCTGGCAAACAATATCTATGTGTATTTTTGTTATTCTAAAAGTTTACTTTACTCATGGATATTGGCCGTTTTGGAGACAAATTGACAATATTTCCTAATATGCAACTCATTGGTATTAGAAACTTTTGCATTGAAGTGCCATAAATGTGAATATTGTTGGGATTAAATGCTTGCATAAAGGTTTCGGAAAAGAAGCTCAAGACATTTCGTCACAGAAAATGCAAAAAGCCTCAGCTAACATTTTAATAGTTTTACAGAAGCAGCTAAAACTTGTTAAAACGAAAAATATTTATATTGACAATTAGTGCAAAATTTTACAATAAATATGAGTATATAAATTTGCTGGTTCTTTTGCACTAATTGTCAATATATTTCTCATTTAACCTTCCTATACCCGCGCGTTGGTCTGTGAGACCGACAAAACGATTTTACGTAAATATTTTTTTTCCCAGAAACTCTACAAAGTTGAATTTTCTGTTAGCCTCCGCTTTTTTACAAGCTCCGTTTTAGTATTGATTTGGTGTTTGCACTAGACAAGCGTGTTGGTGTATTGCATCACAATGGGTCTATGAGACCGACGTGGGTATATGTGTAACCTTTTGTGAAGGTAAAACATGCAGTGCGATATGCCCTGATTTTTATTTAAAGGCTGAAAACTAAGTTAACCTATTATTTATGTATTGTGCAAGAAGTGCTTTTAAGTTGGTATAAGTTATTTTTATTTATTTGAAGAAAAAAATATGTTTTTATTTTTTTGATGTCTTAAAATAAGTGAATACAAATTTAATGCGTGAGTTTATTTTTTTATTATATCATTGAGATTAAAAATAATCTTTTGTTTTTAGTTTTGTTTCAAAAAACTAGTATTTCATCCAGTTCAAACTTTCGGTCTGTGAGACCGTGCGCGGGTATATGTGTTATAAAAATTAGCGCGGGTATAGCAAGGCTAAGCAAGTTTTATACTTCTCCTGTAAAACGTTTAAAATGTTAGACCAGTGAAAGACTTTTATAAAATCCATTATCTAATTTACTGAAAAATTAATTTTTTGTTGTTTTTAGTGTAAATAAGAGCTCAAAATTAAGCATCTACTGAATCAGTTAATAAACTATTTATTAAATTTATATACTTATTTCAAATTATTATTTTTGAAAGTGTTTTTGTTTTTGTTTGTAGGGGCTATTTTATTGTTTTTTAACAGAGAGGAAGTATCCTTTCTCTCCCTTCCGTGGACCTGCAGCTAATGGTACAAATATAAGACAATTTTAAACTGTATTACACTACAATATACTTTTATGTAATACTTTTTGTTCGCGTACTGCATTAGAAATCGATCCCACGATCTCCGCATTTTAGGTTAGAGCACTAACCACTAGCCTACCGAAACACATATTTATTTTCATACATAATTGAATGAAAGAATTAAAAATCAAATTACGAAGTAAAAATCACATTCGCATCCACGTAAGCGAGAAAGGATGCAATATAAAATATGTAAGTTGAATAAAATACTTCGGGCTTAAAATTAAAAACATAAAAACACGAGATATACTCTGCTCTGTTGATAGCTGACAAGCTATTAAATGAAATTTTTGTTTAAGAGGTTAATAATTTTGATGTTCGTGTTGAAAAAATATAAATAGCCGACCAACTTTGAAGTTTGTGCGATGAATTTCTTCACTCGCATACGTTTTTGCATCCTCGTAATTCAGAGGGGATGCACTCTGTACTTTTGCGGTTCTCCAAAGCCCTTCTAGTTAATCTTGCTGCTTACTTGTACCAAATTTATTTTTGCTGGGTACCTACACGTTTTTGTATACGATTGCATTAAAAGCACAGCTATGGTCACTTGGGTGGTGAGTCCCTCGTCGCATTACATAGAAAATTATATTTTGCCATAAATTTATACGTTAAGAAACATTTAGATATTTAGCAGTGTTACTCCCTAATTTGGTGAATATTGATAAACTAGAATTTAGGAAAAATCATAAAATTTTGTTTCTTGCCTCATAACTTTAACAATATTAACTTGATATCAAAATTTTTTTAAAAGAAAATGTTATTTTTGAAGCTAACAACATTTTATACCTTAACATTTTTTCTCTAAATCTCATAGTTAGCAAAATATATGTATATAAAATTTACAAAGATCACTTGAAATGCTTCCATCGTACTCGTAGCGCATGACAACTCAAAACGCAAGTTCACAAGGGCTTGGACTGGATAAACTAAATATTGTTTCTTATTTAATTTGGGGAGGTGAATATGAATCTGCAGTCGGTTGATCTTAGCTCTATTTCTCGAGATATACGTATATTTATTTAAAAAATTAAGTAGTTTCACGACAAACGAGTAGTCCTCTTGCAAACACCGCTAAGTTGAAAAAAATAAAAATTCGCTAAAAGCCGCCATTTTTTTTGTTGTTCGAAGTTTTAATCGATTTTCTACAAATTTCGATATATTAACATAGCGGTGCTTGCAAGTGGACTACTCAAATGTTAATTCAAATGGTATGCTATCAAGTAATATTGTCATAATGTCCTAATATTTCACAAAATCTTTGCTCAATTCACAAAACCTCTTGTATCTTCATATTTACGTAATCGCTGATTTAAGCAATATTTAGTAGCAGCTAGTGGTGACGTTTTAGCTTATTTGCCCACTTAGATTTAACATAAGTGTGTCATAGGCTGTTTAATCGGTGCGCTCTCGCTTAAAAGGTAAGCGACGATGTCAGTACCTGTCGCTACTGTGCGTTTACAAAATAAGTGGAGCTGTAAGCGACCTTGCCGTTCAAATATAGCCCAAAAGTAGGCCACAATGGTTTACTTTGCAAAATAATCGAAGCTATTATTACTAAATGACATGTTAGATTACACGTACGATACAATCTAAGTACTTAGATACTCACTTAGAACGTCATCCTGACATCACTGATTATTATCAAAGTACTTCGTTTCATTTACCACTGGGATTTGTATGTACTCTCTGAGAGTATTTGTATGTAGCTTCCCAGTGGTAAATGAAACGAAGTAGCTAGATAATAATCAATGATGTCAGGATGACGCTCTAAGCGCGTAATCTAAGTACTTAGGTCCGAATGTACATGTTATCTAATATGTAATTTACTAATAATAGCTTCGATTGGTTTGCATTGTGCATGTGAGAATTTCGTTGTATTTCATGGGATTTATCACTTATATGGACAAAGTAAAAAAATTGTAGCCTACTTTTTGGCTACATTTAAAAAAACTCGCTTACAGTTCTACTTATGATGTAAACTCACAGCAGCGAAAGGTACTGACATCGTAGCTTACATTTTAAGCCAGAGCGCACCGATTAAACAGAATATGACACGCTTATGTTAAATCTAAGTGGGAAAATAAGCCAAAGTATCACCGCTAGCAGCTACTAAATACTACTTACATCAGCGATTACGTAATGGGTATTTTTACCACTGGGTTGTTCTTCTTTTGTCCATCAATACAATGTTACAAGCCAATACAAATTACACTAGGTGTTCACAAACAAATAAACAAAGTGTATTTGATACAAGAAAGGCGATACAAATTGTTGTGAATTAAGCAATTGTTTTTAAGCTTCAAATAACAAAGTCCTAAAATAATAAGACTTTGTGTGCTATGTTTATTGTTTTGTCATAACTACACAGAACGAATCTCAGCCGAACGGCCGAAACTCGTTAGTCGAGCCGATGATGGTATTTACAAGCCGCCGGCATATATATATATATATATATATATATATATATATATATATATATATATATATATATAATATATATATATATATATATATATATATATATATATATATATATATATATATAATATATATATATATATATATATATATATATATATATTATATATATATATATATATATATATATATATATATATATATATATATATATATATATATATATATATATATATATATATATATATATATATATATATATATAATGGGTGATTTTATAAGAACTATCGGAAAGTAAAAAAAAAAACACATAAAATTCAGAAAAATGCATGAAATATTTATTTGGATCGATAGTTGGGTCGATATAATTTAATGTTTGAAGATTATTTCATGCAAATGTTGGCCGCGGCTGCGCCTCAAATGGTCCATCCGCTTAGTCCAATTTGGCATACTCTTTCCAACATTTCGGCCGGTATCTCACGAATAATGTTGGCAATGTTGGCTTCCAGTGCGTCAATCGAAGCGGGCTTGTCGCTATAGACATTAGCCTTAACATAGCCCCACAAAAAATAGTCTAGAGGCGTTAAATCGCACGATCTGGGCGGCCAATTGACTGGTCCCAAGCGTGAAATAAACTGTTCACCGAACTCGCCTCTCAATTGGTCCATTGTTTCGCGTGCTGTGTGGCATGTGGCACCGTCTTGTTGAAACCACATGTCATGCAAGTCAAGCTCTTCCATTTTGGGCAGAAAAAAGTTTGTTATCATCGCACGGTAGCGCTCACCATTCACAGTAACGTTGTGATTCGCATCATCTTTGAAGAAATACGGCCCAATTATGCCGCCAGCCCATAATCCGCACCAAACGGTTGTTTTTTGTGGATGCATTGGTAGCTCTTGCAATGCTTCTGGCTGCTCTTCACTCCAAATACGGCAGTTTTGCTTGTTCACGTATCCACTCAACCAGAAATGAGCCTCGTCGCTGAACACAATTCTTCGATAAAAAAGTGGATCTTCATCTAACTTTTCAAGAGCCCATTCACCAAAAATTTGGCGTTGTGGTAGGTCGTTTGGCTTCAATTCTTGCACCAGCTGTATCTTATAAGGCTTCACACCCAAATCCTTCCGCAAAATTTTCCACGTAGTGGAGTAACAGAGGCCCAATTGCTGCGAACGGCGCCGAATCGATAATTCACGGTCATCACCAACACTGGCCGATACGGCTGCGATATTTTCTTCAGTTCGCACTCTACGTAAACGTGTTGGTGGTTTAATGTCCAACAATGTAAATTTGGTGCGAAATTTTTTTACAATAGCCCGAATAGAAGCCTCAGTAGGTCGATTAAACTGACCATAAAATGAAAGAAGCGCGCGATGAACTTTCTTAACAGAGCACGCATTTTGGTAATAAAATTCAATAATTTGCAAGCGTTGTTCGTTTGTAAGACGATTCATGATTAAATTATAGACCAAACTGAAGATGTTTGACAGTGACACAAGATACAAAACGTGCGTGAGCTGTCAAAACTAGTGTTGCCAAAAAGAAAATAGCAAAAAAATCACTCGTTATATATATATTATATATATATATATATATATATATATATATATATATATAATATATATATATATAATATATATATATATATATATATATATAATATATATATATATATATATAAATATATATATATATATATATATATATATATATATATATATATATATATATATATATATATATATTTTTATATATATATATATATATATATATATATATATATATATATATTATATATATATATATATATATATATATATATATATATATATATATATATATATATATATATATATATATATATATATATATATATATATATATATATATATATATATATATATATTAGGGATGTAACGATACGCCGTTTTGCCGATCCGATACCGATTCCGATACTTCAAATAAATATCGCCGATACCGATTCCGATACCGATACGAATATTGAAATTGAGTTCAAGTTTAGATTAACAAAACTCAAGAAGGGCAATTTTTTATTATGCAACATTACAGTGTAAGAGATTATTAATATTTAAAATATATATTAATACAGTATATAAAACTGGAAGTAATTTTTAAGGAACTACATTTTCATTGCTTTCAAAGAATCTATATTAAAAATATGCAGATAATTAGTAGAAAAGCCAGTACAAATTTGTAATTACTTTATAATTTTAAAAAATACTCGCCATGCTTTTTAAAAAATCGATTTTTTAAAGGGCATTTATGAACTAATATTCTTCTAAATAACTTATTAGCTTAATTATTAAAAGTCTGCTAAAAGTTTATATTTATTCACTTAAATTTACATGAAAACACAGTTTTGTGTTTAAATTCGCATAAAAAGAAACAAGTTCTGAAAATGGGTAATTTTTCATCCTTTTTTAACCGACTTCCAAAAAGAAGAAGGTTATCAATTCGTGTGTATGTTTTTTTTTACTTTTTTATGTTTGTACACGCATAACTCTGTCATTTGTGAAGCGATTTGAAAAATTCTTTTTTGCTGGAAAGGGTTTGCCTGCAGTTTGGTCCAATAATTTTTATTTTTTTTTTGAAAATCGGAGGGGAAATTCGCTCCCTCCATGCTGTCATTTGTGAACCGATTTTCAAAATTATTGTTTTGTTTGAAAGGGTTTGACAAAAACTGGTCCCAATTTTTTTTGTCGAAAATCGGAGAAGCAAGTTTGCTCCCCTTCCCCACCAATCCATAACTATGTCGTTTGTGAACAGCTTTTCAAAATTCTTGTGTTGTTTGCAAGGGTTCGCTAGTAGTTTGGCCCCATAATTCTTTTCGAAAATGGGAGGGGGGAACCATGTATAACTTTGTCATTGGGAACCGATTATCAAAATTGTTTTTTTATTTGAAAGGGTTTGACTACAGTTTTTTTCGAAAATCAGTTGTGAAATTTGCTGCAAACCCCCCTTCAGGTTGGTACCATAATTGTTCTCCAAAATCTGTGCGGGATTTCCCCTTCCCCCAGAAATATTGATTATCGCATAGCTCCTCCATTTATGGGCCGAATTCAAAAAATTTATTTTTGTTTGGAATGGTTTGCCTGGAGTTTGGTCGCATAATTTTTCTACGAAAATCTGTGGGGCAAGTCTTCCACGCCTCCACCCAAAATATTTATTAGAGCACAATTCCTCCATTGGCTTACCGATTTTCAAAATTGTTTATATGGAAGGCCATCAAGTATATTACTCCTTATACTGAAGTCGGCTTTTTTTCAGAATTAATTGAGGAATCATTATAGAACACTGAAAAAGAAATTTGTCCTAACATCACTTCAAATTCGGTGATTGGTAATGGAAAAAGAGAACTTCTTGCAATGACAAGCAAATGTGAAACTAATTAGAAATTATCCAAATTCGCAATATTTCCGGATCGCGACTGCTACATTTTCATGATTTCTTTATAATGTCTTTTTTTGCTGGGAATAAGATTTAAAAAACAACGAATTGAATTTGAGTTCATGATAAAATTAACAATAAATAAATTATTGTTTTTGCAAAATAACAGCGTAAAATATTATCAGTTTTTAAAATTGATATTAATAAGATTTAAAAAATAACGAAATGAATTTAGTTCTTGGTAAAATTAACAAACAAATAATTTGTTTAAAAAAAACTGAAAAAATTTTTTAAAGTATTGTCGTATCGACAGTAAAATATCGCCGATACCGATGTATCGGAAAATCTGAAGTATCGCCGATATATCGGTATCGGTATTCGTTACATCCCTAATATATATATATATATATATATATATATATATATATATATATATATATATATATATATATATATATATATATATATATATATATATATATATATATATATATATATATATATATATATATATATATATATATATATATATATATATATATATATATATATATATACATATATATATATATATATATATATATATATATATATATATATATATATATATATATATATATATCTATATCTATATATATATATATATATATATATATATATATATATATATATATATATATATATATATATATATATATAATATATATATATATATATATATATATATATATATATATTATATATATATATATATATATATATATATATATATATATATATATATATATATATATATATATCTATATCTATATATATATATATATATATATATATATATATATATATATATATATATATATATATATATATATATATATAATATTTATATATATATATATATATATATATATATATATATATATATATATATATCTATATCTATATATATATATATATATATATATATATATATATATATATATATATATATATATATATATATATATATATAATATTTATATATATATATATATATATATATATATATATATATATATATATATATATATATATATAATATATATATATATATATATATATATATATATATATATATATATATATATATATATATATATATATATATATATATATATATATATATATATATATATATATATATATATATATATATATATATATATATATATATATATATATATATATATATATATATATATATATATATATATATATATATATATATATATATATATATATATATATATATATATATATATATATATATATATATATATATATATATATATATATATATATATATATATATATATATATATATATACATATACATACACATATATATGTAATATGCTCTTAAAATATTTCACAGTTTTATAACTTCTCATTCAATTGCATTTTTAGAAATTTTCAATAAGCAAAAATAAGAAATCGAGACACTAAAATATATGCAAGTGAGAAAACTTTGTTTGTAATCTTTGGCTGGCTGACAGCCAGCGAACTTTTTTCATTAGCAGCCGTCCGGAAAATTTGACGGCTCAGGCCGGCAACAGCTGGTTTCGTTGATGAGTATGTATTTGAACCATTTCATATTCTATGTGCGAAGAAAATATTATTTTTTTTAATTAAAAATGAAGTGCTTAAAAAATATTCAGGTAGGATCTTATTTACTTTATTAACAAGATGAATTAAATAAACAACAATCTGGTTATAATTTTAGTTTTTTTTTTACTTGCTATTGGCATTCTGATTTCAAGTATTTATAATTGTTTTTTTATCAACTGACTTAAATTTAAAATAGCACACTAAACTATGAGAGGTTGCTCACAGCAGTCATATTTTTTCGTGCTATTATTATAAAACATATGACTTTATGACTACCTTGTGAATAACCCATTTAGCTTTAAGCCGTAGAAACATTGTTTTTGAATCTGTTCATTAGTTTCAGAGAAACCGTTTTTAAATTTTTGTTTTTAAAACATGCATTTAAAATAATAATAATTATAGCTAAGGGCCACCATGGTGCCTGAATAAGCACCTTTAGGGACTTATTCGGTCACAGTATTTGCTTTATCCTCCTTTCCTAGTCCGGCTTTCCTAGCTCCAGCTTGAGCTAGGCTTAACATTTTATTTTCAGAAAAGCATTTCTAAAATCAAATTTTAACTTTAATATTTAGCTTGTCTGATTCAGTAAATATTTCTTTTTTTCACTAAAAATAACAAAAATAAAACAAAAAAATAACATATCTTTTATTATTAGGCTAAGGTTCGTAAAGTTATATTCAGAAAGAATTGGGCATGATAGCTAATTGTTTATTATAATGCTTTGTGAATCCAAATCGATTAGAAAGAATTGGGCATGATTAATATTCCAAGGAACAAGGGAAAAATTAACATCAACTTAATTTGTCAACGTACACAGCAGAACAGAGTAGCGCCACTTCCGGAAGCCCTTACATTTCCATCGTCAGTGCTCACGTGTATTTGCTATCACCACTTGTCAGGTGGCTCTGTTGAATGTGATTTCAATTCTCATATATACAACTTTTTCGTGAAAATTGAATACGAGAATTAAATCACTCTCAAGCTGATATAAAAGTGCACTTTCCCTGCGTTGCCATCCGTTTATTTTTCTTCATTCCCATTTTTCTGATTTTTGTTTTACTCAAGACAAGCTTTTTTTGGTTTGATTTTATACTTAAGTATATATGAACATGTAAACATGTGAAAAGCTCAAGCCAGTAGCTAATTGTTTATTAATGTGATTATTTCGAATGTATTTGCTTTGTGAATCCAAATTGATTATTAGGCTAAGGTTCGTAACGTTATATTCAGAAAGAATTGGGCATGATTAATATTCCAAGGAACAAGGGAAAAATTAACATCAACTTAATTTTTCAACGTACACAGCAGAACAAAGTAGTGCCACTTTCGGAAGCCGCTACACTTCCATCGTCAGTGCTCACATGTATTTGCTTATCACCACTTGTCAGGTGGCTTTGTTCAATGTGATTTCAATTCTCATATATACAACTTTTTCGTGAAAATTTAATACGAGAATTAAATCACTCTCAAGCTGATATTAAAGTGCTCCTTCCCAGCGTTGCCATCGGTTTATTGTTCTTCATTCACATTTTTCTGATTTTTGTTTTACTCAAAACATACTTTTTTGGTTTGATTTTAAACTTAAGTATATATGAACAAGTAAACATGCGAAAAGCTCAAGCCAAGCTCAAGCCTTGTTCGTTGGAATATTAATCATGCCCAATTCTTTCTGAATATAACGTTACGGGCCTTAGCCTAATAATCAATTTGCATTCACAAAGCAAATACGTTCGAAATAATCACATTTTAACAAATCTTTTATTCTTCCGTTGTCAGTAAAAATTTTTCTGAATTTATAAATATTTTTACTGATTTTGAAAAAAAAACTTTTATACAATTATTTTATCTGATTTAGTAAACGTTAGTTAGTTAGTTAGTTTTTTTTTTGTGGAATACAACAATAAAATTTAAGTTGTTTTCAATAACAAAGTTGTTAGATTTTTCTGCACAGGAATGATTACTTAATTAAGACTGTCCAAATGCTTAACTGGCCATTGACCAACATTTTGTTTAGCGTTAAGGTCCATTTTCAACTTAATAGTTACGCCAATAAAAAGACTGAATAGAAGCAATAAATAAAGGAAAAGGGGTTTGAACTGAAAAAATATATTTGCTTAATTCACAACAATTTGTATCGCAGATCTTGTACCAAATACACTTTTTCTTTATTTGTTTGTGAACACCCAGTATATATTGTATCGGTTTGTTCTTGTATTGATGGATAAAAGAAGAACAAGCACCATACAAATACTATATGAGCGTATATGTATACAAATACTCTCTGAGTATCGTATGAAATATGATTTTTGCAAAACTTATAAAATAAAATTGTAAAAGTGTATTTAATTACGAAAATTATCAAAAACAAATTTACACAATTGTATTTAATACTGTAATACAATGGATACAAAGATATAATAGGTTTTGTAAATTGAGCAATTGCACTTCGGTTTAAATACGTAACCGTAAAAATGAGCTTCTGTGAAAGCAGTAATTTGTAACTTTTGATGGGCTTAGACATTGACTAAACTTAGAAAGTTTAAATGAAATAAGCTTCCAATAATAACGTTGAGCTTTTATGAAATCCTTAAGGATTCGCTTTTATCCTCCAATAAAAATTTTTCAAAATTGATTTATCATATTTTTATAATTTTGTGTTTTTCTGAAGTTTTACCGCCTTATTTATAACAAATATATTATGCTTATTAAAGGTTTATTTTACAACTATTGTGTAGAAAGCTCTTAATAAACATAAAATATTTTTTATAAATAAGTCAATGTATCAACGAGGAAAAATGAATACATTCTTTTTTATTGAATTTTATATTATGTAGTTGGATCTTTGTGTCTTTTACGAAATTTAAATATGTAATATGGAAACATAATTTGAATCAAGTGCCAAATAATTTAAAAGAAATATTTGCACGTTTCTACGTACATGAAATGTACGTTTTAGCGAAGTTTTTATTTTATGAAAATATTTATGTACTAAAATTTTTAGTACTATAGAGTCCATTTACCCTTTTATTTTCTCTTCCTAAAATGTCCTTAAACTCTTAGTGTAGACAGCAACCAACAAAAGCTATGAGGGTTGCTCTGTCAATAAAATTTAGCGATGTACGACGTAACATAACATTTAAAAAAATTCAAAAAATTTCAAACGGCAACGGTTAACACTTCATGTAAGAGCTTGACTGTTATGTAAAGCAACAGCTCTATAACAGCTCATATTGTCAGTAATAGGATTTATGTTTAAAATATCCTTATTCTATTACATGTTAAAAAATCCTTTGAAAATATCCATAATATTTGGCAAAATGCTGTTAAAGTAGATTAACAACGTTTACAAAAAGCTGTTACAAATTTTCTTTGAGTTTTAAGAGAAAATTAAAGTTTTTTTATGAATTTCAGTCACACTGCAGACCACACAAGTTCATTTTTTTATTTAACTTATTTCTGTATTTTTTTTATATATATTTGTACTGGCTAAACATTAAAAACGTGTAAAATTTGTTAACAAAATTACTTAAATGCGGCAACAATTTAAAATTAACAAATTATAAAGAATACAGCATACATACATTATGCATATCTTTTTTATTTTTGTATTTTTTTTAATTATTTCCTTTTAATTTAACGACTTTGCCGACACGTTAAATATAACAACATCTAAAAATTTTAAATAAAAAAATCACATTAAAGCAATAAAATAAAAAATTACATGATTCGAGCATGATCTATGATAAGTCATAAATACTACAGACATTCAAACTCTCACTTGTACATTGACTATAAACGAATGAATAAATAGCACAAAAAGTCAGAAATAAAATAGCTTACAAAAAGTAGTATTCTGCTTAATTTATGAGTATGACGTTATGAAATGCGCTATATTAAAATTTTTAGGAATTATTATAAGAGCAGATGGATTTGTAATGGTAATAGTTAAATTTAAGTTTTAATAAAAAGTATCGAAAGTGTAAAGTAAAGTGGAAATTTACCGGATCAAATTAAAAGACTGTTGGTAGATACAGTCAATACTTTAGAAATGTTTACACCAGTTTCCCTTACCGTAATATTAATAAAGAAAATGTAAAATAAGAAGTGACACTAACCCTGAAATTCGCATTGAGGTGGATGTGCACATTTGAACTATTGCGCTGACTGAAAATCCTTATTGAAAGTTTTTACAGGATTATTCCCACAGCAATGCCAAGTTATATGTGGTTTTAATAGGATGGGTCACAAATAAGAAATCTTGTAGATATAGGGGCAACTAAAACTTTAAAGTAAAACTATTTCAAGAAAGCTTCTAAGTCCCAATTCACACTATGCTAGTCTTATCGATCAGCTTCTTATGCAGCTGTCAGAAAAACAGAGAAATGTGTATTTATTTCTCTGTCTTTCTCACAGCTGAATAAGAATCTTATCAATAAGACTTTCATTGTGTGAATTAGGACTAATACTGTGTTTGACATTTAACTACCACTAAAATTGCCTAAGGATATGGGGGTCTAACACGACACGTTTCTTAGTTATAGCATCTACCACTACGATACACAGAACCTATATGTGTCCACTTCTGTTGTAATATCTTAACGATTTCCAATAGCTGTAGCTATTCTTTGATTAAAAAAACTCTTTTTACTTCAAAAATGAATTGGCATTTCTGATATAACTTTATTTGCAAAATTGCTACTGTCTACTTAAAACTTATAAGCGCAGAAAAAAGATATGATTGTGACATGGTTGCGTCAACAATTTCATGTTTCTCGATATAGCTTATGATTGTGGTAAATAAGTTATTATTGGTATAAATGATTGTGAATCTTAATTAGTTTAGGACAACAAACTCATATTTACATTTAATTATGACATTATCAGCGTAAATAAATATAGCAACAAGATTGTCTTTAACAATATACATCCTGGAAAAAAATCTGACTGCAATCCACAATCTGCAATATATTTTAAAATGCAACCAAAGTATGATTCTACAACAATAAAGTATAACAAAACCCATACTAGCAAAAAAATAAAAATAACAATGACAAATTAATCCTAAGAATTAATAAGTTGAACATATCGATGGTCATACGTTGACAACATGTAACTGATTTTTACAGCTTTTCAGTTGAAGATATGACATAATAATTACGCTGCAAGCATTACTATCCACGAATCAAAACAACTCAAAATTATTTAGCAGATACTCTTAACAAATTTCGGTTTTTATTATTTTGAAAATAGGAATGTTTTTTTTTAGCGATTTACATAACGTTTTCTGCGTTTTGTGACAAATAATAAAAAAATCAAGTAAGTGTTGTCAACGTATGACCATCGATATACAAAAAATATGTATGTGAAAATAAATACAACATTTCGTCATATGAAATCAAAACAGGCGTAAGTTACAAATAATTAAAATCTACTTTTTGAATGAACCCAAGAACCCAACACATGTTCCTGCAAAAGTCGCAAGGGCAAACAGAAAACATTTCGAGAAAAAAATAAATAATAAACACAAGCTGGCATATTTCCGATTTTTTTTAAACTTCGTGCTTCATTTTTATTTCAGGCAGTTTTTTCTTCTCCTGTAAATTTTTTTAAATGTAGCTTATGCCTTTTTAGCTTTTATATTGCGAATTAATAAAAAAACAGATTCAAAAGAGGTACTAGTAGTTAAAAAATTATAAATTTGATTTACTTAAAATATGTATTATTTTTAATTGGTTTAAATTTTTTACTCCAAATGTGTATAAGAACACAACATATACATTGTTATTTAGAACCATATATATGGTTAATTAGAATCATATATGTATGTATATGGTTATTATATTTAGAACAGATTTATTTTCATAATACTACGATTTGACTCCAACGAAATAATTCATTATGTTTCTTAAAGATTATGGCTGCTTCAACAATGTTTTTTCTTTGCATGTAGCCAAGTGTGGAGAGGTAATTCTGAGTCCACAAAAATAAATTTTGCCTGTGGAAAATATATTATTAAATAAATAAATAAACGTGGTATTATTTGAGGGTATTAGAGCACAAAGGCTCCAAGTGCTAAAACCAAACAAATTGAGTTAGATGCAGGAATCAACACTTAATACTAACATCTCTCACCCTACAAAAATTCAAAGTTGCATGACGACCTCAAAAAATTTTATTTATTACGAAGCGAAAATATTGAGCAAGCAATACATACTCAGAGGGGAAAAAGGCTTTCTAAAATTGTGCACGGCTGGTATTAAATTGTTAACGAAGCGCTCTTAATTTTTTGACAACATCCGTTTTGAGCTGTATAACAAAATGTTGTCAAATCGAGAACGAAATCATAAAAATGACCAGACGTTGTCAAATCGAGAACGAAATGTTGTCAAATCAATAATGAAAATATAAAAAAACCATACTTTGCAAAATAGAGAACGACGGTTCTCAAATCAAGAACGCTCTGTTCTCAAATCAAGAACGCTCTGTTTTCAAATCAAGAACGCTCTGTTGTCAAACAACGACCAAAAAATTTAAGAGTACGAGGCGCTGTTCAAATTGAGAACAGCCTATTCTTAAGAAAGAACGAAAATATAAAAAATACCATACTTTGCCAAATAGAGAACGACCTGTCCTCAAATCAAGAACGGCCTGACCTGTTCTTATAGCAAGAACGCCGTGTTGTCAAAACAAAAACGAAAATCTGAAGATACCAGACGTTGTCATGTTGAGAACAATGCGTTCTTAAATCAAGAACGGACTGTTGTCAAACCAAGAACTTTTGTTCTATTAGCGTTGCTTTGCCTTTAATTTTATCATTAAGTTTTCAATTGCTTGTGGGTGCGGACTAACACCATGTTCACACGGACAGCAATATTTGAGGTTTGCTCTCTCATTCATGGTTCGCGCCCCAATCAATTATTGAATCTACATGTTTCGCCATACAAAATTTTGAGAGCGAACCATCTTGGCTAATTTTAAATCTAGCTGCGAACCACGAAAAATTTACTATCATCTTCAATTGTGATAAACTGTCGCTAGTTTATCTAAACTAACTGTGAAAAAATGTAAACAAACGAAAAATTAATATGTGCAAAAAAATAAATAAAAACTTTGAACAAATAAAAAGCATATATATATTTAAAAAAAAATATAAAAAAGACGAAATTGTGAATCGTATTTTAAAGTGTAGAAGGATTTGCATGAAACAGGATCAATCGTTTGAACACCAAGGTTCGCAATCGTGATTCAGAGAGCGAACCAAGTGGTTCAAAAATATAAAAAATGGGAAATGAACAAAATTGTATAACAGTGAATAAAATATTCTATTAAACATATTACAAATGGACGATAGTTTTGCATATGAAGAAACCCCAAACTTAAAAGTAAATAATTGTGAAACTTTACTGGATGTTGGCAATAACGGAACTTAAAACTGTCTTAAATCTATAAAAATTAAATGTATTTTTGATATTTTTAGAGATAAGTGTAAATTAAATTTAACAGCTTGAAATATGAAATATATGTTAATAACTTTATCATTTCTCTATTGAAGATGTTAATATCACCTTCAAAGATAAACCAATTTCGATGGCGCTGAAATCTAGAGACAGTGCAGATTAGGAAGATCGGAATTGGTAAGATCTTTTGTGTGTTTGTAGTTATAGCAAGTGTTAACTTATTATTGTATTATGTTATTATATTAATATAAGTCAAATAAATTTAGTCCTCTAAACAAACACATTTATTTAAAACCAGTTACAGATTTGATAACTCCTCTATTTTATTTATAAATATGTAATAAGTAATGTATGCTAAGACTTATTTTAGCATGAAGCTATTTTTACGCGTCGCTGAAGTTATTTTTACCTAAAACTCTTGTTTTTTTACTGTTATCTCCAAATTAATCAATTGTATCAATAAAATGTATATGCAAAACTTGTTGGGAAATTAATTTCCTACAAAAATGTTATATAGGCTAAGTTTCTTGGATTAATATTTCTTGAAATATTAAACTTTAACTTATAATTTTTTTTAAAATAAGTATATACTAGTCATAAGTTAAAGTCTAATATCTAAAGGAAATATTAATCTAAGCAATATGGAGTATATAACATTTCTATAAGAAATTAGGTTTTCTACAAATTTTTCGTTTACATTACTTTCGTACAGTTGATTATTTCGGATAATAAATAAACGAGAATTTTAGGTAAAAATTATCTTCAGCGACCTGCACCAACTCACCAGTACAAGAGGGGAACTTTTAAATGAAACATAACATGTTGAAAATTTTGGTTTAGGAACTCAATAGAAATGAAGTATATTTTATTCGTTTTTAAAGGGGAAATATCCCTTTTTGGGTGACATTGCAACCTACCCCTGGAATGGATTTAAAATTTTTTTTATTAAACAGTATACTTATTCAGGCTTGCTGGAATAAGTGAAATAAATACATGGCTACTCCAATCGCACTTGACATTATGTTTATATTAGTAACTCCAACCTTGAAAAAACGAAAAGTTATTGAGATGTTAGATCTGAGTAAAAGTTTATTATGCATATGGCATAGGCCATGCTAGAAAATACATGAACCAATCTACGAGTTAGCAATAAATTTAAGTTTTGCATGAGTCCTGCGCTGTAATGAAATAGTAATGGCTGCCTAAGTAAGTGAGAAACATGAAAGCTACCCCTCAAGGGCAAGACTAGTGTTGTCATTCGAACAAAAATTAATTAAATATTCTAATAACATTTTTAACTTTTGCTTTAACGAACAAAATTTGCAAAAGTTGAATAAAAAATTATTCGAACAATGTTTTGAAGAATATTAAAATATTTTTCCAAAATTACATGCAGTTGTAAATTTCTCTCTCCAAAGCTTTAAATTACTTCCTGATTCATTCACAACGTTGGCCAAACTTGAATAAACTCAAAGTACACCTTCAGAAATTTATGGACATTGCTCGAATGCATATAGATATAAGCACGTACAAATTATGAAACCTAATTATTCAAAATCCAACTTAGGTTAATTCTTTACAAATGTTGATTTAAAAATTGTAAATCTTGATTTAGAGATTGAAAATTTCCAGTTTCATGCAAACTTTTTTAAACTCAAATAATTAAATTACAGTTGATATAATAACATACAATACTACAACTAATTTTTACGAAGCTCAAATTGAATAAAAATCTATATAAAGACATATAATACTTATAACATTAACAAAAATATTATATTTAAAACTAAAAAGCATAAAAAAATAGTTAATTTTATTTACTAATGCAAGTATTGCGCTAATTATACAAAAATGATTTTATAAAATAGCAATATAGTTAGTTACTGCAACTTTTTAGAACACTCGGATATATATTACATAAGTTGTGTGTACTTTGTTGACTATTTTAAGCTAATATTGCCATGGAAAGAGCATCCTTTCGCAACAGCTACCCGACCTATATCTTTGTATAAGAAGAAGGAACTCCAGGGGTCCTATCCTGAGTTTATATGTTCTCCAGCCATATCCACTTGATGGGTATTCCGCCATAAGCGTTTAGTCCAATATACGACAAATGCATGAAGTTAATGGAAAAAACTACAAAGAACAGTTAGCTGGAGCCAAGCATTTACCAAATTCGAAAAAGTGAGATACTGAACTCTCGAAGTCCAACATGCAGAAAGAAAAGTCTGACTGTACTTCAGAAATACTCGCCGTGACGAGTTAGTTATTACCAACCCAGATCTGCTTTGCACCTGAAAAATTTTGATTTTTAGGCATACCCTCGTAGATGAAATTAATTCTTTAAAATTACCCGTTTTCCTGAATTACGTTCAATGCATTATATGAGAGTTATGACATTACTTGTGTACTTTCGATTTTGCGATATGGTAACGCTGCAAAGAATTGTATACCAGTTTTATATTGCTGGAGAGCGATACGAGTGCTAATTGTGTTCCATACACAGAAAAAATAATTGTCCAATATTTTACAATCAACTGTTTACTCAAAAACAATTTTATTTTTCATTAAAATTTTAATTGAATCAATGTTTATTCAAGTTTGTTTTGAATTTTTTTTAGAAACAATGATGTCAACAGATTTTAATAGAAGAAGAAAAAATTTCTAATACCATTTATGTGTAAATAAGATATGTTTAACTTAGTAGGTGTGAAAATGGTATAATATTTTTGAATATGCGAAATTGTTTTAGGAATATTAAATGATTTTTATTTTTTTATTTTGATTAATTTTTTAATTAAAATAACAATTTTTTAACTGAAGCAAATCAAGAACTATTTTCAATTATTACTGTAGAGTTAATAACACAAACTTCGTGATTGGTTGAAGACTAATAATTCTTAATTGAAACTATGGTTATTGTAATTGCATCATGTGTTTACTTTTTTCTGTGATAAAGCGACAAGAAAAACTCATCCATGGAGCATTTCGTGCAATGATTTTCTATACCGAATATCGGCACGGTTTGTTGCGACGGCGAGTTTCGAGAAGGGCATCCAAAAACGATTATTGAGACAGAGAGTTACTGAACCGATAATCCAAGATTGCCACATGAACTATCGTGAGATTATTCATGGACAGTATTTCCTATGGATTTTCTCAATATTGCATAAACAATTAGGCGTGTGGAATATTTGTTGGAACTAGATCGGAGATAATTTGACAACATGGCTGGTGTTGATTGATGCAACAATATTGTGCCATAACTGTGAAATAACTCACATTTTTAAAAAGAGTAGCTTCCAGCATGTCCTGAATCGGAAATAATAATAGTTCCGGAGATACAATCATTTAAATTTTAACGGAAACGACATCCACGTAACACACAGGTCGCTTTGTGTTACGTTATTTTTGCAGTCACATGTCACCCTAAGCTATAAGCACTGCATTGCAATGTACATACAATATATAGATACAAACTTAAGGTAACTGATAAAAAGAAAATATACTACTAAACCGTCCCAAAATAATATCATACTTCGAGTATTTCAATTTGTTAAACGAAATTTCACATTGCAACCTAAGTTTCTAAACGGTGGTAGAAACTAAGAATAATCTCGAATTATGTATAGAGTGTCCTAATGCTGCACAATTTGTAGTGTTGCGGTAGCACTTATTTTTATTTTTAATTTCATTTTAAACAACCAGATTTGCATTTTGATGAATTACCATCGAAAATTTGTTTAAATTTCGGTAAATTGTGTGTGATTTTTTAAAATTATGTACCTGGTTTAAACACGTATAATTTAAATATAATACCATATTTTATGATGGTGTATACCTAAATAAAGTGTAAAAAACCGACAGACATGCAGCGTACACACATTTACTCACTTATAAACACAAAACCTTAAGGCCAGTTTGGCTTTTTTATATAATTTTTGTTGGTAATTTTGTTCGTTTTGTATTTCGGAGAAATTTTCTGTGACTTGAAATTTAATTTAAATTTAACTGGCCGTAAACAGAAGTTTTTCGATCATCATTTATTTTATGTTTAACTTTGTTTCAATTGTGATTTTATGAAATTGAAGCGATTTTTTTGTGCCCCCGTTAGACACTCATTAAAAATTGCGCTAGTTAAAATCAGCAAAATTTAAATGAACAGTTCTAAAAAGTGGGCTTAATAGTTTAATATTTAAATTGCGGCTCCATCGGACACACTAGAATTCGGGGCACCTCTAAAACAAAACAAAAGTAATGATAAGAAAAAAATTTTTGTTCGTTGCAATTGTTTATCACACTTTTTGTCCCATTTGTTAATAACTTCCTTACAAATATTTGTAAGCAAATTTGATCTAGTTTCTTTTCTACGATTTCTGCAATTTATTATATGTTCAGCAAGAAAAGGATAACATTTACAAATAGTACTAAGCATCCGAAATGATACCCGATATATGGCATTCCAATATTGCACTATCACCCCGAAAATCAAAGTCTATTCAAGAAGAAAGTTTTCCAAGTGCAAGCAACAATTTTTCTTTTCGGTACAACAATTCACTGTTCACATGTCTAGTTCATCAGTGATTGACTCTGCTGTATCCCCTCCTTGAATAAAAGGTATATCAATGACTTTTCTAAAACTGTAAAACAATTTTTTGCCATGCCCCCAAATACAGCACTTTTAATATTCTATATATTGCGCCGCCATTTAAAGTCCGATCTCATTACATCGCATATCGTTGTTTATGGCTTGGATATGGCTTAATTTTTGCCTTTGGTGACTTTTAAATCCGACATCAAATTTTGGGTGTGAAAGTTTTGCACGTGGCAAAAAACCACTTCTAAAACTTTATAATATGTCATGCAAAAAAGTGTACATTAGGAGGGAAGGATCGGAAATGGCATAAGTGGCGCCCAACATTTGATGTCGGATTCAAAAGTCTCTAAAGGCCAAAATTAAGCTATATTCAAGCCATGAACAACGAAATGCAATATAATGAGATCGAAATGTTGTATTTTGGGGCATGGCAAAAAAAATTTGTTAAAGTTCTAGTAACTTCATTGATATATCTTTCATTCAGGCGCTGACTGGTGCAAATCTTTTTGTTTTTTATTGGAATTTGTCCAGTCTAAAGTAATTTGTATGTCAAAAAGAAAAAAGGGGCGTAATTTGGGGGCGTGGTTTAAAAGTGAAAATATTAAAAGCAAGACATACTAAGTTTTACAACGACTTTCTTTCGACGTGCAAAAAATTGGACATTATGGGGGAAGGATCCGAGATGGCATAAGTGGCGCCCAGAATTAGATGTCGGATTAAAAAGTCACCAAAAGCAAAAATGAAGCTATATTCAAGCCATGAATAACAATGTGCGATATAATCAGATCGGACTTTAAATGGCTGCGCTACATATAAAAAACAAAAAATGCTGTATTTTGGGGTGGCAAAAAAAAATTTTTTGGTTTTAGAAACTTTATTGACATATCTTTCATTCTACGGGGTGACCGGGACAAATTTAATTTTTTGTATGGAATTCGACCCGCTTTAATGCACAGTAGGCAGAGTCAAAATATTTGGAAAATAAATCAGGTATTTCTAAACTTATATCTAAAACATGGACATATCAGAAGTGTATTCCCGCTTATGTTTTAATACTAACTCTTCAAACTGTTTAGAACCGGAACTCTGAAATATCAAAGTAGGGCATCTCGGCCATGTAAAACCTCTTTAACGCTTGCGATTTTTTATTTGTTTTGTTTTTCTGATTGTTATATTATTTGCAAAATTGTTAATTGGGCATTTAACCAAGTATGGGCAAAATTTTAAAATATTAAATTTTTTAGGATTTCTCTGAACTTTCTTAAAATTTTTGATATTACCAGAAGCCAATCCCAGATTTTTTCTTGCTTGGTATTTCGTACGTAGATTCCTACACAACTGCAAAATTTCATTCTGAAATATCAATAATTAGGGATTTTATACCATACGACAAGGGTTCTCAAATGTCCGTAGCAACATTATATTGAGTCCGCGAGGAGATCTTGAACACATTGCTTAGAAAATTATTACATACACATTTTATTTTACGAAAAAACAATGTTTTATTCTTTGAAAGCTTAGGATGAAATGCATAACAACAACTTGGCAAGAAGTTAAGATGAAATAAACGGTCATATTCATAACAAAAACTTGGTATGAACAAAAACTTGGTATGAACTTAGCATAAGTGACGAAATTAAACTGGATCATAACGAGATTTTCCGTATATTTTGTCATTAAAAATCACTGTGGAATATAGTCCTGACTCACTGCTGCAGTCTACAGTGGTTTCTAAAGTCAAATTGTGTGGAAAAGCTCGTTAAGAGCTTTTTATGCAGAAATAAATTATTGAGAAACATGTAAGAATATTTTAGGAATTAATTTAACCAATTTACGCAATTTTATGAACTTCTTTTAGCAAATTATTCAAGAGAAAGTTACATTTTCCATATCAAAACGGGTACAACTGAACTAATGTGCACATGATATCGTATGAGGAGATATGGTGGTCTCCGAAAATTATCATGTTGCTTCAGTTCTACGCGTGTTCGTGTTGAAAATTTATCTTATGTAAATCTTGTTTGATTGTGTAATTTATGTTAACTTTTACCAAAACAGGCTCTAAAAATAGAAAACTATGTATGTTGGGATATCAAATTTAAAGATAAATTTAAACGTATTCAAAAGTCAAAATAATAGAGGGTTCGCGTGCAAGCAGAAAAAATCATAAAAGTTCCTCAATCCAACAAGCGGTGCGAACTCCTGGTATACAAGAAATGGGCTTTGGACTGTATGTGTCCAAGGAATATAAGAGTCTCTCCATTCTAAGCTGAAATCCTTATTAGATTAATTTTTGGTAGCGGCCTCCGTGAGGTCAAGCTCCAGTTATCAAATCGTATAGGGTACGGAAAAAAGTAAGAAGAGCGAGATGACTTTATCACGATCGTGAAAAAAGTTCACCACCAAATGCATTGTAGTTTTGTATAGGTATACATACATAAGTTTTTTTTATTAAAAACTACATATTTTATAGGGATGTAACGAATACCGATACCGATACCGATATATCGGCGATACTTCAGATTTTCCGATACATCGGTATCGGCGATATTTTACTGTCGATACGACGATACTTAAAAAAAATTACAGAGTTTTTTCTGACAAACTATTTATTTTTTGTTAATTTTTTATACTATTATTTTGTAAAAAAAATTATTTATTTTTTGTTAATTTTACCATGAATACAAATTCAATTCGTTGTTTTTTAAATATTATTCCAGCAAAAAAAGAAACTCCAAAGAAGTCATGAAAATGTAGAATTCGCGATCCGGAAGTATTGCAAATTTGGATCATTTCTAATTAGTTTTACATATCCTTGCCATTGCAAGAAGTTCTGTTTTTCGATTACCAATCACCAAATTGGAAGCGATGCTCGGACAAATTTCTTTTTCGGTGTTCTATAATGATTTTTCCTCAAGAAAAAGGGATAAAAAATTATCCATTTTCAAAAATTTTTTTTTATGCGAGTATGGCGAGTATTTTTAAAATTATAAAGGAATTGACATTTTTTTCTTGCTTTTCTACTAATTACACTATGCGACAAATAAAGACTTTTGGAAAAACACAATAACTGGACAGTACAGGTTCGATTGTCCTACAATGGGGTAGTAAAACCCTTTACTCAGTTTGGCGAATTTTGTGACCAATTTTTTTTATGGACCTCCAAAGTTTCTGAAAATCAGTGGGGCCTCAAAAAACGGTGTCATCAGTATTTGGCCAACAGCTAATTCAAACTTTATAATACCGCTTAACTATATATGGCAATAATGTAGCTAATAGGCAATTCACACTACCGTGTTTATGGCCATTTTAAGTGTTTACGAGCTAAACACGTTAATTTTAGATGTTTTCCTATGTAATCAATTCTGAAAAAATTTACGTGTTTCAAAATTAAACTCATTCAAAAACCAGTAAAAGGCAGGGTTCCAAGTACTTCTTGATGTATATTCAGTCGATTTTTTGATTTTAGTGCTTATTGAACACGGTTTGTAATGGCGGCAAAATATGTCGAAATTAAAAAAGGTTGTAGCATTTCTATAACAACAAGCAGCGTATTCTGAAAATTATGATTTGTGTTGGCTTAAAAGTATCAAGAACCTCGTTTTTTGTTCAAGTTTTCAATGCAAATGGAAAAATGTACATACACATTTAAAATTCTAATTAATAACTTCGCAAAATTATTAATATTTCGGACGCCAAAAAATGTTTTTGTTGCCGGTTTGCTACCACCTTTTATGAATTCGTCATGCTGTAAACAGAAAGTTTATAGTCTGAACAACTTTGTTTAGTTTCTTAAAATATTTGCCGAAACACGTTAAACTATAGTAGTGTGAATATAGTATAAGAGTCTGTTAAACAGATTTTTTTTAACATTTCGTGGCAAAAAACTTTTTCGTGAAATTTTTGTTGACAAAATTAAGGAAAAAATTGTTTTTTTCACCTTTTTCAGAATAACTTACAGGGACTTGTAATTTTTAACTAACAATATTTGGCAAACTTATACGGTAGTTACACAGAAAAAATAGACAAGAATTATATTCAATAAAACCATGTTATTAAAAAAAAATATGAATTTCAATAACATTTATCTTTAACATAATAAATTATTTCGTTGCAAGTATTTCTTTTCCATGCCGGTTATTTCTTTTCTTTTTATACATAAGTACTTAAAACAAGTTGTATCCCATAAAAAAATAAATGGGATATGGCTCAGCTAGAGAGTGTATGCTTTACGTCCGGAAAGCCCGGGTTCGTATTCCAGCCATGTCAACATTTTTTTAATTTATATATATATGTATATATATTTTTATTTTGAAATAATTTTGTTATCAATATAGGGGAATTCTTTATCACAGGAAATTTGAAAAAAAAATTATTGAATACCGGGATTTTTGTTATCAAAAACGAAACTTATTTTTTTCTGTGTACGGTAGAACTGAACAACTTTTGTGAACATATCAATACAATCTGCATGTATCTAGGCACTCTAATAGCTCATACAGACCACTTTTTTCCTTAAAAATTGTAGTTTTTCACTATTTGTTTATGCTAAAAAAATGTTTTTTTTTAAATAGTATATTCAAGTGCATACTTCTCTGTTGTGTTTCACTAACATTTTGTGCCCAGAAAAATAATATGTTCATGTACTTTTTTTGCAAAAAAATTAAAAAAAATTATTTTATTCACTTTTTTTCAGTATAACTTATAGGGACTCCAAATTTTTTGTTACCATTATTTGGCAAAACAACAGCAAACAATGAAACATAGTAAATACTAAAATCAGCAACATATGAAGTGGAACAATAACAAAGAAAACAAAAAAAATGCAATAAAAATATAGCCTACCTCGTAAAAAACGAAAACTTTTAAGGTAGAAATTAGTTTTTCTGGGCTGTTTAGGGTACCCAGATACATTCAGAGACATGTTCACAAAAGTTGTTCAGCTTTACCGTAGCTACAACTTTGCCAAATATTGTTAATAAAAAATTACGAGCCCCTGCAAGTTATTCTGGAAAAATTTAAAAAAAAATTTTTTCCCTTAATTTTTCAAAAAAAAGTGCACGAAAAAAAATTTTTTTTGGCATAAAATGGTAATAAAATCTGTTTAGCAAACTCTTAGCTACATTATTGCCATATATAGGTAAGCGGTATCACCAAGTTTGAATTTTCTGTTGGCCAAAAGTTGATGACACCTTTTTTTGAGGGCCCGCTGATTTTCAAAAAAACTTTGGAGGTCCATATAACGAAATTGGTCACCAAATTCGCCAAGCTAAGTATAGGGTTTTACTACCCCGTGGTAGTACAATCGAGTCTATACTGTCAAGTCCGTGTATTTTTTGGACTGTTGCACTGTGTTATCTGCATATTTTTAATATAGATTTTTTGGAAGCAAAGAAAATGTAGCTCCTTGCTTCCAAATACTTCCAATTTTTTATACTGGGTTAATATCAATTTTAAATATTAATAATCTCTTACACTGTAATTTTGTATAATAAAAAAATTGCACTTGAGTTTTGTTAATCTAAACTTGAACTCAATTTCAATATTCTTATCGGTATCGGAATTGGAATCGGTATCGGCGATATTTATTTTTAAGTATCGGTATCGGTATCGGATCGGCAAAACGCCATATGAATTTTTTTTTACTCAAAATGGTTGGTACCGATTTTGTAGGAATGATTAGGTATATAAAAAACCACAAAAAATAAATTACTTAGAGTAAAATGCATGTCATTTTTTAATAAGAAAATCGTATATGTATGTCGCCAAAAAAGCATACTCTAATGTACATATGTATTTTGTATGTATGTATTTATTTTATTGCGAATCGTTTGTTCTTTCGCCGCCTTTTGCTAGTGCTTTTTGTGAGTTTTATTTTTAGATTGACAATTGTTTTGCTTAAACTATTCGTCGTCAGTGCTGCTAACTTTTCAAAATAATAATTCAACAGGAAACAAGCAACCAAGGTCGATATACATATAAGGTTGTGCATCAGCCCATATATTCGGTATATTTGCTGTCAAATTAATTTTACCAATACATACACTCATATTTTAATATATGCTTTGATTTTTTTCTCATACATTTTTTGACACCACAATTCCAAAAAAAAGTTGCTTTGTTGTATCAATAAGCCGATAATTACCTTATAGATCTACCTTGCATATACAAATTGTTACTATATCGAGCCGTAACCGCAGGAAAATCGTAACCAACATATTTTTCGATATCCGGTTTTTGATGTAAATTGATAATATACGATGTTTTGCGCTATCTGTAAGCATTTCATAGTTCTGCAAAGCACCGTAAAAAATTTACAGCAAAATCAATTTTAACGTATGCCTAAATCTATTTTTGTTTAAATTTTTCGGTGACTCAAATATTGGTTACGATAAGATTTTTTTCAATCAAACAGGAAACAAAAGTATAAATATTAATCCAATTAACCTGGATAACTCGGACTAATAGGTACATGTCGTCATATGAAATGGGCCTATCATCATAAAAACTTGTATCGGATAAAGAAGATATACAAGAATAAAAATATTACTAAAGAGATTACAAAAATTTAAAACTGGTGGCACAAGTGTCCTCTCTAGAAACTATTGCAGTAAAAAGTGATAAATGAATAAAAGGGCATAGGTAGCAAAACAATACAGGAAGACATGCAACTAAACGAGTCAGCATTTATCGACGATACACAGATTGTGAAAAGAAAACTGCTACCTAGTGAGAGTAATTATAAAAATGACAACAGAAATGGCTATTGCTTCTTTGACGGAATATGGGAATGTAATGAAATTTCCACCATGATTTTTCAATATCTAAAACTTTTGAATGAAAGAAACCAGCATCTTTTGATACGTGTTTTCTGTGAAAGCTACACAGTGAAAAGATATTTATTGGAAAACGGTTACAGTTCTAAGAACTTTATATTTATTAAAAATTTTGTATAATAAAAGATTTTCGTTATATATAGCCGTAGAGTCCTTACGGCAATAAATGTAATCTTCTTACACATCTTACGTTTATTACGACAATCAATATATAGCTTGTGAGAATAAGTCAAACGAAATCTAAAGAGGCAACCAATACAATTTGCATTTCCAAACTAAATATTCTTAATAACAATTAAAAATGTCTTTGTATAAAAGAATACTTGTGTGTGATTAAATTTCCAGGTTATATTGTTGTTGAATTCGGTGCTTCCAGCCAATAAAAAGCTATGGTGAACAAAACGTGTATGATTTTATTTCATTTGTCATTAAAATAAAATTAAAAATACGACAAAGTATCAAGAAACCAAAAAATAATCAGAATATAAAATTAAAGGGATTAACGGGCGATTGCAAGTTTGGCACTATTCGTAGTAAGTATTATCAAATATATAAATTATTATCTTTCGAAAACAATAAATTTCTAAATGATTTCAGAGCAATGGATAATTCTTTACAAAAACTTTCAAAGAGCTGATGTGATGGGCTGCCGATGTTGGACGCACAAACATAATCTGATTCCTGACATACATACTTTTAAAGGAAAAGTAAGAATTTTAATATATACTTGCTAAACTGTCACGATTTGTCAACATATTTTTATTAATATCGTTTAAAATTTCAGAGATACTCCTTAAATAAGACATCTTCCAAGATTCAAATCTCAATGGATTTGTTGGTCATAATCATTTAAAATATTCTCCTAGGTAGAAAATGTGATTTGTAAATGTATTTTTATATGTATGAATTTGTTTGCGTCTTTTCATTGTAAACGTTTGATTTTTGTCTTTGATAAATAAACTAAATAAAATTTTTTTTTAAATCACAATAGTAAAATTTTATTAAATTTTTGTACTGTCAGATTCATTTCCTACTATAGAATTCATTCGATAGTTCTAATCGAATTACACTGTAAAACATTACATCAAATTTACGATCATATATTGTCTAAATTTGTGTTAAAAATTTCTCCTTGTCTAAAATTACATCGATTTTGTAGTTATTTTATTAAAGAAAAAACCTTTCAAATTAAACATATTTAGTCCATGTGGAAAAAATTTAACATAAGGTATAATACGGCTATGGCTGAATGGTAGATACGTCAGGCTATCAGTCAATAGGTCGCGGTTCAAAACTGCGCGCAGCCAATCGTTTTTTTTTTTTTGTAAAAACATTTTGCTAAAAAATAATGCGTGTGTAATTTAAGGTCGATAATAATCTGTAAAGTGTTGCCGACTATTATCGACCTAATTTTCAACAAAAGTGTTTTAGAGTGTATATAGTAGTACGTGCAACTGACAAAATTCGATTGGCTGCAAATTCGGTTGCCACAATATTACTGTTTCGCTGTATATGTAGGCCAAAACCGCAATATATTCATTATTGGCACCATATGTGATTTCACAAAAAATTTTAATTATGTAAATAGCATAAAAATAACGTATTTATTACTAAGACGTAATATGATGTTTGTTGATTCAATGCACAGCAACATCGATACATTTATTCGTAGCCGAACCGTTTTGATATCATACGATATCAAATGTCAATGGCACCTTTCTATAATTAATTGCATTTTCTTAAGTCACTTTAATTTAACATATTAGTAAATGTTATCATTTCTTACGGTATTTTCCATTTTCTTTGCAAGATATATCCGTTACATGAAACTCAAATATGGCTATTTTTATCACTCCGAAAAAAAAAATTATATCAAATTGATAGGCTAACTCTGGAATTACCTGCAATGGGCCGGTGCCATTATGTAATAATCTTTTAAATATTTCTTCATTAAGACACAGAGTTCTCAACGACTTAACGAGGCTTTTAGATCTAGTTGAGTAGGTCATTTTGCCATTTTAAAAAATTGCAATACACCCTCAAAATCAGAAGTTATCGATGAAAAAGGATTTCTTGGGACCTCACAGACAAAACAATTTTTCACTGCATTTTTCTGTGGCGGTTTTAAATTTTTAAACGGTGTCAAAAGGGGGGGAGGGGTGGGGACTTAAGCTTTCCGAGCATATTTATAAGATTTTATTTTAGCATATATTTCATACAAATTATCCACATGCCATGCGATTAGTTTTAGTACACTGTACAGCCGTTGTTTCATATCCGCCAAGTTTTTGGAAACTATATTTTGCATATATAGGCCCTCATATATTGATATGTCATCTTTCAAATAACTCTGACCAGTAGGAAAACAGTTAGGTATTTTTTACTACTTATTTTGTGAGCAGCTCCACGATGGCCTGGGAATGCGTTGCATTTACTATTTTTCCTTGAAATTTTTTTAAACATTTTTAACTTTTTCAACTCCCAACCCATTGTAATAATCTAGGGCGTATTGTAATCGTTATAAGACACACTTTTTAAGAAAATAAAAAAATTGGTAGGTTCTGAAGTAAAGTGTTGCAAAAAAATATGCAAAATTTTAAAAAAATCGGAAAAAAAAAATTTAATTTTTCTTTTGACGATATTTCTATGAAATACAAATCAAAATAAAATCTTTTTAATATAAATTTAATATAAACATAAATTGAAAGCTATATTCGACAATGTCTCAAAATCTAAGATCGGTGCAGCAAAAACTTCCGATTTTGAGGTTGTATTTGCAATTTTTTAAAATGGAAAAATGATCAACTCAATTAGACCTTCTAGCCTCACTTTGCTTAAAAACCTACCTATTTTATATTTTCTTAAAAGGTGTATGTTATAATGATTACAATAATATCTAAATTTTTTAAGTCTGTTGGGAATTGGAAGAGTTAAAATTTTTTTACGCAAAATTTTAATATTAATAGTACATGCAACACATTCCCAGTGCATTGTGGAGCTGATCAAAAAATCAATTGTAAAACATAATAACTGCTAAGCTATTGGTCAATCTTATTTGAAAGTTGACATATCAATAGATTAGGGGCTATATCTGCACACTATGGTTTCCAAAAATTTGAGGTTTATGAATTAACGACTCTACAGTGGGCTAAAATGAAATGCAGCGCATGTGAAAAACTTAAGAAGTCTTGTACCTTTCGCAAATTTCAACCAATTTTAAGGCTGTCCACATGCGATGCATTTAAATTTAGCCAACCGTAGAGTCGTCAGTACATATTCTGCAAATTTTCGCAAACTTTATTGTGCAAGTATAGCCAATCATTTATTGATATGCCGAAGTTCAAATAAATCTAAACAGTAGCTTAGCAGTTATTCGTTTTTTACCATTTATTTTGTGAGCAGCTCCAAAATGCATTGGGAATGTGTTGAATGTATAATTTTACATTGAAATTTTATTTTAAAAAATTGTAACTTTGCCACTTTCGAACCGATTTTAATAATTTAAGACTGCTTGTAATCGCTATAAAATACGCTTTATACGATAATATAAAAATGGGTAGGATTTCAAGCAAAGTTTTACAAAAAAAATAAGTAAAATTTTAAAAAATCGAAATAAAATGAAAATTTAATTTTTCTTTTGACGATATTTCCACGAAATATAAGTAAAAACAAAACCTTTTATATATACACGGAAAGCTTAGGTCCTCCTCTATTCGACACTGTTTAAAAATTGAAAGTCCGTGCAGAAACAAGGCAGTAAAAAAATGTTTTGTCCTTGAAGTCCAAAAAAAAATCGTTTTTATCGAGGGTGTATGAAATTTTTAAAATGGCAAAACGATCTACTTAACTAGACCCACTAAGTCGTTCTCATGAGTATTTTCACTGTAACAGCGTGTAATTATATGTACTGCTAATATATTTTCATCTATATCTATAAAGTTTAACCTTTGTGTTTTTAATCCTCTTCGGTACTATATAATTTTTGCAATTTTCATGGCTTTATTTTTATATCCCATTCAGGCTCACACGGAATTAAGTAATTTCGTGATTTCGGCCGAAATGAAGTTGAATTTCCCATATACATTGACATTCGCCAACTCATTCTACTTAATTTCGTCGAAATCAATATGAAATTACAACAGGCAACAGGTGTTTTTGTAATATTAACTCATTCGTTTCAACCATGAAAATATTTACAACCATAAAAAGTAAAAAAAGTTGAAAAGAATTATTTTAAGAAAAACATTATGTAAATTTTATAAAAATAAAAAATAAATAAAGCAAATATGCAGGTGTATAGAAACATTATATAATAAAAATTTTGCAGCAGATGTTCAATTCAAGAGAAAAAATTACGCCAAATTAAAGCAAAAAGAATCAGCTGCTTGCGAAATCAAATATCATCTAATACCAGTGTGAACCCTTTAGATTTCTTTCGTAGTTTAGGATTGATATTACTGAATTTCACGGCAACTTGAATGGGCTATTAGTTTTGAAAATGTGAAGTCTATATCTAATAAAACATATCAAAACTACTTTTTTTTATTAATGTTTAACGAAAACATTTATTCGCAAAGCAACAAAATTTGCTTTTGTCATGAATAAACTCATTTAAAATAAAATTAAAACAAAAAACATTATAATATTTTAACATGAAATTTTATCGTAACCAGCAAAATTTAATTCAGTAGTTAGTTAGCATGACAAAAAAAGATATCGTAAGCCACATAAAATAATATTATATTAGATATAAACCATTAAAGCGTATTATCTTACGTACCTATATTGGATTCAAAATAGCTGATATACTTAATTTCAGAGCAATACTACCATTGGAAGCGAAGTTATTAAAAAAACTTGTTCTGTAAAGATTTATTTTTGCTCGTTATGATTTTCCTGCGGTTACGACTCGATATGTAAATATAAATCTATTTGACCAGTTTTGGACAAAATTTATTCTAAAATATTTATTGCATTGTTAAATGCAGAGTTATGAAATAAGTATATAGCTGTGTTTTTTTGGTTCCATTCTTTCACTCTATTGCTCACTACAAAATCAGAGTTGTAGCAAGAAAACTTGCCTAGTCTGAATTTAGTCTTAATTAGTGACTCAAAATATTTGTAAATAAAAAAAACCAGGCATGAGAAATATTTAAGAAATTGCCCTCCTTGAACTATTAAAAAGTTTATATTGACATAACAGTTACCGATTTTCAGCTTTACCGATTAAAAGCTATCATATTGGCATCTCTGTTTTGTTTATCTGGCTGTCCACTTATTTGAGTAGATACGGCATAAATAAAATAACAACTACGTACCGGCAAACTATTAAATGGACACTTCAATTTTTTCTAGTACTCGCACATGTTATGAATGACAAGACAACAATGATAAACTATATGATTTTATCACTTATTAAGCTTTTGTTATTGCTGAGCTTTTTTCTTTCTCGTACATTCGCTATTTTTATACCCTTCATCAAAAATTATAATGGTGTATAGAGGTTTGCCATTCCGTTTGTATTTCCACAATATTCATTTGCTACCCCTTAAGGTACATACATACATATCGATTTGTGTACATATGGATATTCTGGGTCTTATATGTATATCTATACGTACAATCGGTTTTCGAAACCCTTAGAAAAGTTAGAGACTTCGAAATTGGACTGATATGTCAGGATTTGTCTCAGGCATATTGGTATTGAAAACACTATGCAACAAAATGAAACTTTTGTCATGACTTTTGATCACTACTATATTTTTTTGTCTCCTAACTACAACAAAAACAGTCGAAATTTAAAATCCTATGGATAAGTTTTTTTATATTTTTTCCAAAACTTGTAATTTTTCAAGAGGTTGCTACACAAATTTCAACATAATTTAAAAACGGGCTATCCAATTTCCTTACAAAAACATAAAAAACTTGGAATAAGATTACCTTTAAGCGGTTTTAAGACTATTTTTTCACATACCCAATGATTTCCGAATTATTCACACCGCTATGTTGAAATATATATATTGTTTTTGCAAAATTAGAATATTTTTATTATTTAAAAATTTATTTAAAAAAATAGAAAATAGCAAAAACTTATCATTATTATTATTTGATCAAAAAGCCACATATATTACAAATAAAATAAGCTGTATTTCATGAAAATCGATGGATAAATATTGATTTTATTCATAATAAATTGAAGTCACTTAATTTTTCCTAAAGTTGCGAATATTTGTAATATGTTATGATTTGTTAATAAAAATGGTAAGTTTTTGCTATTTACGATTATTCATATATTTAAAAAAAAAATTAAAATTTTTCAATTTTGTCTAAAAAATTTATTTTTTATCAGTGCGGTATGAATAATTCCAAAACCATTGAATATATTCAAAAATAATGTGGGAATGGTAAAGGTAATTTTATTCCAAGTTTCTTTTTTTGTGCTTTTGTAAAAAAAACCCTTTTTTTACAAACATGTAATTTAACTTTATTGTGAATAAAATCAATATTAATCCATCGATTGTCGTTAAATAAAGCTTATTGTATATGTCATACATGTGGCTTTACGGTAAGGAAATAAAAATCGTAACATTTTGCAATTTTCGATTCTAAATAAATTTTTAAAAATAAAAATATTTCGAATTTGCATAAAAATATATATTTTTCATCATTATTTTTTTATATACGCAATGGTTTGCGTAAATATAAAAAAAATAATGTTGAAACGGCATAAAGTTAATTTTATTTTAATTTTTTGGTGGTTTTTGTAATAAAATGGGACAACCCCTTTATAAGTTATGATAACATCAGTATAAGTTATGATAACATCTTCAAAAATCCCAAATTAAAAAAATAAAATAAAACAATTAATGAAAAAAATTTATCCACAGAATTTAAAATTCCGACTGTTTTTGTAATTAGGGGACTATAACACATCAAAAAAATATAGCGGCACTCCCCGGCATTTTTGTTGTTGCATAGTGAAACCAGCAAAAGAAATAGTTCCTCAACTTCCGTGAGATTTGTTTTATTGCTGGCAATGTATTGAGTAGAGGGTTCCGAGTATCAAGTACTTTCTCTCTTTTTAGAGTACTTGATACTCGAAAATAGTTACTCAATACCTTAAGGCTTGTATGTATAGCTAAATCGAATGGAAAAACTACTATCCAATATATAGCTGTGCTTAAAAATTTAACTTTTTCTAAGTGTTAAAAGTATGGATTAAGTACCCAAGTTAAAAAAATTGAATTGTATTGATTAATTACAAGTAGTACTAATATGATATCATGTTTATTGGTGAAGGGTATATAAGATTCGGTGAAGCCGAATATAACACTTTTACTTGTTTTGCGTATAGAAGTTTGCAAATTCTTAAACATACTTATTCGCTTATATCACAACATATCACTAGTCATTCTGGCACATTGTCATTTAGTCAGTAAATTAATATTGGTCAGTGAGTTTTTTATACCCGCAATAGTGTAAAGTTGCATGTATCGAAGAAAAAAAGGAAGCATAAGTATGTGACGGAGATAGAAATAGAGAGAGGGCCGATTAAAAGTTTGTGATAAAAATCACTTTACTTGCACATATGACAACATTTTGTCCGTTTGACTTGATTATAGGAGGCGGCTTATTTCTTTTGTTTGTTGGCGTTGTTGTGTATCTGCGTTACAATTTAGTTCTTTCCCATTTTTTTTTCTTTATTTTATGATTTGCCGAACTTTTGTGCCCGTTCATGGTTGTGTTCTTGATTCTTTTGTATGGATATGTATGTATTTTTTTCTAGATTTTAGCAAGATACATACGAGTATTTCTCGTTTAATGCAAAAAAAATATTCAAGACACAAAATTGTTTCAGGTTTGATTGTTACGTCGAGATGTGATGTTCGTTTGCATAAATATTTTCTATTTCTATTTATACGTTTACGGTTTTATCTTTATGGTCTTCATAATGATCTACACACTCAATTTATTAAAACAAAAAATAAATAAAAAATAAAAATAAAATATGTAATGATAAATTAATATAAAAAAAACCCTTAGCACTAAAATTATTGCCACAAATATATAGAGTATATCTAACTTGCATGTTTTCCATGCTTAATGTTTATTTTTTAAAAGACGTTTAATTTCAAATTAAAAAATCAATTGTATCACTACTAGTGTTGACAATTATTCGGGTTTTATAATAGTTTGAATAAAATTTCATAATTTTTATCTTGTTCGAACAGCTGAATAATTTAAAAATTTTATTCGAATATTCGAACGTATAACGAATAAAAATGTTTATTCGAATAAAAACTTTAAAACCACGATATTTACTACCCTGTGGTAAATGTTGTACCAATTATCTTGAACGTATTTGTCCTATGGCTGGTAAAAATGGTAATGGTACAAAGTGTTCCTGAGTCGTAATAGATCTTATCACAAAATTAAAAAAAAAATTGCGAAATACCCTTACTGTACAAGCAGATTTTTTCCAGATCAAAAATATTTTATTAATTTAACTAGTTTTAAAGAAACAAGCACAGGACAAGTACCTTAAGTTTAGGTATAGAACCTATCACTGAGTATCCTAATTATGTCGATTCCTTTCATATAAAGTTCCAGAACTCCACCGCTTGCTAGTCCTGGGGAACCAGTCACGTGGCTTGTCTTGTGAAATGTGCTCTTCCCTCTAGAGTAGTTTCGATTTTTTAAAGGCGTTACAAACATTTCATCTTCAGCCAAACTCCTTCCTACATATTATTTCTTCGACTGAATTAAGATAACTTTTCTTTACACATTTTATTATTGGGGCCATATTATAATTGTCAGATATGTTTGAATCTTCACTGGAACTTTCAATTTGTATATTGTGTACTCTACGAAAGTGGTGGAAGAGTGGATAAGTTGTTGATTCGTGACATTTGTAAGCGTTAAAACACTTTTTGAAAACAATTTGGTTTTTCTAATTGTCTTTTTCAAAATACTTCCAAGCTAAGATCATGCTATAATTTAAAACGAAATGTTTAATGGACTTACGTAATATCTCAACAACCCCTTGCATAAGTGCATATTTATAATTTGGTGTAATTTGCTTACTTCATACATCCTATTGTTAACAACCTAAAAAAGTAATTAATTTAAACGCTATTTCACATTCGTAAATTTAAACTAATTTTTATAAAAATTAGCTATAGAGTTGTTCTAATATTCGGCAAAAACTGTTCGAATAATTTTTTATTCTAAATTGAAAAATTTGTTCGAACAAAAAATGTTCGAGTACTCGAATAATTTTTATTCGAATGACAACAGTAATCACTACACTTCGAAGTACTATTTACAATATACAACATGTAAATATTTTAAAACAAATCAGAAATAAATAAAATAAAACAAAATGAAGAACATTTGTGTTTGTGTTAAAAATATAGTCTATATTTTACAGAACAGACAGAATTGTGTTCTTCAAATGATGCTCTTGTTTTAAATAAACAACAGCAGGGACAAACAAGATGCCTTTTTACAAAAAAGACAGTGATTAATGGTTAAATCGATAAAAAAATATATAAAGTAAAAGGAATGTATTGCAATCGCACACATAGATATGTATAGTGCATAAACTATAATACTGTGACTATCTATATGTTAACAATAATACTGTGACTATGTGTGCCAAACACTTTAGGATATACTTACATATGTATTTTTAAATGAAATGTATTGAGTTTTATTAAAATGAAATGAAATGAAATGTATTAAGTGACGATAAGTGAAATTAGAAATTTCTGTAGAATAAAGATCGACTGCAATCTACAGCGATTTTGTAAGTCAAATTGTAGTATGGTTGCGAAAACAATGAAATGTTTTCTGAAGTAATTTATGCGTGTGGAAAATAAGCTATTATTGGTTTAGAATATGTACATATGTATTGTAAGTAAACCTTAATTATGTTACGATAAGAAAACTCGTGTTTATATTTAATCAACACATTATTACCAAACTGCAAATATATAATTTTGTTACAAAAATTCTGCTTGAAACCAAAGTTTAATTATATACGATTTTCAGCTAATTTATTTGCAATCAAATTATGGCTATAAAAGGACCATGTTTGTTTTTAAAAGAGTTTTTGCTTTAACCCTTCGTTGAACGCTTTTCTGTCAGTTATGTATTTTAATTGTAAATTATTCTTTCGCTCGATGTGAAGAAACAAATAGCAAAACTAAAATAATAATAATAAAATAAAATACCTACATATGTGCCAATAAATAAAGTAACATAATGAAAAGTTTTGACCTTTATTTTAGATTCAACGCATAGCAGACGAGTTAAAAAAATAAAAATTGTATTGTATTTTAGATTTTAATTCAAAAACATAAATCACTACATGCACTACATCGGACTATCCCAAAAACTAGTCCTCCATGGAGCATCTACCTGAGGCTAGTTTTGAAACTACTCTATTTTACTACTTCATGGAGCACTCAAATATTCGTGTTTTGACGATTGCATATACTATTTGCAATAGTTAAAACGCGAACAGTTGTCGCTTAACTTCAGAATCTTGTTTGCAAATGACTTGGTCCATGACTGAATTACATTGGACCATGTTGTACTAGTCCATTTCAACTAAAATGGACCACATAGTCCAACAATTTTGGTAGGGTAGCAAAAGTACAATATTGCAGAGATTTTATAGTTGTATTAATAAAGGCATGGAAGATGGTTAGATTATATCTGTTTGATATTTCTAGTGGACGTGGCGCTGCCATACAAAGTAAATAGTAATCAGTTGTGACAATTTTCGAAAAGAAATCTTGCTCCACTCTAAAGTACTCTGCTATAAATAAATGAAAAACTTGTACAAAGGAAACTATTTTTGAACTACTTAAGCATGTGGAAAATTTTTTTGAAATTTTAAGTTGTTTTCTAAATATTTCAGGGCACTATCAATAGATATACAATTTTATAAAAATCAATTGAGTCTTTTCGATCGATATCACATTTTTTTCTATTACATGTGGCTTTGCGATAAAGCAATAAATCTGAACATTTTTTGCCGTTTTCGATTTTTCATGATTTTTTTAAAACAAAAACTTGCTATTTTCACGTAAAAAATATAGTTTAGGCTAAAATTTTTTATTATAACTCCGAAACTACTGAGCCGATTGAAACGTAATATATAAAGGTTATATAAATAATAATTTTTGTACATTTAGTTTCGGACTAGTTGTTTTTGAGTTATGACAACATAAGTAAAGACATGTCTCAAAATATTGACAATTTTACTTAAAAACTATTAAAAAAAATATATCCATAGAATTTAAAAATGTTTCCATTTTTGTACTACTGGAATCACAATACATCAAAATTGTATAGTGGTTTTAAAAGCCTTTAAAAATTTTTAGATTTTGTTGCGCGGTGTTATTTCTTTATTTCAAATACATACATACCTAGCAATAAATGAACATACAAATCACTAGTTACAGCATTGATGAACTCAGCTTAAAGTGGTTATATTTTTACGAAACATAAATTAAGTAATCTAAAGAACTGAATGGTATTCACTTAAAAAGTTGTCTAAAACAATTTTGTATATACACAACATCCTTAGACGATTAAATTCAGTACCTATGGTGATTGCTATGCAATGAAAATGGCAAAGCTTTGAAAAACCTTTCGACTTTTTTTGCTGGGTACTTAAATAAAAATATTCAAGAAACTTCAGACATTTTTATGGGGAAAGTTTCAGAAAAAATTTTAAACTTTATTCAAGTAATGATAATAGTGCGTAAATTAAAACTGAGTCAAGTTAATTTACTTTAAATTAAGCTATTATCTAAAATTCCACATTAAGGGGTTATATTCTTAAATAGGTCAAACTTAGGGGGTTTTAAAAATTTTGTTAGGTGAACAATAAAAATACCTGGCAACAGTGATACATACAAGCATAAGTCTAATAATCTGGATAAATTAGAAAAATTATTCTCTGTTTTAATAAAAAAAAGTTAAGCATTTATAAGTCTTGAAATTTTTATTATTTCGTCTTTTTAGTTCAATATTTGTATTAATGTAAATTCAAATTATTTTTATTAAGAGTGTTGGAATATTCAAATCAGATTAGCAGAACGGATCAGTACTACTGATTCCGACAGCCGCTACACCGTTTCATCAGAGCTCTGGTTCACTTTTACCACTTATGAAGGTGGATGCTTTTTATTTAACTAAAGTACTGTAGAGAACTGTTTCACTAAGAAAAACTCATAATTGGTTTTCGTAAAAGCTACATTTTGTACTAGAAAATATCTAGAGAAGTTAATCACATATCTAACCACGAAAACTGATGAAAACTTCCATACAAGTTAGTAGATTATGCGTGCAAGATGTTTTCACTGCTAACATTTTAATGCCATTTTTATTAAAATAGACCAGCTCCTTAAAAAAAATATTTATATTGCATATTTAGTTTAGTAGATATGAGCGAATTAAAGTGGCCTTATAAAATCAGCGTTTGCAGTTTTCCTTAAAAAAAGAGGTTAGCTCCGACTACCTCCGTCGTCTAACTAGAACCAAATGAAGGGTGAGAGTGTGTGTATTCCTTGAATTTACCCAAAAAATCCACCGACTTTCTCCGATCGCTGAATAAACTTTCTTCAAAGAAGAACATTGATAATGAGGCTTATAAATTGGTCATTTCTTCATTAGCTACCCGAATAAAATTAATGGAATGCACACTTCGTGTAGCTTATAATTATAATATGCCTTTCGAAAAGTGCTCTGCGATCGAAGCAAAAAGTAAGAATTTAGAACAAGATAACAAGCATCGAATTCAGACGGCATTAAAAGAACGAATGAGCTTGCGAGTGGATTCTGTACAACAAGGATATGAATATTTGAACTATGGCAATACCTCAAGACGTTACTTTTCCAATCATGCAATTGTTGCCGATGTTGCAGGTTTAATGAAGAACTTACAGATCGCTTTCTCATTATTCCTCAGGTAATAACATGTTGCCAAAAAATTAATACTGTGATGTTTAAAAAATTTGCTGAGCTATTTGTTTAAAAAAATACGAATACATGGAAATGACATAACTGATACAGCAGTACTCTCAAGTGGTATGCTCTCCGGATTGATGTTTACCAGAAAGTGCAATAGAACTTCAACAAATAGTGATATTTTGCATCATTTAATTGCATAATCTGGTCCGTATATGAGTAGTATAAGACGTCAGTCAACTTCATAAACATCTTTGGGCTAGCCTACTACAAGAGATGGACAGATCCACAGCCAAATTTATAGTAACATTTTTTTGGTCGGCACGCTGCGGTTAGAAACGATATAAAATAATGCTATAAGTTTACTAATCTGCCTACAACACTGATCTGCAGAAAAACCACCAAAAGATGCGAAAAAAATTACCTTAAAAATATATATTTTTTCGTTTCCAAAAAATTCATAAACAAATGAAGAACTCAAAAATTCTAAATTTGTATCGTTAATTGGAAAGCTAGGCATATTAGGAATAAAATAAGCCATAAATCAATAAAATGGACATTTTATTCGTCGATTTTATTCAAAATTAATTAATGGAACTTAATTGGCAAAAGTTGCGATTTTCATACAACACGCATGCACTCAAATAGGCTTTGCAAACAATCGAATATTTTCATAATCGCGATTACGATTAAAAAAGTTGCGATTAAGCGCTATTATCGGTTAATCGAGATTAAGCAAGAAAATATACTATTATAATATTTTATTTAAATAAAAATAAAATTTGCAATCGCGATTCTGGACCAGTTTTGCTTAGGGAACCCAATTCTATCGTATTGATAATAAATTTATATGTGTTTGGATATAGATGGTTTCCAAAGATGAGTGCAAAGTTAAAAATTAATTGATTTTAAGCACTTTAATTAACATAATTGCATAATGTTCTTAACGCTTACACAATATACTTTTTATATTTGCATCATTATTAAACACGAAAGTAATTTTAAACTTTAAATTTACAGTCACATTCATAAAAAATTTTTATTTTAGGTTTAAGATTCACAATTAATATAAAACTAGCGATACCCGGTAGGCTTCGCTACACCATTTTTGTGCATTTATAGAAAAATTAATATTAGCTTCGTATGATCAGTACGTGTCTCCCCAATCCTGTATCACCATGCTTTTGTTTACAATTGGAATTTACTTTAAATGCAACCTACCTTTAACTTAGAATCCCGCTATGGTGGTTCTTTAGATATAGGATAACTGCCAGATTGGACGATTTTTGCAAAAATTTTACGATTTTCAAAAACTAAAAGTTGCAACATTTACCTGTTGACAATATGCATTTAAAACGCAAAACGCCCTAACTAACATTTTATGTAATTTATGTAATTGACCATGTAGTTTTTCTTTCAGAATTTCGTAATTATATCGCTATTTTTGTTTGGGAAAGTTTGATTTTGAAAGTAATTATATATGTAATGGGTGATTTTATAAGAACTATCGGAAAGTAAAAAAGAAAAAAACACATAAAATTCAGAAAAATGCATGAAATATTTATTTGGATCGATAGTTGGGTCGATATAATTTAATGTTTGAAGATTATTTCATGCAAATGTTGGCCGCGGCTGCGCCTCAAATGGTCCATCCGCTTAGTCCAATTTTGGCATACTCTTTCCAACATTTCGGCCGGTATCTCACGAATAATGTTGGCAATGTTGGCTTCCAGTGCGTCAATCGAAGCGGGCTTGTCGCTATAGACATTAGCCTTAACATAGCCCCACAAAAAATAGTATAGAGGCGTTAAATCGTACGATCTGGGCGGCCAATTGACTGGTCCCAAGCGTGAAATAAACTGTTCACCGAACTCGCCTCTCAATTGGTCCATTGTTTCGCGTGCTGTGTGGCATGTGGCACCGTCTTGTTGAAACCACATGTCATGCAAGTCAAGCTCTTCCATTTTGGGCAGAAAAAAGTTTGTTATCATCGCACGGTAGCGCTCACCATTCACAGTAACGTTGTGATTCGCATCATCTTTGAAGAAATACGGCCCAATGATGCCGCCAGCCCATAATCCGCACCAAACGGTTGTTTTTTGTGGATGCATTAGTAGCTCTTGCAATGCTTCTGGCTGCTCTTCACTCCAAATACGGCAGTTTTGCTTGTTCACGTATCCATTCAACCAGAAATGAGCCTCGTCGCTGAACACAATTCTTCGATAAAAAAGTGGATCTTCATCTAACGCATTTTGGTAATAAAATTCAATAATTTGCAAGCGTTGTTCGTTTGTAAGACGATTCATGATTAAATTATAGACCAAACTGAAGATGTTTGACAGTGACACAAGATACAAAACGTGCGTGAGCTGTCAAAACTAGTGTTGCCAAAAAGATAATAGCAAAAAAATCACTCGTTATGTATGTATGTGAAAGGTATCGAAATTGATTAAAAAGCCGATTAGAATTTTGTTAGTTTAGGCTGTTTGCGTTTTATTTAACAACATATTGGTTAAAAAAGTGATATTTTTACAATTTCGATAAATCATTTTGACGATTTTTTTCTAAAATTTTACGATTTTCCCCTTATTTATCTGTCAGCTATGAGGATAATTATGAATTATTATTAGTAAAAAACATATATGAGGTCTTCTTTAGGACAGAAGAATATAGTTTTATTTCTAACTTTATTACTTTAGAAGACAAATGGGTTACAAGAAAGTAAAAAGGTTATATTTTTGCCCTTTATAGACCCCTAAACGTATTAGAGGCATTCTTAAGGAGAGAAGAGTCAAATTAAAATTAAATTTCCATGCTTATTATTTTAGGCTACAAAAAAGTACAAAAATTAAATTTTTACCCATTTTCTTCCCTAAATGCGAAAATTTCAAAAAAGTATCCAATCCCGTCCGTTTTTCGATTTAATTTTAATGTTTATCGAATTTTTCGTGTAGCTTAGTTAGATCTGGACATATAAATATGGTTACCGAATTTACCGGTTTTACCCCTTTTTAACCCCTTAAAGTGTTAATTTCCGAAAATCCCATTTTAGTTGATCTGGAGAAGAATGTAATAAAATTTTTTTCTAACTTTTTTACGTCAGAAGATAAATGATATACAAAAAAAGTACCAAAATTTTATTTTTGCCCTTTTTCGCGACTAAATGTATTTAAGGGTTTCTGAAACAGAGAAGAATCCAATGTAAATTTAATTTTATCTCTATTACTTTAGGAAATAACCGGTTTAATAAAAAAGTACGAAAACTGTATTTTTACCCTTTCTCGCCCCCGAAATGCGAGAATTTAAAAAAAGTAATAAAATTCCGTCCGCTTAAATTTCGATACATTTTTAATGTTTTTGGAATTTTACGTCTACCTTAGTTAGAGCTGGAGATATAATGTTCCCGAATTTACCCATTTTTCTCCATTTTTCCCATAAAAATTTTAATTTCCAAAACCGCCCTTTTAGTGGATTTGTACATCGGCAGGCAAACCTACATACTAAATTTCTTCTAATAAAGAATATTCATTTAGTATATCAATGTATAGAAATAAATTTAATTAAGTGTTACTTTGACCCGCACGCGAAGGGTTCCACACGAACACCTTATACATGTATCCCTTTGCCGTTTATTTTTGGAGACTTTTTTAATATTTTCGTTTAAGGGGTTTTTCGGTAGAAACTTTTCGTTTCTTTATTTTATTTGTTTTAGTGATTTCTTCGGCTTTAGAGGATATTTTTAGTTTTGGTGAATTTTTTTGTATTGCGCTTTTTCCATTTTGGCTATGCTTTTTTGGTTTTTGACAATCTATTTAGTTCTGAAGATTTTTTTGTCGATTTTTTTTTGTATTTTGTTGATATTTTTTATTTATTTAAGATTTCTCTTGGTTTTTGACCATATTTTTACTTTTGGCGATTTCTTTAGTATTGGCCCTTTTTTGTTTTGGTGATTTTTTCGGTCTTTCGGCGATATTTTTTCTGCTATCTTTGTTCTTTTGCGATTTGCTTAAGCGATTTTTTAGTTGATCTATTTCGTTTTGGCGTTTTTGTGGCCTAAGACGATTTTTGTAGTTTTGCCGATTTTAGTTTGTTTTGGCGATTTTAAGCTGGAGGTACATACCACGCGTTACGCGGCAACGCTTTTCTTGTTTTTTGAACTTTTAACGCTTTAAAAATGTCAAGTTACACACCACTCTTTTGATGCTTTTTTGCTTATCAAATTTCAAGCATTTGCCGGCTATTTTTGTCTTGGCTTTATGTTTTATTTTTCTTTATATATTTAATTCATTTTTCATTCATTCTTTAATAAAAAATGAATTTTTAATAATATATTTCCATTGAACAAACATTTTATCATATGAATCTGGCAGCACTACCAGTAATTTTGTATACAACGCGTGAAAGTTGAAGAATGTTCAACTTTTTGCGAGGTACGAGCGTCGCAAACTTCTCTTTGTAACTTGCCTTATGGAAACACACTATTTCAACTTTTTTGACAGATGACTGTAATGGATTAGCGCATTGAAAGCATGCTATGTACCTTCACCATTCGTTTGTTCGGCGCTTTGTTTGGATTAAGGCGATATTTTTAGTTTAGTTTTTGTGGTTTTTGTCGTTTGACGATTTTTTCGATTTCTGACGATATTTTGGGTGTTGTCAACCTTTTCAGTTTTTGCGCTTTATTTTCGTTTTGGCGATTTGTTCGGTTATTGGCAATTTTTTAGTTTATGCGACTTTTTTATTTTCGGTGATTTTTTTATTTATTTTTCTTTATTATATTAGGAGATACACGGCTTAACAAAAAAGTACCAAAAGTACCCTTTTTTCGGTTCAAAAAGTACCAAACACCTTTGCGTTTATTTTTTTTTTGTCTTATTATAATGCTTTTGGAATTTTGTGTCTATCTTATAGGGTATTCATTTAATCGCGTTTCTGCTTTAACCGGTTAATCGATCGATTAATTAATCGAGATTTTGGCTTAATAACCGGTTAATACCGCAGTTAACCGATTAATGAAGTTTTTTCATAAGCCAAGTAATTTTAGCAAACAAAATTGCATAAATTTTCTTTTATTTTGAATTTATTAGTAAAAAAATATTAACATAACAAACTTAATCAAGCAAAAAAATCATAAATATGTATTCATTAAAAAATTAACAAGTTTGTGAGATCATTATATCAGTTATTTCAATAGTTTAAGGGTATCTTCTAAAATAATCTTTTAGAAAAATAATTTCTTTAGTTTTGATAAAACTTGGCTTGAAAAAATTCTTTCATTTATCGTAGATGTTGAAGAAATCTAAAGCAATCCATAATACAAAACATCTATTTTCTCAGTCTTTTTCCTGCATTTCTGTAAACTTATAAAGTTTTCCATTATGCCATTAGAGTCCTGTTTTAATTTTTTTTTTTCAAATTCTTAGCACTTCTAATTGTTTTGGTTAATTCTGTTAAAACATTTCTTTTATTAATATCGATAGTTTATATCCGAACTCCTTAGTTTCCGTTTTTAAAAAACTGTTGCTAGAAGGAAATATTCCTGAGTGGAGGTATAAAATAATTGAATTCGTCTCTCATTAAATATATTCCTTAGATTTTTAATTAAATCGTTGGCAACGGTATTATTAGATTTTATAAAACTATTGAACAAAAACTTAATACATAATTCTCTGAAGTTCAATTAGAGTAGCATAGTCTTTACTAAATTTTTTTATAGGCACGTTCAAAGATATTAATGTTTTACTTAAGCTAAAATCACTGAACACACTTATTTGTTTGTATGAAAAGTAATTTATAAACATATACATTTTGCATATGAGACGAAACAAATAATTAAACACACAAAAAATACGTTATAGTTTGTTACGTCGGTTAATCGGTTAATCGACTGAAATTAACCGGTTTAGCCGTTAATCGAAAAAAACCAACTTTAAATTAACCGGTCAGTTAATCGGGTAGTAATTAAATGGTTAACCGATTAACGGTTAACCGAATGAATACCCTATTATTTTAGTTAGATCTGTAGATATAAGGTTACCGAATTTACAAGTTTTTACCCATATTTGCTTCCTTTGCATTAGAACTTCCTAAAATCCCTTCTTAGTGGATCCATACATCGAAAGAGAAGCGTACATACAAATTGGTTTCTATTAAAAAGTATTCATTCAAAGTACATAACAAATAGTTGTATCGGAAAAATACCAAAAAGGCCTCAAATTTTACTCTTTATATATTCGAATTTCTTATAAGTACCAAAGTTCATTTGATAGTTTCTTAAGGAGAGACGAATACATCTTAAGTTTAATTTCTATCTTTAGTATTTTAGGAGATAAAAGGGTTAAGAAAAAAGTACCTAAATTATATTTTTACTCTTTTTCGGCTCCTAAATGCACGAATTTCAATAAAGTGCCAAACATCTGTCCGCTTCTTGCGCAGAAACAATTATCACCTAAAAATTTTCAAACAATAGTTTGTCTAAAAATAAATTTAATTTTCAGTATATGTTCTGTCCATAATCTATGAATTCTTTGTTTGACTTTTATTTAGAACGCAAACACCAAAAACAACAATAAAAACTGTGCCATAAAAAACCACCCCGATGACGACATACACACAAATAACAACAACAACAACAACAACAATCTTAGCAAGAGGAATGCAATTGTACCAAGTTTGTTTACAAACGATTTTTGAGTGAATCGATTACTTAATATCGTTGCTTAATTCTCATTCATTTTTTTAAAGTATTTAGATAAACATTCGGACTTGAACACATTTAACAAAGTGAAATCTCCTAAATGCTTATGGATGATGATTATGACACAGACAAAAAATTTGTTTGTAATTTTGTTTGATTAAGTAAATTATTTTGCTTAATAATTGTTATCATTTTTAGACTAATTGTTTATTAAATTCTGACAGAAATATTGTTTGATATTTTTCAGAAAATACAGTAAATATTATTGGTTGATTTAGAAAATTGTTTTGTCTACAATTTGTAAATATTTTTATAGACTTAAACAATTTGTTCACTGAAAAAAATACATTTTTTTCAATGAAATTGTTGAGGTATTTTTGTCTATATTTACAAATTCGTTTGTAGGTCCGTTCATTGAATTCCTTTACAGAAAATGAAATTTAGTTTTTTCTATGTGGAGGATTTATACAATGAGGGGCTGACGTAAAAATTTCAATTCTCTAGCTTCAGTCGTTTGAGCTGGGCGATGATACATACCCCCAGTCAGTCAGTCACGTTACTCTTTTATATATGTACAAATGTATTCATAAACACTACTATATATTAATTATATAGAAGTCTGCACTTTTGGACTCTTCCACAACATGGCGACGACAATAACTACTATATGAATAACTAGTGAATTTCAATTTTAATATTCAAATTATATGAGTATTAGTAAATGGTGTGCGCTTTACTCGCGTAAACCACTATATATTATTTTTGGCTGTTGCTGTCTTTTGCATCCGATTTTCATTTCAATCAATTAATTCCTTTAAATGTCCTACTGCAAATTGAGTTCATCTAACATCAATTTAAATTCTATATTAAATATTCTGTCTTTTAATTATACGTGCTATACTGTATGCTAGCATTCTTTTTGCGAAGCACTCATTCATTACATGGCATTTGTGCATGTAACAAATACCAGAAACTTTAAAACGCACAAACGGTACTTTAGCTTAAGTATGTGTATGTACATAAATTGGGGTAATATCCCAGACAACATAAAGCATTTGCCAAAGGCATCTTCTAGAGATAAATAAAAAAGTTGAGAAGCATATTTTAAATCCAGTTACATACGCAATTTTGTATTTAATATACATATATATTTTCTTAATTGGGTACCGCCGTAGTGTAGTAGATAGTGTGCTAGACTAATAATTGAGAGGTCGCAGGTTCGATTCCTGCCAAGACCCTTGGTGTTTCTGCAGATAAGCCAAAAAATAGGCTTAAGAAATATATGTGTTTGCTTAATCGATCCCCATATGTATGTCAGATCAGTACAGTGAACTCACAAAAACGTAAACTGAATGATGAGTACAGAAATTGCTTTAACATATTTCCTGTTAATTTTACGTTGATGCTTCCTTGAGCTTTTTTTTTGTTTTTCGCGATAGATACCTTGCAGTATTATTTGTTCGAAATCGGCAAAATAGGAAATAACAGGCTGTGATATGAGAAAGAAATGGGCACTGATTATATTTTATGCTGTTATAGAATGAACTAAAAATCATTTACGAAACAATTTAATATTCCTTTAAAAAAAATTCATCGAAAAATGGAAATTCGTATCACAAAAAAGAACGGAATTTCAAAAAAGTGGATAGATTTACTAAAATACGAAATTAGAAAATAGGTATGAAAAACAAAAACAAATTTTGAAAATTTTTTCAATTTAGTTTTTGCTTTTTATATAAACATTATTTTATTATGAATCATAATTTTTTTAGTATTTGCAAAAAATATAACTGAATTAAAAAGTTCTATTGAATTTGAATAAATGTTTATCCATTTTTTGTTTGCTATATTTCTGCTTGTTTTAAATATATATTCTTAAGAAGTCGAAAATACACACACATAGGGATACCTTAGGTGAATTCTTTACGTGAGCAATACCTATAACTCATATACTTCAAGACTGGTGTAGCTCAAATGATTTGAGTTTGGATTTACTTCGTATTATTTCGTCCTTCAGCTTGTACAAATAAGTATCCGAGTATCTCGCAAACCCCCCGCCCCCCTTGAGAAGAGTGTACTACCAATATTTTTCAAGGAGTGAGTAAATTGTTAAGAATCAACTGTTTCTACACATGAGTGGTTCATTCAACTCAACCGAAGTGTTACGGGCATATATTTTAATTTATGTTTACTGGGATGACAAATATTTTGCAGTGGAATTTGTGTATAAGACATTGAGTATATTAAATCTAAAACAAGTGAATTTTTTAAATAAACTTTATGACCATTGGCAACAACAGCATATTTCATCTCTTTCTAGCTATTTACTCTGATTTAAGGGTTTGAATTCCATTTTCCATTTTATACTAGCATGAATAGTGTTTACGTTTCTTTTTTGTTGTTTTTATAAAATAATAACAACAACAGTTTTCATATAAATAAAGTTTAATAAACGAGCCACTTGTATGCCAACAAGAGTGTCTGTCCTCTTAATTTCTGTTCGTATGTGTATTTGGAAAGGAAACTTCGTATTTTAGTGTCACGTCTGTTTTAGTTTGTTCTTGTAGTTGCTACTATAGTAACTAATGCTTTTATTCTTGTTGTTTGTTACTTCATTTTTTTCGTAGGACCATATAAAATGGTTCTACAAACAATGAATATATTAATACTGTAACACGACTTAAAAGGATGAATGTCTGTTGTCTTGTGGACGTTTTTTTATATTTTTCACTTTTAAATAACGAAACGTGTGTAACTTTTTTAGCTAAAGTTTTGTGAATTATTTGTCATTTCAAATTTTTGTGAATAAGTAAAAATATATGATGGTTTTTCTTTACTTAACAGATGACAACATAAACATTAATATTTAAAATGCTTACAAATTCTTAATAATTCTTTTATTATGATGGAAAAACACAAGCTTTGAAGTAATATGTAGGGATGTATAACTTTTGATTTGCATGTGTTCTATTTGAGGTACAAGTTTTTGATTTCCGATTCGAAATTTGTAGTAATCAGTTAGCCCAACTGTCAGAGATCATGACAAATATTTTCCATTTAAACATGTCCAGGCTTGCAGGATTTGCCATTATCAAGCTAAAGTCTGCACAACGAACTAAAGATTTTTCTATTTTGTTGACATACTCGGGTAGGTTCTGTATTTCATGTGGAATTAAAATGTGCGGAACTATCAAAGCATTGTTGTTGTAAATTAATATTTTTACCAACACTGCTTTGATAATTCCGGACATTGTAATTCCACATGAAATACAGAACATACCCGACTATGATATTTGAATCTCTTATTCAAATAGGCTTACAAAACGGGCTTGAATGAGCTTGATTGTCAAGATATTTTAGATGCTGTCAAGTTACCAGCTCAAATGTAATTTGTCAAGCTGAAATGATAGTTTTGACAGATAAAAAGAAATAACTTCAAAAAGTGTATGAAAAAATATTTCATAAATTTTTAGTCAATAGTAATTGTATAACCTAAACTGTTTACAACAATTTTCTTCAAATGTATTTTTATTGACAGTACTCATTATTGTTTTCGAGAACAATATGTAGCTCTTGTTGTTTCTACTGCCATTTTTAATGACTTCTTACAACTAGACATAGAGTCGGAAAAAGGCCAGCCAATGTAGTAAATGGGTATTTCCTCCCAAAGGCAAAAAAAAAATACCACATTTCTATTGAGTTTCTGAAAGAAATTTTGCAAAATAGTGTCTTTCAGTTAAAAGTTCCGCCGTCCAAATTTCAAGCTGTATCCGCGCCAGTAAATGGTAAAATAAGAAAATAAAAATTGCGATTGATTATGGAGCTCATGTTTTGACATTCATATTATTTTAAATTTCTATATGATTTTTGGGTAGAAGTTCCCTAATGACCTGCATTAGTCCCAGTGTAATGCGCATAGGAACTTCCAAATAACTCAATAAACAGCCTGCGGTAAATGTTGCACCAATTGTTTTCAACGTACTTGTTCTATGACTGTTGAAAAAGGGAATGGTACAAAATGTTCATGAGTTATGTGTTCATGATATGTTAGCAAAATACCCTACTGTTTAAGCAAATCATTTCCAAATCAAAAATATTTGTTTAAAGTACAGTAAATTAACTCGAGAAATTTGTTATTATTCAGGCTTAAGTTCGTTCAATTTAATTTTACAATTACATAAATCATTTTTATTGAGAAATTATTTTTCAAAGCATTAATAATTGAAAAAGAACAAAGACGGATTTCTTAATTTACTTAGTGTCCACACCTGATGAATTTTCATCATAACACCTAATAAAACGTCGGCAGAGAAATTGTAAATTTTTCATTCATATCAATACATAGGGGTAGACGTTGCTAAATTTATATCATGATGAATCATATTTTCTTCTTCGTCGTACAGCTAAGATCGAACATTTAGTCCTTTATATGGATAACAATAACCACCAAAAAAATATTATATAATTTTATTATAAGATGTATTTAATATTTATCACAAAATTTATGTTTTTTCATAAAAAAATATTTATTTCTTATAATTTGCACTAATTCTAAGAAAGAAAGTTAACGATAAAGTAAAAACAACAAAAAAATGACGTTTCATATCATAATATATCCATCTGAGCTTGAGCTCTGATGATAATGTCATAACGCTGATATAACATGAATAAATTGAGTCCATAGCTGATGAATTTTCATGATGATATCAATTTTACATTCATGGTGATATAAATTCATCAGGTGCGGACACTATGTTATGTAGGAGTCGAAAAATTGCTCTTTGTTCTTTTTCAAATATTATATGCCTTGAAAAATCCTTTCTCAATAAAAATGATTAAATTGTAAAATTAAATTGAACCAACTTAAGCCTGAATAATAAAAAAATTTCTTTGGATAAAACCTATATAGTTTGCCTAAAAATACATAATTTCAAATTAACTAGTATTAAAGAAACCATCAGACAAATACCTTATGTTTGGGTCTATAGCTTGTTGCTGAGAGTGTTAATTATACCAGTTGACCACTTCCAATGACAACGTAATGTAAAAGATACATGTATTTTTCATATAAAGTTCCGGAACTCGAACCGGTTGCTAATCACGCGAATTGTTTTTTGACAGGTTATTTTCCCTCTACACTGAAAATAATCCATGCAACATTTTACGAAAAAACTTTCGTAGTTACTTTTTTCGTATTATATACGAAACTTTCGTGAATTCCATGAAAAAAGTTTTAGTCTAGAATTTTATTACTTTACGAAAGTAACGAAAGCCATTCGTATTTAGTTTTTTCGTACATATTACGAATTAGGTTGAGTCTAGAATTTTGTTATTTCACCAAAATAACGAAAACTTTTCGTAGCTATTTTTTTTGTAAAATATACGAAACTTTCGTACATATTACGGAATAAATTTTTACACCAGAATTTTATAGTGTTTTCGTAAAATATACTAAAATTTCGTACATATTACGAAATCAATTATGGACTATATAAGTTGTTCTTAAAATTATTGAATCATATAAAATTAGGAGTCGTATAAAAGTGATCCGTATACATATAAGTTGTAGACAGTGTTACCGTTGAACATTTTCAAAAAGGGTAACAAAAAGGGGATTTTGATAATAAAGGGATTCAAAAAGAGGATTTCTGAGAAAAGAAGGGGCAGCTTTAATAACAAGAAAAATGTAAAAAAAGTTGTTTAATTTTAAAAATAAAGGATAGCAAACTTGGACTGCAGCTCATCTGATTAGGTTTAACTCAAACTACAAATAAGATTGGACTTATTAATAAATAATATGCATTAGGTGAAATCTATGCAAAAAAAATTAACGGGAATATCGTACCATTATCAAATAATTGCTGCAAAACAAATTTTTTCTAAGAGCAGTGCCTAACCAAAATAGGTTTCTGATTAATTTTATAAAATCTTTTCTTTAAATGGTATAGTTTTCGTAAAACAACTAATATAATTCGTAACATTATCTAAATATTATCTTCAGTTATGAATATATTTCGTACAATCTAAAATTTAATTTTGATTTTTACAAAATTCCTTCATAATATATACAAAGTTCTTTCGTAAAATACAAAAAATATTTAGTAATATTCTCTAAATATTAACTTAAACTATGAAATTATTTCGTAAAATGTAAAACTTTTTTCTGTTTTCTGCGAAAATCTTTCGTATTATTTCTTAAAACACAAATTATACTTCGTAAGATAAACACAAAAATTTCGTTCTTTTCGTACATTTTACGAAAGAATTTCGTGGTGCGAAATCACAAAATATTTCGTAAAGTATACGAACGATTTCGTTCATACGCTGCATAGTTTTTTTTCAGTGTAGGAATGTTTTTATATTGTTTATATTATGTTTACAATGTTCTTTATTTCGACTATTAAATAAACTTCACATTACATAAACTGAGGTACTATTTGAATCTGGCAACCCTATATTCAAAGCAGGACAAGTTTGTTTCATTAGTGATCCTCAATTATTATGCAAATTTTTCTTGCCTTTCTATTTCTACTTTCGATAATTTCGACACATAGAAGCTGACTTTTTCATTTTGAAGCAAAAAATTAATAAAATTTTTCATAACTGACGAGAGTTTGACTTTCTCACTGATATTTATAATCGAGTCAAGTTGCGAAGAAATACTTACGTATGTACTATGTAATGTACTTATAGGTTTGTAAGTCTGCCTCGAAGTATATCTATATAAAAAACTTGAAATAAATGTCTACACTTAAGTCCATTTAAATAATTCATTATTCTGTTTTGTATAAAATATTTATGTATGTAAGATTCCTATATTATTAATTTTTAGCAAAATTTCTATAATTTGTATTATGCAAAGTGGTTACACCTGTAATTAAATAGAGAATTTTAATTTCATAAAACTATTAAAATATGAAAATAAAATACTTAATAAATAAAAAAAATCATTAAAAAATTCCTTAACAAGGGCTTTTCCGTTGTAAAGTCTTCCGTGTGCAGACGTGCCATGAACTACACATGTTTTCATTTAACAACATCAATCATTCGCACACACAGACATTAAGTCTCTCACAGACCCATTCATTCGGACACGCACATTTAACCTAAAGACGCATTTTTGTATCGTTTAGTTTGTATCGTTTAGTTGTTCTTATAGAAAGAAGTCTCTGTTCATTCAAGAGTGTGACGTGTTTGGTTTTAAGGCGGCTTTTAAAACACACTCTGTAGACTTGTTAGCTTCTTATTCTTTTTCGATTTTTCCAGCCAGTGTACATTTAATTTTTCCGTTTAGATTCTTAAGTTGTTTTACTTAAAAGTTTTTCGATTTTCTTTATATTTTGCATGAATAACCAAAGTTAATTTATTCTCTAGCTTCATACGAAAAGATACAAGCATGTAAAAATTTATTATTTGAAAATAAAAATAAAGTAAATTGTTTAAGTTATAAATATGCATTAATAAGTTCTAGGAAAACCAGGTGGAAGACAATAATAAATAAACTTTACGAAAACAAATCAACAAACAGACACACACAACAGAGGTGTCATAAGTTGCTAAAATTAGTAAAGATACAATAAAAAGTTACAAAGACATTGTGTGCATTTTTAATTGTGACGCCTAAAATTTCTTGTTATATACGCGGGTGTTCAAAAAAGAGATTTAAGTGATTTGTTAAGTGCACTCGCATGACTCATGCGGCTTATCCTTTCATTGAAGGTATTCACGTCACCAATTCGGTCTTGCGAAATTGTGTGCAAAATAAAAAGTTTATCGGAACAACTATACAGAAAATAATATCGCACTGACTTTTGCACTTCACACTACCCATGAGCAATTGCGTAAATTCTGTGGAAAATTTTGCACAAAACATATCGATCCCTTTGCGCGAAATGATCGTAAGCGACATTTAAAAAAAACCTTTTTTTTATTGAAATCAAAGTTTTATGAGCCTACTCATACTTTAAAATTGCTAAAATGTCAAAATTGTTGATAACCTTTTAAATACAGGCTATAAAATTTGATTGTCGCTTACGTTCAGTTCAATTGTATTGCCAACCTTACAAAAAATTACTTGCTTACCTAAAAAAAAGTATCAAAATGAGCAAATACAAGTCAAACGCAAAAAACGTTTCTTTCATTACAACAAGCCAAATTAAAGAGAGCTTTTTTTATTTGTTTTGATAAAAATGTGTGTTGCAAAATATAATGATGCAATTAAAGAATTAATCAAAAAATATTTATCACTTCCATTTGTCATTTTTTAAGAATAAATAAAAATTTTTCACTGTAATTTTTATTTGTTATTGAAATGTCGATGTGTCGATGTGGCGTCTCCTATTTTGCATTATTACACATGTTCTTGTTGCGAAAATAGATGCTCAGGTAAAACTAGTGTAAAATTTTGCTTTTTCGCACTTTTGCAATTGGTGACGTGAATGGCTAAATTGTGTAATTAATAAAAAGTTAAGGATTTAAGTACGTACTACAAATGTAAAACAATAAAAAATGAATGAAACGCATATATTAAACTATAAATAATTGTGAAAGAATTAGGCTAGATTTATACAAACATTTCTTTCGAAAAAAAATTCCACGAAACTTTTCCTATTTACTGATGAAAGAGCAAACAGTTTAAAAAAAATTTCCAAAGAATAAAAACTCTGAAACTTCTTATCATGTCATTTTTTATATCCTACTTGCTTCTCTACACTATTATTTAAAAGCTTTGTTGTACCCTAGGGTATCTTTTTCTTTAATATATTCAGATCAGAATTTTTACAAAAGTGATAATATTCATATAACATTGCAATTCATAAGGTTTTGGTTTTTCTTTTTGAGCTTTCATATTTGTCCTAAGAGTATGCGAAAAAAAACTTCTTCAATATTTCTTATATTTAATAATTTTCTTAATATCATTTCCTCTTTTTTAATATAGATCAGAATTAAAAACACAAAATTGTTTAGTTTTTCGGTCTCTAAAGAAGCTATACAAGACTTCATTTTCATTTTGGGTTTTTGCTTTTGTGACACACCTGGGGCCAATTACGGCACTCGCTGTGGATGGAAATTTGTTTTTAAATTGTATTAAAATTTCGATCAATATCAAATGCCGTAATTTGTCCCCTAAATGTTTTTTTATTTCCCATAAGCTTTGCCTTACTTTTGATCATTGTTGAGCTGAAAGCCTATGTTGGTATTGCTCTTATCCTTCTAATGTACCCAGCAAAAACTTTGCTTACTGGTAGGCAAACAAGTATATGAGGAATTAAGTCGTAACTACTTACTATTTTACTCGATAGCTACTTATTTATGTTTGAGAAGCTTAAAAAGCCCTTACAAATGTATTTACATTGTCACAGCAATTAACCAGTAACTATTTTGCTTACGTGAAGCAAAAATATAAATAGCCAGATAAACAAATTAAAATTAAAAAAAAATTATACACATTATATTTTATTTATGTATATTTAAATTTTTTTATTTTTTATTTTTTGACCCAGTTGGGATACGAACCTATGCTTGTTCAGATTTGAAGACAAGTACTTTACCCACTCAGCTATTATAGACTCATAAGTTTAAGCGACAAAAATTAGTTTTCATATCCAAACACATGTTGACTTACAAATTGGTTGTCTACTTATTTTATTAATACATATCAAGAAATTGTAAGTACTTTCAGATAATAATTTGAAGGGTACTGTTGGCTGGGTAGTTAGCTCGTTTGACTACAAACCCTGAGGTCTTGAGTTCAAGACTAGTTTCAGGCAAGCCAACAAGCATTTTTCTCATGTGCATTGGTGTGTTATTGTGTTGGTTGTTGTTGGACTGTTAAAGTGATGAAGGCATAGGACTGGTCACTTTGGCAGTACCGGCAGCGATTAATACTAACATAGCCTAATGCAACAACTCAATGCCTCCACTTGACACCAGAAGGGCTTGAAACACTGCTCTACAAAAAAAAACGCGCAATAGCAAAGTTGTAATATAATTAAGCTTTCTATCTCTCCCACTTCACCACCTGATCTCTCTACACTATTCCTTTCCCAAAGAAGGTAACACATTAATTAATTAACTGGTAGGCATTAATTGCCTGATTGTGTTACTTCTCTTCAAAAAAAAAAAAGAAATAATAAGAAAAATACGTTACAATTTTGTTAAAAACTAAGTAGTACACAGAAAAAAATAGACAAGAATAATATTCAATAAAACCATGTTATTAAAAAAAATATGAATTTCAATAACATTTATCTTTAACATAGTAAAATATTTCGTTGTAAGTATTTCTTTTCCATGCCGGTTATTTCTTTTCTTTTTATACATAAGTACTTAAAACAAGTTGTATCCCATAAAAAAATAAATGGGATATGGCTCAGCTATAGAGAGTATGCTTTACATCCGGAAAGCCCGGGTTCGTATTCCAGCCATGTCAACATTTTTTTAATTTATATATATATTTTTATTTTGAAATAATTTTGTTATCAATATAGGGGAATTCTTTATCACAGGAAATTTGAAAAAAAAAATTATTGAATACCGTGATTTTTGTTATCAAAAACGAAACTTATTTCTTGCTGTGTAGTTCCAATTAGAAACATAGTAATAAGATAAATAAGTGCCATTCATTACTTTGTAACCCGTTAATTAAGTACTACCGATTACAAAAATGACAAAAGTTTTTGCTGGGTATGTTATAATTTTAATTTAAGCTAAATAATAAATAAATATATAAGTATAAACTTCTTATCACTGTGAGGCTGGAAAGCACAAGACATTATTACAACACTGTAAATATTAAAAGTTACGGTTCAAATTGAATTTCGAATTTTTGAAATAAATTTTTATTACCTACTTTTTTGTAGGTAAGAGTTTTATTGACTTTTGTAACGATACAAATTTGTCGGAATACCAACTTTCGATTTATATAACTTTGGTTACAAATTATAATCATACACAGAAAAAAATAGACAAGAATTATATTCAATAAAACCATGTTATTAAAAAAAAATATGAATTTCAATAACATTTATCTTTAACATAATAAAATATTTCGTTGTAAGTATTTCTTTTCCATGCCGGTTATTTCTTTTCTTTTTATACATAAGTACTTAAAACAAGTTGTATCCCATAAAAAAATAAATGGGATATGGCTCAGCTAGAGAGTGTATGCTTTACGTCCGGAAAGCCCGGGTTCGTATTCCAGCCATGTCAACATTTTTTTAATTTATATATATATTTTTATTTTGAAATAATTTTGTTATCAATATAGGGGAATTCTTTATCACAGGAAATTTGAAAAAAAAAAATTATTGAATACCGGGATTTTTGTTATCAAAAACGAAACTTATTTTTTTCTGTGTAGTGATTATTTAAATATTTTCGAAAATTTGAAGAAGAAAATATTATGAATTTTTACTCTAACAACATGAAACTCGACAACGCCAATACATATGTACAATGTACATACATATGGACATACATACGTACATAACCTGCAAACAAATGGCGGACATCGATTAAGGCAATAGTTTAGCAATATTCCCAAATTGTCAGCTAGAAAAAAATAATCAAAGTAATATTATTATATTCTTCCCTTTATAATTTTTGAGAAAACTGAGCAATAAACAGGAAAATATTTAGATTGATTCTGTATACAGAAAATGAGGAAAGAAATGAGAACACTATTATAAAATGAATATTTTTCAAAATCAAAAATCTTTTCATCTTCCTAATAATAATTTGGCGATACCTTTTATTTTATTATAAGTGGTTATATGGCTATATTGCTTGTTTATTATCTAGAAGAATCGCTTTCGTATTTCGTAGGAGTATTGCCATCGAGACACGTTTCTTCTTCTTCCGCAATATGATCTCGATTATTGCCGCAATAATATTTTTCATCCCGGCAATACGTCTGTCTGGCAATATACCGTCGCTGTTTTAACTAACTGACCTAACTAGCATTTTACAAATTTTACAGGAGAACACTTTTTATGTTTTTTGTCCTAAATGTAGTCACCTTCAGGCCAAAATACGCATACAATTTGTTTTCTGCATTTTTTGATATGTAGTATAGCATCTCTTTTCCAGTCTTAAATAAAGGAAACATATAAAATTTTTTATTTTAAATACTTTTTTGTGACTTTGAAGCAGATAAGACATTTAGTGATTTTTTTTTTTAATTTATTCAGATACGCCTGCAGTATATAAAAAATATTAAATTTATTTTTGATTAATTCTTTGACTTTATTTTAGTGTTGCTTAATAAAAACAATAAATAAAAATGCAAGTTAAAGACTATTTTGAGTAATTACTTAATTAGATAGTGAGTTGTAAAATAATACATGTTCTGAGAGTTTGAGAAATGAATTATACCCAGTCGTTAAGGAAATCCAATCATTATGTTTAGTTTAACACATTCTTGGAGGACTGATGTTGATGAGTTTTGAAATATTGGTAATCGGTTTTCTAGAAAAATACCGATTTTTAGACATATACGCATAAAATTTAGCATGTGAATGTTATGTTGTTAACTACATCCTAGTCAATCAAAAAAATTACATTTGGAAAAATATGTTGTTAAGCCCTTTTGCGTTTTATATTTGTTTCTTTTAACTTGGTTGTTCTTTTTACTTTCTTCGTTATATATAATTGCAGTTTTTTGTTTGTTTCAAACGTGTGTGTTACTAGCAAAAGTTTTTTTAACTACTGATATCTTCTTTCATTGCTTTTAAATTATTTTTTAAAAAATTTTTTAATGGAATTAGAAAGAGAATATTGTTAATATATCGTGTTATAACCGCCAAAAAAGCTTAAGCGCCATAAATTAAATTTTACAGGAGAAGTATTTTTTAGTTATCCTTGGTTTAAATCGAAGTAGAGCCCTTATATTGGCTATATAGGATTGTAGTGGACTGTTATATGTAATGTTAATAGTTTTAATAAATTTCCTATAAGACAACGCATGTTTGTCGGGGTTAAGATATTTTAAGACATTATTGATTTCATGAAAAATCCATTAATTTAATCAAATTATTTTAAAAGTAGTAATTATTATCCTTTTCAAGCTGTTCTTTTACCGTTTCATTGATATCCTTGCAGTTTTTGGCACTACTTTTACTCTACTTGCAAAAAAAAATTTTAGTTTAAGCGACATATTGCAGTTACAAAAAAATGTAAACAAATTAAAATTTTAAAGGGAAAATGCACTAAAGCTAAAATTTCGTTTGCCGATTTATCGTAATTAATCGATTTTTGTCCAAAAACGATTTTCGAAAAGCATGTCGCTTTTGGCGGTTATGACTCGATATGACAATTTTTTTTTTGCTTTCTTACAGATACGTCAAAAATATTTTTGCTCTTATAGAGATTACGGTAATAGTTACGTTCATAAAAATTTTACACAAGGTGCGGTATGACTAATGACGTCAACTTATGTACTTAACTCATTTTTCAAAAAAATGTCAGTTAGGTCAGTTAGTAAAAATAGCGACGATATGGTGTATTTCTGTGTTTGCTGGGTATTAAAATTATGTTACACTGATTTTAAAATTCTTTTATTTATATAATTAAAAAACTCTTATTAACAACCTTGGCGTGGCTGTTGAAAATTAGGGGTGTTTTAAAACGGAAAAACTAATTTTGTAATTAAAAGCTCATATAACACCAACGTACAAAGAAAATAAATCCGATCCATTTGCTGTTATTTTTCCTGTTTCTGTTTTAACATTTTAAAAGCATTTCAACAAACATCCATGTGTATGTAATAAACATGATTTTTACCTTAATATTCTTCAAATCCACCCCCATCATATATGTACATACATTCATATAAATTAACCAACCCTAACACCTAAAATAAGAAAGAAGAGTTAAAAACTCCTAAAAGTATGCTAAGTAATATTTTAAAATTTGCTCCATACTTACTCAAGCATAGTAAAACTCACTTTCAAATTTATGTGTACATATACAACAAATTTAAATCTAACCATACAGAAAGGGGCGAAAGAATACTTTCCGTTTTTTTAATCAAACTGAATATAAAGCATATACATAGGCTGTGTTTAGTGTCACAACATGTTGCCCTGGATGAATGAATTCTGAAATAAAAAATAAAAACGAACAATTGCTTGGTTGTGTTTTATAATATATGAGCTCTGAGGTTTAAAGGCGTACGACTGTCTAGTAAATTAGCAATATACACACTCTTTCTCTGCCATGATTTCCTATTCCACTTTACTTTTAACTATCTGCTCTCCTTCCCGAAAATCACGAGAAAACTCTCATAAACTTCTTTACCACAAACGGTTGATTGAGTTCAGATTCTAATCCCAAAATTGTCTCTGAAGGACTCCTGTATATTCTATTAGGAATTGTCTACCATTTATCCCTTTTTATGTGTAATATATACTATATGTATGTGAGTGTGATGTAGAAAAATGTCTGCATATGATAGAACGGAATATATTTCAAATGCAACATATTTTTATGAGAACAAGGTCTTCTCGTACTAATTGCAAAAATAAGTAGGATTATGTACAAAATATTCTCTTAGAGTAGTCAGTGTTTAGTTGAGTGTTTTGTTTAAGGAACAATTTTGCATTTAAATTATGTTTTTGTCATATATATAAGTGTATGTGTCTCTGTACTGTTGGATGCCAAGGTCATTCAAAATTCATCCCTTGTGTTTAAATGTTGTGAAAGTTAATTTATTGTAACTTTGAGTTCTAAGACAAAAGGTGTAGTTAGATGTTTAATTATGCTGCTTGCTGGATTTAAATTTAAGAATTAAAATGAACGAACTTTTAAATTTAAAGGAAAATCTGTAGCAAAGAAAAGTCTCTAATCCAAATTGATTACTTTGTAAAAACATTTATAAACAACCAACAAAGGTAACATTTTGGACCTTAACACTTTTGATATTTCCAAAATTTTGTAGGAATGATGCATGGCGATCATTAATGCAAAACCTTGGATTGCTACACTTTATACTTTGCTAAATATAGCGACTTCAAAACGAGAAAAGTCAACAAAAATATCCTAGACTAACTCCACAAAATTATGTATACATATATTTAAAACTACGCTAGATTTTTATTTAGGTGTTAATACTCTTGATTCTCTCTTCCACCAAATATTATGTTGGCATTCGCAATAGCTGATGAACTATTAAAAAAACTCTTTTCTTAGAATTTCGATAATCACCAGTTACATTTTAGATCTAATCACTTCCGATGTTAATAAAATTTGGTTAAAATAATCCCTTTGGTAAACTTAGGAGTAATGCAAAATGTTAGCTTATTATTCTTTCTAGTTCGCAAAATATGGTAACTTTAAAGTTGGAAAATTCAACAAAAATTTAATAATTAAGCTTACGGAATTCTGTATATATTGAGAAGTACTTACGCTACACGGAAAAAATTATCATCAAAAAAATTTCAAACAAAAGTTTGTCTAAAATAAAATTTAAGTTTCAGTAAATGTCTTTACTGAATCAGTGAATTTTTTTTTACTTTTATTTAAGCTGCAAATGCAAAGAGACAAAAACCAGTTTTCTGTGTCGTTAGAAAACCCCCGATGACGACATGCCCATAAATAACAAAAACAACAATGATACTAAAATGAATACGAGTTTAACAAATTTGTTTACTGTGTAAATAAATTCGTTAATGTTGTTGCGTTAATTTTCATTCATTTTTTTAGTCATTAGATAAACATAAAGAGCTGAACACATTTAACAAAGTAAAATTTTATAAATACTTAATGGATAACGAAGCTATTATTTAAAACTTAAAAATATAAAAAAAAGTTTGTTTGATATATTACAAAAAAACCATTAAATATGTTTCTTTGATTCAGTTCACTGTTTTGTTTTGAATTTGTAAGAATTTTTTACCAAACTGTTTAAAAAATTTAGACAAAAATTTTGTTTGATATATTATAGAATTCCAGTGAATATTTTTGTTTCATTCAGTAAATTATTTTGATTAGAATTTGTAAATAGTTTTAGAAAATTATTTTATAGATTTAAACAATTTGTTCACTGATAAAACCCAGTTATTTTTCAATGAAATTGGTAAGACATTTTTGTCTGTATTTACAAATTTGTTTGTAGGTCCATTTCTAGACAAAATCTTTACTAATTCATTCATTTTCTTTACTGAAAATGAAGTTTGGTTTTTCTGCGTAGATGTTGCGTTAAGGTTGGAAGGACCAAAAATAACCCATAAAACTACTTCCGTTATGAATCTATTTTCCAATGTTTAAAAGTCAAATTTAAATGACCTAAAGTTAGCGGTCAGTTATCTCGAAGCAGGGTATTTTTAAAATTCTTAAACAAATTTGTGTTGATAGGTTTGCCAGACGGGTTTGAATGAGCTCGATTGTCAAGATATGATGCTGTCAAATTACAAGCTCAAATATAATTTGTCAACCTGAAATGATATTTTTTATTTACTAAGTCTTACAAATATCTAAAAATAAATAACTTAAAAAATTGTATGAAAACATATCTAAGAGTACAATAGGGTGGAGCGTTAGAGTTTTTTTTTGCTAATTTCAACTCCGAATAGCACTTAATCGTTGCACTTTATTTTTAGATACATGGGAAAAATAATGAAAAAAATATTGGGAGTTAGTTTTAGCATTCTACATCAGCATCAAGATTTTGAATATGAGATCAAATCGATCAATTTGTGAAACATCATATGATGCAACATTATAGATTCTTTATAGCTGTTATAATTCTTTACACTCAAAATCTCCACTATTTTTATCCATACAAGGTCAGATTTCAGACGAACTTAAGATGGAATAATGAAGTAAATTTTCGAATTTCTAAGTCTTTGCCTTATCTTGCAAAAAAAAAACATTTTCTAAGCTAATTTGAGGTCGCAGTACACGAAAAGGATATTCATTTATTTTTCTTAATGCGCGTTTTCCCGATACTCGTGAAAAAGGTTTTTTTGGATTTTTTTTTGTCGTTTCGTTTATTGGTAAAAATTACGAGAACGGCTGATCTGAATAAAATGAATTATACACTGTTTTATATATATCTCTCTATTTTTTCATGCAATACACTGATTGTGCCGATCGTATAAAAAAGTATAGAGTGACAGGCCTTAAAAGTTTAAAAAATTATATTTTTAGACCTTTTCCCAAAAACTCTAATATTAAATTGTTCCATTTTTTTCGGGGTGTATTTCAAAGATAATTTTGTGACGATCACATGATGGATACTATCGCTAAATTCTGATAAAATAAAAAATAATAAAGCTATTAGCCCTTAAGCGAAAACAGCTGTATTATTTTTCAGTTATTTTCCATGCAAAATTAATTTAAATCAGTTTGTATTAAAAAAATTTTTTTTGTTTGAAAATAATTTTGTATGGGAAATAAAATCAGCTTTTTCACTTAATGGCTTATATATAACTTTCGTATCTTTTGTCAGATATCCTTGATTTGAAACTTCTTTCATTTGGCACAAAATTGTTTTTTACGTGTAGCATTAAAAAAAATTATTAAAAATTTTTTTCTATATTAATGAAGCAAATTAAAATAAAGTTCATATAATTTCATATAATTTCTTTAGCCGTGGTAGAGGGCTAGAAGATATGTCGAAAATGCAACATTCTGAAGGTATTCGAAATCGATTGATGACTTTTTTTCTCTTATACAACAACGCTCCACCCTACTGTACAATTTGCGAATTTCAATTTCAAATAGCAAAGAAAGGTTGCATTTTATTTTTAGATACATGGGAAAAATACTGATAATAATGGACTCGAAGCATCTGATGTCAGTTCAACCTTCCGTGCAGCCAAATTGTTCTTTGAATGTTCCATATTTACATGCTTCAGAATTTCTTTCTTAAATAAAAAATAATAAATTAATCGAAAAAATTAAATTGAAAAAACGAACTAATTAAAAACAACTTTGGATATACTACAACACTAAAATTCTACTAAAATTCATAACTGAATTTCCGCATAATTTTCAACAGTTCACATTTTTATTTTGTGCTAAAAAATTTTTATGGACATTTTACTGCCTGTTTATCGATGTCGAAGAAATTCTTTCTTTCTTACAGTTACATTTCCAACAAGAACAAAATTTTTGATTTTGTTTTTGTTTTAAATGAAATTGTAAAAATGAAGAATTTGCTTCGATATCGATAAACAGGGTTATAAGTATTTAAGCAGACGATGAAAAATGTAGCCACTTTAGAAGAGAATTTAAGCAATTTCATCGTGTAATTTTAGTCGTACCGTCAGTCAAATGAACTTTTGTAATATTTAAAAAAACATTGAATATTTTGATATTAAAGAAAAACAGGATTATAATACAAATTTCTTATATGAATCAAAGAAATTTGGAAGTCGGTTACGCAATTTTATAAATATGTATGCTAAAGAAGTATATATATATATATATATATATATATATATATATATATATATATATATATATATATATATATATATATATATATATATATATATATATATATATATATATATATATATATATATATATATATATATATATATATATATATATATATATATATATATATATATATATATATATATATATATATATATATATATATATATATATATATATATATATATATATATATATATATATATATATATATATATATACATATATATATATATATATATATATATATATATATATATATATATATATATATATATATATATATATATATATATATATATATATATATATATATATATATATATATATATATATATATATATATATATATATATATATATATATATATATATATATATTTTTTTTTTTTTTTTTTTTTTTTTTTTTTATTTATTTTATTTTCGATGTCCCATACACAAGACTTTAAGTCTCATATTACAGTATGGAACTCAGTACAAGTACATACAAAAATACATTTGAACATACAATAAAATATAATTATAGGTAATACTGCAATATCATGAAAATCGTCCATACATGTCGTTGTTTTAAAATTGCAAAATTTTTAATTTAAAGTTTAAAATCAAAATGTATGGAAAACCTCCACGACACCACAAAGCGATCAATATGACATTCAGTTTGAAATGGCTCAATACATAAGTAATAAAATAATAAAAACATATACATATATGAAAATAAAATTATCCTCTTAGTTGAACAAAATTAACTTGAAAATTGACAGATAATATTTTTTTGAATTTTTGTGCGTTACTAATGACTTGAGAGCTGTGTGGAATATCGTTCCAGAGACTTATTGCATGAATAAAAAATTGGTATTTAGATATCTGACTGTTATATCTAAAACAGATTAATCTTTTGCCTCTATTAAGAGTTGAAAAGTTCAATCGCGCAAAAAGATGATCGGGTTGACACGTGTATATTATTTTGTGCATTAGTATTAAAATCCTTACCTTCAAATAGTCATCAAGACACATACCATAAAGTTTGTTTACGTGCAAAGAAACATGATCATATCGTCTCAAACCATATACGTAGCGAACTATATTATTAAAAGTCACATTAAGTTTTCTTTTGCTAATACTATCACAACTGGCAAAAAGTTCACATCCGTAAAGTAAAATTGGCATTAAATATGTTTTAGCGAGAAGTATTCGAATATTTATAGGAGTGCAATGATGACTTTGCCAAAGATTTCTTAACATATATATATATATATATATATATATATATATATATATATATATATATATATATATATATATATATATATATATATATATATATATAATTTCTGACTAATTAGAGTAACTCAACACTTACTCTCTAAAATTATAAAAGTTGCCCAAACATCTGTAACTAGAAAAACCACAATTTTAATTCCCAATATTTCAGTAGTGCCAGCGTATTAATTTTAATGTTAAGTTTGCCGTTTTAAGCGTTTAAGTCTCGTCATATAATGCATTTTTATTGCAAACCAAATATGTGCATCATTGACAAAATCGATAAAAGCAAACTCTTAATATGAAAATATTAATTAAGGCGTTTTTCGTTTCATGTAAAGGTATTTAGTTGTTGTATATTCTTGTAAATTAGTTAACAAAAAATGTAAAATAACATTAATATTTCCGAAACATGCCTTTTTGTGTGATATTATGACACAAAAACCACTTTTTTTAATTCGCAAGAAAATCTAACAGAATTGTATCAGATTTTCCTGTGAATGAATCGTACGATTCAGCAATACGATGAATCAGGCGTCGAATTACCGCATTCGTTATCGAGTAGGCTTCCGTATCGAATAAAATTTTGTCACGTATCGAATGGATAGATTACCGCATTCGATACCTAACGTATCGAAATTTTTAAAAAGTCTACCAATCTTGTTTCACATCGGTTGTTGAATCGACTAGAAGTTTGTACTGATTAAAGGCAAATTTTTGTATTTATTTTTGCTAGTACAACAACCAAGTCGATTCATAATTGTAATAAGGTTTGTTGGTGATGTTGCATGCTATTTTGCAAAAACAATCATAAAAGAAAATATTGTTTTCGATCGCTGTAGTGCTAACGAGTGGAATTTAAGCAGCTGGTACTCGATTACACAATCGTTATCGTATGAAGTACTCCCAAAAAGAAAATTTTCGAATAATTTTACTCGTTCACTTATGCGGTAATTCGGCCCCAGGTCCTTTATGGGCTGATTATTAAAACTAACCATATAAAATCTAAATAAAATAAATTTTTTTATTAAAAAATAATCGATTTTGTCGAGTAATTCGAAACAAAAAAAGCGGTTTGTCGACTAACTCGGAAACCGTGCCGGTTTGAAAAACATGGAAAGTTGGGAAAAGCGGGTTTTCGAATAATTCGAAAAACATCTCTACTCATAATAAATTAATATCCAAAGTTATTTAATTAATATCCAAATGTTGAGTGTTTAAAACGAGCTGCTGAACGAGCTCGAACGAGTTGGAGCCAAGTCTAGTTTCTTACCATGTTCAACTTAAGCAAAACTAATTATATAACTTTGGATTACCAGTTTTTTTGAAAAAGCATACAGTTCGACTAAATTCATAACTTAAATATTTATATTGTTTGTTTATTTTTGGCCACTGTAATTTGTTGATTATTTTTATCTTTAAAATAGCTGGTGAGGCCTACCTTGTTGTATGTCAATAAAAGATGTAGATTTTCTTATCACATATTTATGTTTTCATTTTCAAAAATGCTGCAAAGACTTTAAAATTCTTTTTAAAATGTTCAACAATGCAATTAATCATTTCTTTGATTCATTTTAGTAAATTATTTAACCCATTTTCATATGGCGTAAATTATACAGTGCTCCTCCATGTAGTTAGTTGGCAACTTAAACCTCTAAACGAAAAAAATTCATATAATTGCAAATGTAAATACAATTTATTTTATATACATATTTTATTCGCGCTCATAAAAATTTGTCAAAAAGTGTACACACAGAATAAATTTCCTTCCGTGCATTAAACAACAGTTCAGTACTGCAAGGAGGAAAAAAGCAAAATGCGCTTAAAATAAATATTTCATAATGTCAACGGATGATGACGACGTTGATGGCAGAGCAGAAAAAGCAAAAAAGGTTGCAAATGAAATTAATCCAAAAAAACGAAAACTAATTGTAAGAGAGTCTATTTGGTCATGCAAATGTAAGTGATTGTGTATCTGTTGTAATTACAATTTTCACCCCATTCTTTATCATCATCCCAACAAATTTACCGATGATGATTACGTTGGTGATAATCATGATGGTGTAAAAGACACAATCACAGATAGAATGCACGAATTTGTTGTAATGAAAATAAAAATGCCAGCAAATTGTGTGCCTGTGTGAATATGTATGTGTGCACACGTCTGTGTATGATTGCAGACAACAGGACGTTGTTTTGATATTCCTTGGGTTTTACACTCCACGTTGGTTGTACAATTTTATATGTAAATTTATGCACAAGTAATTAATCATAGTCACACATACAATGCACATAAACATACTTACACACATCCTATAAACTTAAATTCACTTGCAAGTATGTATGTATTTATGCTATACTTATATCGTTACCTGAAAACAAAACGCCTTAAAAAAATTCTAAATCGGCCTTTTTACGAATTTCGATGTAGTTGATCAAAGTATGTACATCACAACGAAAAATTCGGACTTCTCTGAACAAAAATAGCGATTTTATTAAGAAAACAGAGATAAAACATAAATAGTTACCAGGGCTCGGACTTTCATGCAACTAAAAATTGATTTTAAGCGCTTAACAAATGCACCTAAAAATTAAAAATATGCGCAAAAATATGCATTAACCTACGAACAAAGAACCAAAACTAAAATAATATGAAAATATTTTTGTAATATTTTTTTATTATTAGAGAAAAAAATATAAAACAAACATCATTGGGTCTATTATATAATGCAACCAAACTTTAGTTGCGTTTCCATTCGGTAACTGAAAATTAATGGTTGCCAAAAAGCACTACATAGCAACTGAAATTAACAGCTATCAGTTGCCACTTGCCATCAGTAGTATCATTTTCAGCAACGGGAAACCCAACTGAGGATCAGTTGCCATTCATAATTGGCCTATTAAAACAATTTTATTACTCCAAAAATATGCATTTATTACCCAAATTGCAAATATATGCACTTAACACCAAAATATGCTAAAATATGCAACTAGAAATCGATGCCAAACTACTTATGATTTGATGATTCGCATAGATAATTAGGCAATACCTCTTTATCTATCAGCACAAAAATCATGCATTTGCATGAAAGTCCGAGCCCTGCTAATTACATTATTTCAGTGTTGCCACGAAAGAGCCTGCAAATAGTACAGAAGCTAAGCAAAAATAGTACAAAATAAAATAAAATAGTACAGCAAATTTTCGACGAGCGATTTTGTCATTTTCATCAAAACATATTGTTCTTATTTAAAGTTAATAAATAGGGATCATTATATTTGTACTTCAAAACATTTTTACGTATCGTTACCATAATATAGAAACGGCCTAACTCATTATATTTTTTAAATTTTAGTTTTTGCAATAAACTCGATTTGGAAAAAATGAGTTATGGAGTTTCTATATTAAGGTAATATATATATATATATATATATATATATATATATATATATATATATATATATATATATATATATATATATATATATATATATATATATATATATATATATATATATATATATATATATATATATATATATATATATATATATATATATATATATATATATATATATATATATATATTCATGTTGTAGATATTCGTATTCGTAATCGCGAATACGAAAAATTTATATTCGTAACATCACTAATATGTACTGTTTGATATTAAAAATTAAAACGTTTTATATTATATCGGCAGAACAGTAGTTTTCTGCACTAGTACCACGAACGTTACTACTACGATCAGTTTCTCGATAGCAACATGATTTGGTGCTGCTGACAGATAGTTCATTTGCCAGATTTTCAGATTAGTCTATAATTTTCGACGCGGTGTGATCATCACGCTATATTCCTTTCGAAGTTCTTTCTGATGACAATGGGAAAGTTTCTTGAATTTATTGTGACTTCTGCTGCTTTATTTTGCTTGGAGAATGTGCTTTTGGCAATTTACTTCCCAAAGGCAATATTTTAAACCAAATTTTCATTTAGCCTTTTCATTCAACATATACACAAACGTATAACTTACTGCCTGTACAACGATGTCGACAAGTCTAATTCGTTCTCATATTTGTATTGAAAACAATAATAAAAAAAATTAAATTTGTTTTTGTTTTCAATATAAATATGAGAACGAAATCGAACTGTCGACATTGTGGGCAGGCAGTTAATGTCAATAAAATTTAAATTAAATACTTTCGGCTTTAAAGTTTATATTTGTGTTTCTCAAGGGTGATAGAAAAGTTCGGCCTTCAGCAAATTCGGCATTTAACGAATTTTGGGTGATACCAAAGGTTAATCGTTCAGACACTACATAAAATACATTAATTCACTTACATACATAATACTTCGTGTACTGTAAAACGGTCGTTTTGAATTTGTACGATTTCCCAAAACGAAAAACCTTGTTCTGTTAATCCGGCGGCTTAGCGCATTCGCAGTTAAGTTCGTCTGAAACATCTTAAAAATGTAAAACATTAAAACTAATCCATCGATCAAAAACATATGGTTTCTATTGGAAGTTTAAACGTCAAATCTTATACGTTTCATAAGTGGTATATATGTATATTTACTGATTTACAGATTTGCTGGTTTAAACACATTTTAAACCAAAAAGATAGTTTAAATTGCACTGATTTATTAGTCCTTAACATTAAAATATTAAACTCTCAAAAAAAATAGAGAGAGCTTTTGGGTTCAGATGTGAAACAAACAGACCTAACTAGCACAATTCTTAAAATATTAGGAATTACACAAAATTTTTACAGAATTATATTCCTGAAGATTTTTTATATAATATTGGAGCAAATTCGGCATTGAAGACGCTATTATTTTTCTTTTAAGCATGTTTTTTGCTTCTACTGTAAAATTATTAATATGTTAGTTAGGGTTTTTTGCGTTTCAGTTAACGATATGGTATATATACCATAATACCATATATACTATATATACCATATATATGGTTGGAATATATAACACATGGCTACAAATGGCTAGAGAATTTAGCACTTTGACAACCACAGAGAACTACGACTGACCAAGGTCGATTGGTATTTAAATTTGTTCAGCGGCCGCATTACCGCATACGCGATTGTGTAAAATTATTCGAAAATTTTCTTTTTAGGATGATAGAGTAGCTCCTGCTCAAATTCCACTCGTTAGCACTACAGATCAATCGAAAACAATATCTTATTTTATTATATTTGTTTTGCAAAAAAGCATGGAACATTACCAATAAACCTTATTGCCAGCGTTGTCAACTCAGTGCTTTTCGCAGCGTTTTTAGTGCTTTTTCAACTTATCAACGCGAAAAATTTTGGAGTTAGTGCTCGGTGCTTTTTTAGTCTAATTTTTGGTGCTTTTATTTTTTGACGGTGGCACTAAACCCAAAATTTATCTAAAAAGTAATTTTCAAGTGTAAAACTCTTTGCTAATGCTACTATTTCCTGAACACTCTTTTGCAGTCTTGCAGAATAATGAAAAAATTGATTCGAGCAATCAGTGGTGCTTCATCCTTTGACTTTTTTGTCGAACCCCATTTAAACTAATTGGCGAACCCCCTTAAAACAAATTTTTGTACGTATTTCGTTTGCTTGGCACTTCAGATTTCAAAAACTTTACGATTTTACCGAAATTTGACATACATAAACATATGTATATTCTACTCTTACGTGCGCATCACGTGGCGTAAGAACTAGCCCGATACATTTTATGGTTTCTTTTTATAGCCGTCTGAACTTGGGTATCTCAGCCATTTTTTGTGAAATTTCGTCATATTCAAGATTGGTTAACTTTACAGCGCGTCATCGGATATTAATAAATTTTGTCTTATTCGAAAGGTTTCAGACTCCTCGTAATATGTATTGATTAAAAACGGCATAGCTTCCCATTAGAAAGTCCTCTAAAATGCCAAAGTATCTTGAAAAAGGTATTTGTAATTTTCTCTATTTTTTAACCAACATCAAAAAAGAAAGAGGTTATACCCCATATTCATAAACATTTATTGAAGTTGCTCTTGCTTTACTGTACGAATTTTGTATGGGAAACCCGGTTTTACTGCACATATTAACTTACTAATCATATATGAATATTGGGGTATGAATTCGCGTGTATTTTTTTAGGTTTATATTGCCATAACCTGGCATTTGTGAACCGATTACTAAAGTTGTTTTTGTGTTTGAAAGGGTTTGGTTGCTGTTTAGTTCCACATTTTTTTTTTCAAAATCGGTGAGGAAATTCGCTCCCTCCAATTAAAACTTTGCCATTTGTAAACCGTTTTTAAAGGTTTTGCCTGCATTTTTGTGGCATAATTTTTTTCCAAAAATTAGTGCGAAAATTTGCTGCACCAAGAATAAGTCTGTCATATGTGAACCGATTTTCAAAACTCTTTTTTCGAAAATCTGTAGGGCATTCCCCCGGAAATATTGATTATCGCATAATCTTTCATTTATGAACCAATTTAATCCCATAGAAGTGAAAATCGGGCGGACAAAGTGGTAGCCTGATATATTAATTATCACATAACTCCGACATTTCTTGACATATTTTCAAAAGATTTTATTTGAAAGGACATGAAAGGTTTGGTACTATGAAAAATTGCTGCTGGACACCCCATTTGTAGATTTTATCTAACACAAAATCGCGTTGGTTTTGTAATCTGGTGCATAAGATCTTTGTATTGAAGTCGGGGTTTTTTGACATATGTAATTATATATATTACAGTTAACTACAACTGACAGGTCTTTATTGTACAAAGTCTTTGAGTAGGAATGACAACAGATTGAAAAGTTACAGTTTTTTCTTTATGATAACCTGCTCATTTCTATGAAAAACCTGTAGTAATAACTATGATAATCATATATTAATATCGGATATGAAGTATTAAGCTCTAAAAAATAGAAAACTACCAAAAAGTCTAAAAAAATTTTGCTTTTAGTGGATTTAATTTTTCTAAAACGATTCGTTTTAAATCGGCTCGATTCACAGATCAGGCAGGTATATAACAACTTTTTTAAATAGAAGTAAAAAAAATTAAATTCAGTGCTTTTTTCAAGAAATAGGCGATTTGTTACTTCTTTTAGTGCTTTTTGAAATCTAAAAGTTGATAACGCTGCTTATTGCAGTTGTCAAATCGACATGGTTGATGTACTAACTTAAATTTATTACTTTAATGTATTACAAATTGTTAGTCGATTCAACAACCGTTGCAAAACAACTTGGTACACGTTCTAAAAATTTCGATACGTTAGCTATCGAATGCGGTAATCCATCCATCCATTCGATACGGACGAAATTTTATTCGATACGAAAGCCTACTCGATAACGAATGCGGTAATTCGGCTCCTGGTAAAGGGTACATACCCTTGGTAAATATATAGCACACCATATGGTAAATATATAGACATTTAAACATAGGCGGTAACTAACAAAAAAAATTGTTTTCCGAAATTCTTTGATATTTGGCATAACTATAGTTCTAGTAGGTATAAATGTGTGTGCAAAATTTATTTCTTTATGTTTATTTGTCGAGTTATGGGGTGCGAAAGAGTTTCCGTTTTCGAAAAAAAAACATATTTTTGAATTATTGTTTCAAGGTACAAAAAAATAAAACAAAAAATTTAAATAAGTTATTCTTATAGAAAATCATCTTATCTTAAAAAAAAAGTATTGAATTTAAAAAAATCATGATCGAAACTGTAAATTACCTATTGAAAGTAAAACTTTTCTAACTTGGGCCCTTTTTATTATTTAATTTTGTTTACCAAAACTAGCCTAAGGCGTCCTCATTATACTGTATGTAAAAGTTTGACAACTCATTTTAGGCATTACCGACTACACATGTTATGCTGACTTTAAATATATAATTAGAATTTTTTTATCAGCTCTAGTTTTCACGATATACTACTATGTCAAAAATTAAGGTGCTTGCACTACATATGTTAGCATAACTTGAGAAGGCTTTGCCCTATTCAGTAATATAAAACATTCAAAATTCGACATCAAAATTGTCTATAGAAAGTGCAAACATTGCTTCTGAATCTGATCAGTAGCTTCAGAGATATCGTAAATATTGAAGGGAAAAATATAAAAAATTTATAAAAAATGTCAACATCTTTGTTTTTAGGACTTCGTAAAACAAAAAACAACAACAAGCTAGTTTCTTGTCTGGCAGCATATAGCTAAATTTATTCCAAAAAAATTAAGCCTTGGGAGAACTTAATTGATAAAAATTTTAATTTCCAGACAACAGTAGGAAACATAAGCAAAAAGTTAAAAATTGCTGTTGTATGAAAATGTCTTTTTTTATTAGTTATTCAGTTCTCTAACTGAATTGGGAGCCAAATCTAAAGCTTTGCACCAATTCCAATAAAAAAGGGCTAATTTCCTTAGTAACATATTAAGCTACATGCTACTGGGCAAAAAACTGGTTCATGATAGTATTTTTTTATTTCTTATACCCAGAAAAAGCTAAATTTCATTTTACGTAAAGGAATTCAATGAAATAAAAAATATTTTATCAAGAAACGGACCTACAAACAAATTTGTAAATATAGACAAAAATATCTCAACAATTTCATTGATAAAAAAATGCGTTTTTTCAGTGAACAAATTGTTTAAATCTTTAAAACAATTTGTCTAAAATATTTACAAATTGTAAACAAAACAATTTACTAAATCAAACAAAAAGATTTACTGGACTTTCTAAAAATTATCAAACAATGTTTTTGTCGGAATTTATAAAAAAGTTAGTCTAATAATGCTAACAAATATTAATCAAAATAGCTTAATCAAACAAAAATATTTACTGGATTTTTTGTAACATATCAAACAAAATTTTTGTCTAGGCCATCATCATCCATTAAGCATTTATGAAATTTCACTTTGTTAAATGTGTTCAAGTCTGAATTAAAGACTCTAAAAAAATGAATGAGAATTAACGCAACGACATTAACGAAGAGATTCACTCAAAAATCTTCATTAAACAAACTTGGTACAATCGCATTCCATTTGCTATCCCGTTGTATGACACGTTTGATACCGAGATATGTACATCTTGACACATCCAGATTTTTTCATTAACGCCATTAAATTATGGAATAGTTTACCTTTAAACTTAAAATGTATACTGGGAAAAACAGTTTTGCCAAAGCTCTCTTTGAATATTTTTTAAGAAACCATTAACGTTACCTTTCTCTCTATTTTATTTATTATTAAAGATTATTTTATATTTGTATTTTTTAATGTTATTTTTAAAAATTATTGTTCCTATTTTTTTATATTACTAAAATTATGCTATATAATAATGCTCTGATATATTTTCTTATTATTTTTGTAAAAAATTATTGAACTACAAAAGAATTATATCCTTAAAGTTCTTATGATATAAATAAATAAATAACTAAATAAATAAAAATATCATTGTTGTTGTTATTGTGTGTATTGTGTTTTAGGACACATTTTTTTTGTTGTTTTTGGTGTTTGCGTCCTGAATAAGAGTCAAACAAACAATTCATTGATTATGTAAAGAACATTTACTAAAAATTAAATTTTGTTTGAAAATTTTTTGATAATAATTTTTTCTGTGTAAAGTTTTAAGAACAAAAATGTTAAACATTTTATTAAATTAAATTTTTTTGGCTCAAAATTTTACGATATCGCTGAAACTACTATCGTGAATATTATTTTGTTGTCGAATTTCGGATTTTTTATTTCATTGCATAGGCAAACTCTTCTCAAGATATACTAATATAGTTTGGAAAATATACATGTGCACACCTCATAATCTTATTTAGACCGTGAAATTAAATACCCTTCTATTTCTAATTATACTGAAGCGTAAAAATAAAAAAAGGACTCGATTAGTGAAGTCTTTCGGTCGTTATCGTGACCACATTCAGGATCCATACATACAGACAAACGGATGTCCAAGACAGAACTTTTTAAAAAATTTTTTAATTAGTTTAAATAATAAAAATGACATTAAAAATGTCATAAGTGTTAAAAATAGTATTTTTTCTTAATATGTTTTAAGTTTGAAAAATCAGTAGTTCCGCGTGAAGTGAGAGTAGTACCCACCTCAACGCTTCGTTTATAAGGCGTGCAATATGTCGTGCAAGTGCCTTTATTTTTGACATAACGCTAAATCTGATTAAAAAAAAATTGGAGTGCAGATTCGCGTTCAGCGTCCCAAATAACTAAAGAAACAACTTTTAGTTTTAGAGAACGAAAAAGTTTATCGAAATTTTTCAACATGTGTGATGGGATATCCATAAGTTTAAAAGCTATGCAAATTTCTTCACATGAACATTACGTTTTAGTCATTGTTATAGAGAACCGGTATATCGTGCAAACCTTACGTTTAATGTAATAGGTGTGTTCAGCACTTTTATGTAAAACTCCACGGGAAATGATTTCATGAAACATTTTAACCCTCTAGCTCTTCGCTGTATGGGTCTTTTCTTAACCCTTTCTTAAAAAAGAGGCAAAAAACTTCTCTTCGACGGCGAGATAGCGGGCTAAATATCCTACAAAAAAATTCCTCATAAAATTTTGCTATAAGTTTTTAAAGAATATAAATTTCTAAACTAAGCTGGAAGGCCAGAAATAATTGTGAATATATACGAAATTAACCCTGAAGCATATTTTAAGTTTTTACTGATTTATGGCGTTTCAATTGAGTTTAGAAATTTATGGTTTGCAAAGACTTATAATGCAATTTTAGGAGAAACTTTTTTTTAGGATATTTTAGCTCGATATCTTGCCGACGAAGGGGAGTTTTTGCCCTTTTTTAAGAAAGGGTCAAAAAGGACCAATACAGCAAAGCGCTAGAGGGTTGAAATATTCTATGAAATTATTCCTTGTGGAGTTTTAAGTAAAAAAACTGAACACACCTAATAAATTAAAAGTAGGGTTTACACGACATCTAATACCGATTCTCTATAACGATGACCAAAAGGTGTGGTTCATGTAAAGAAATTTGCATAAGTTTAAACTTATGGATATCCCATTATCAGACTTTTATAGTATAATGAAGACACCCTAGGGTAGTTTTGGTAAAAAGTAAATAAATCAAAATGTTCAAAGTTAGAAAAATTTTATTTTCAATTGGTCATTTCCGGGTTCGATCATGAAAAAAAAATTATTAATATTATTATTTCGAACGTATTTGCTTGTGAGTCCAAATTGATTATTAGGCTAAGGTTCGTAACGTTTAATTCAGAAAAAATTGCAATCAACAAGAGCAAAATTAGCATCAACTTAATTGTTCAACGTACACAGCAGAACAGAGTAGCGCCACTTTAGGAATCCGCTACACTGCCATCGTCAGTGCTCACGTGTATTTTGTGTATCGTTACTTGTCAGGTGGCTCTGTTGAATGTAATTTTAATTCTTATATGAACAACTTTTTCGTGGGAAGTTAATACGAGAATTAATCACTTTCAAGTTGATTAAACTACAGTTTCCCAGCGTTGCCATTGGTTTATTTTTCTTCATTCCCATTTTCCTAATTTTTGTTCTACTCAAGACAAGCTTTTTTGGTTTTATTTTATACTTAAATATATATGAACATGTTTTGCTGGTAAGTGCTTACCTAGCTGGCTCCAAATTACCTACTTGCAGGTTTTAAAATTGATCAAATAGTAGTTTATATTCAGGCGTATAGAGAGCGTCGTGAATAAAACTCAGTTATGGTTTGGGCTCATTCTTACCTTAGAAAATATATATGCGACTAGTTTGTGTAAGTGCTAAGTAAACAACAGTCTTTATAAAAACGTTTGCAGTGTAAATTGATCTATGGTTTAGAAGGAAAAATCGCTCCTGAAAAATTCTAATTCGCGTTCATGTTATCCATGTGTTCAAGTACAACTAAGAAAGTGTTATGAAACTGCTTACGAAAGGCTATCCCATGCTAACAACAGTAAGTAACCTAGAGAGAAGTGAACCTGACACAAGGCAAGTCACGTAACTGGTTCCCACGGACTAGCCTCCCGTTCGAGTTCTGTAACTGTATATGAGAGGCACTTGTCACTTTTACATGGCGTTGTCGTTGGAGGGGGGTCAATTAACATAATTAATATACTCAATTATGGTTATGGGTGGCTTAATAGAAGTCAATTACTGTACTCTCAACCAGAATTTTTTTATTTGGAAAAATTTAGATTGTACTGTGATGGTATTTTGTTAACATTTTTGTGCTATATTTAAATGATATTTTCTCTTTTTACTGCACACAACTCGGGCACCTATTGCACATCTTCCATTTTCACCAGTCATAGGATACGTAAGTTGACGACTATTGATACAAAATTTCTCGCATGATATGTATCTTTTTATCATCGATTGGTTGCGTGTTAATGTTGTCCGATTTTGCTCAAGTTTGAACCACATATCTTTTACAGCATATCGAAATAATTTCGTGTGGGTGTCCATCGAATTCGACTTTTGATTATTTAAATCCCGCCTTAATCTGCCTACAAACAAGAATTAATAAAAATAAATGAAGCAATCGCCTTTATCGCAAATAAAAGTCTTATATTTTATTGGCAAGAATATCAATTAAGTTAACTTATTTATGCACAGCTGTGCAATTACTTTGGGAGTATTAAATGAATAACGGCGGAAACGTGACATTTTGGAACAACAACTGGCATTAAGAAAATAGCAGCTTTTCCATCACTGGTGTATATCACATTGTATTTCCGTATCCATATGAATTATTAATCGTGGCATTGACCAAAATCATGTGTTGAAAGTCAAATGTGGTATAACTGAGAAAAGCAACCATATTGGATAGAATGCCGATTGATTATAAAATCGTTACAACAACGTAAAGAGAGGATTAGATCTTATAGATAAAACTGTATATTACGAATTCTATAAAAGAATAAAATGAAAATGCTGTGCGCATTTAGCCGATAGTACTAATTGTATCAGCACTTATACACTTCACATTTAATTTATACCTTCTTCAAGTATAATAACTTTTTCACGAAAAGTGAAGAGTAAAATGAGATGTATGATATCATAACTATTTTTAATTCGTATCAATAAGATCAAACATCCCTTAGAGGGTTAAGCACATACACTTACAGATGTAGGTATAACATTTCTTGTTCATATATTAACATACATATTTACCTCTTCAGTAACTGAACTGTTTCATAGAACGAAATAAATCTATACAATTTTGTATAAAATTCAAACTGAATTCAACATTGGTAATGGTTAAAACTTTTATGAAACAGCCTAAGTTGTATATTTTTAAGCATTCGGCGCCAGCTCATTTTTAAACACAAAAAAGCAGTAATATCTCCAAATAACTACAGTCAAATGAAATCAAGCACTAAGACAACGGCAGAAAACCACAAAACCTGGTAGAAAAGTGTCATACGTCTTGCTACTCGGATTTAATTAAGGGATTTTATTTAATTTTTTTTTGCTTGGCTGCTCGCATGGTCAAAAACATTTACATCAGTCTAGCGTGGCCGAGAAGGCAGGTTGTTTTTTTTTTTAGATATTGTTAAGAGTTTATATGTAAGTATGCGGAAAGAAAAAATATACGTATGTATATTAAATTGTCCGTAGCACATAGAATAAGGTGCGTATTTAATTGTGTGCACACATTTGACCACAGTACGTTTACAATATGGGAGAATGAGAAAAAATCACATTATTATTAAACTGAAAACTTAAATTATATTAAAATTTGTTCAATAATATTGAAGCTTATTTTTCAACAAATTAATTTTTTCGTTATTCGACCGATTGCTGATTGGTTGGCGCACTTATCTATACCGGATCCTCAAAAGTTAAGTCCTTCTTGTTTAATCAAGAATAATGGTACTACTATAATTAGGTCGATAAATCTACTATACAGTTTGCATCGTATTTTGTAATTTTTGCTTAGCTTTTCGGGACTATGTCATGAAACGTTTTTTACATTATTAGTCTCCAAAACAATATCTTCCATTTGATATAATAAAAAAGTAAAATAATAAAAAAACCATAAAAATAGACCGAAAAAGAAAGCCCACCGTAACAATCTCACTGATGTGTGTTAATAAGGATACTCTAATCAGGTAATCTTGGAAAAATAAATTCAAATATATTTAATAAACAAACGGGACACAAATATAAAAAAGTTGCCAGCACATTTGAACGGGCCCACCTATATATAAGTGTTTCGATGTGCTGAATCCGAATCTGTGCCAAGTTCCTCTCCAAAAATTTCGGCCGTAAAAATTACTGAGATCAAAATAAGGACCAAGTTCTTGATAAGTACAATATCATCTCATTTCTAGGCAACCTGTAAGCTTGGCTACATTTTTCCCATATTAGAAAGGACAAAAATATTGCCAAGTTAACAGGTTGCCTATTGTACCTATCAAGAACTTGGTCCTTATTTTAATCTCAGTACTTTTTACGGACTAAATTTTTGGATAGGAACTTGGCCTTATTTTCACATTTATGTTTTTGTGCGGATCTCAAGTCTTTTTTCTAAGCTTTTATTTGGTACAATAAGTGCCCCATACAAATAAGGGACACAGTTGTCGGTGCTGCCGTGGTTTTCCGGGGAAGTTCTTGGATTTTTGGGAGATTTTTGCCCCAGTTTTTAATGCGTGTGCAAGTTAGTGTCTTGGCTAAGGGTTGATATCCTTGCTAAGTGAAGGTGTCTAAGCTCACATCCAGATGTCTGGGCTAAGCAACAGGTGTCTCGGCTAAGTTTTTGAGAAGTACGCTTTTTTAGTTTGTGAGAGGTGTGGAGAAGCTAACGAGGTAAAAAGGGCACGAATTGAATTTTGAGGGGTTTTTAATATTTGTTTTTGTAATTTTCGTACTGTCAGCATTAAAATTGTATATAAACGTAAAAAAAAGCATAGAGGAAAAGTCTATAATGTAAATATGCGTGACTTTTCAAAGGGGGCTTAATAGAAAATTGTAAAAATAGGCAGCTTAAAGAGGTATAGTGTGAAAAGCCACTAAATATTTTCCAGGCGATAGTGGCTCATTGCAGACGAATTGTCATCTTTTTTTATCTAGAGGTTGAAACTACCATCTTTATTTACTTGGTGTCAAGGTAGCTTATATTTTTGGTTTTAAATTATAATATTTATTTTTTGTGGGATCAAGACGTAGGGTCCGGTGACTAGACGGAGTGTGCCGAAGAGCGATAAAGATCGATAAAGCCGAACGTGGCCGGCCGAAGGTGGCTTGCCGGTAGCAGAGGCCCTTTATGCCGAAGGCGACTGCAACTTCTTTCCTAACCGGTGCCCAATGACACCGAGCGTTCTTTTAATTTACGTATTCTTGTTGTGTTAAAGAAAGGCATAATTATCACATAGTGCGATCACAGATGAAACAAAATTGTTTAGGGCAAGGCCACCCGGGCGTTTTTAAAATGCGCGTTTCTGTTTTTTTTATATTAAATTTGAAAGTTTTCAATTTTCAAACTTTCAAATTTAATACAGAAAAACAGAAACGCGCGTGTGACCGGGCCCTTAAGGTTTATTGAGTAGTGTTTTTAAGTAATTCACATATTGATGAAACTTTTCTAGTGGTTTCAACAATTAAATATTAATATTATATCTGAACGTTGTATGAACGTTGTTCAACTGAATATTAGAAATTAGAGAAAAAAGAAGCTTACTCGGCTTTTAAAGAATGTTATAAGAATGTGCATAGCCAAAAATATTCCTCGATCCGATGTGGCTTGAGTGGTACTAAAAACAATCAATTTGTTGTAGTAAATATGTGTTGTATATTAGGTGGATGCTACTTCCGTAGCATGATCGACTTTCGATCGAGTTTATTAATCTCATTTTTGCAAGCGATCTAAAAATTGGCACTTATTACTTTTTCAGCTATTGGCATATATATTAGAGGTCAGGCCAAGAAGTCGGAGTCATGCAACAGGGGCGACCCTAATATACACGCATAATTGTATGTATAGATGGGCCAAGGACTGTGTGCGTGCTAAAGTGGTCAGTCTGTGTAATCAATGAACTCGCATGTTGTCACTGCATACATTTTCGGTTATGAATTAAATTCAACTCATTTATTATGAGTTTTAACTTTTTTATTTTGTCTTTATAAACATAACTAGGTAGTCTGCTTTATTTTTTGATCTAATGGGGTGCGGTATTTGAACTACTATACCAAAATAAAAAGGGTGTTTTTACACAAACATATATAAACAAACATATATAAAAAACGAACTGATATAATGAGGTGTGAGCTTTGCGTGGTGTCATTTTTATAATCCTAGCAATTTGTAAGGATTTCTTTTCCAAGAATATTAATTAAGAACTTGATATTGAAATTTGATATATAGTAAGAAGAATAAAAATTATAATATGTTAAAATATAAATCAAAATGGTGGTGTAAGAGCTGGTGATAGTGCTGCATAAGGTTGTGGTAGGTAGAATGGCAAAGGAAGTGTGTGTTGGATTTAAATAGAAATCATCATTATCATCCCAGCACACATGTGCTACCCTTATGTTGGTGGTAAAAAAATCGAAAGAACATGGTTGTGCATATAACAACAACTACAACTACTATAAAAAAAACAACATGGCAATGTAGATTTTTGGAACAACCATAAATCATAAAAAATAACAACAGAAAATGGAGCATGTTTTAAGTACGCTTGCTATTGATATTGTTGTTTTTGTAGTTATGTATGATCGAAAAAACACTGCTAAAATACAAAAATCGAAAATGATTTAAGTGCAACGAAAAAGGATTCTTTCAAATAAAATTCTTAAAGTTTAAAATATATTTATTATTCTTTTAATTTAATTGTTAAAGGTCAAACACTTTTTCATTAAACTGTAATGGCAGCTGCATGCAACTTAAGGCTTGTTGTACATGTGCCGTTGAGTGTACATGTATAAGGCTTATTTTTTTAATTAATTCAGCAAATTAAATGCTACAAACAGCATAAACATACTGTGACTTGCATATGAGCAAAATTACTTGCATGTTTGTATAAGGGTTTGTGCAACACACATATTTATTTGCATTTTTTGCGTCAGTTGGGTCCGCTGTTTGGTATTCCACCATGATCAGCATGATGCCACAGAGACCATTCAAAACAAATGTTGTCGTCGAGTCAGACGCGCGCTTTTTATTTTTCTAGATTTTTTATTTGTAGAGTTTGTTGCCTTGCTGCCACAAAATTTTTGTTTTCCATTATTTATGCAACTGTTACAAAATTCCGTTTCGGTAGCATTCCCCCGGCTCGCAAAAATAACAACAACAGAAACAGTTGCTTAGTTTTAAAGGGCATTTAGCAACAAATTATTTTTGTAGGAGTAAGAATTTTATTTCTATCTGTATGACCGTGTGTTATTGGACTGTCTACCAATACAATTATTTCATTTTTGTCCTTAGAGGATTTCACTTTTTTATATTAAATATTCTCGTATGGTACTTTAAAAGTATATTTAAACAAATACTCAAATGAATTTTATCTCGCTTAAATAAAATTAAAAGAACCATTCGTACTAAAAATATGCCATATTGCACATACTTAAATAGTTAAGCAGCAGTGGGACAAAACAATTAATTTTTGAATTATTTACATCAAAAATATAATATCGGTACATCTATCCAATGTTATTGGTTAGAATAGCACTAACCCATTAGAAACAGTAAAATCAACCAATAGAATTTTTAAATAACAAAAAGATTTGTTGAAGTACAATACATTTGGTACCCTTTTAGTGTAGTAGATAGTATGCTAAGCTATTAACCGTGGAGTTGCTGGTTCGATACCTGAAAAGGCTCTGGATGTAAACGCCAAAATAAAGGCATCAGCAGTAAGTGGGTTTATAAAAAAAATAAAATAAAAAAAAACGGGAAATATATTCCACGTGTTTTATGATAGCTTTCTGAAATTAATCTGTATAATTTAATTCTAATTTCTTGAGTGGGAGTTTGCCTATTAGCAAATAATTTCAAACTATCTGTGGCAATAACAAAAAAGTGATTAGTGATATTTAATCTTTTTTCAGAATAACACTTTTACACTTTAAAGTAAATTTTTAGAAAATTTTCTTATTGCACTTAAAGTTGAACATACATTTTTAATACTTTTAATTTGGGAATACAAAGGTTCTACCTTCTATAACAAAGGTATTCAATTTGAAATTTAATATATTTTAAGTAAAATTAAGCCATTATTCCATATGAGATTATAAGTTGAAAAATGTAAGCAGCGATGACTTCATAAAAACCGTACAAAATAAGCGAAATTTTGTCTAGTAGTACTGTTGAACATAGAGAATAGACGATTGATATTAGCTCAAAATTGGCTTATTATTTATATTATATATTTTTAGACCATTTGTTAAGATTCAAGCAAAAAGTTTGTTTTATTCACCAAAAAATTCACTTTTAAAAACAAAATAAAAAAATATTTCAAAAAGTATTTGCTAGTATTTGCTTTCAATCCTAGTGCTTTAGTTTGATTTACTATAACTCAGTTAATTTTTTATCCGATCAAAGCAAATTATCCACTATTTGACGTGTAGTTTAGTAGCCTTTCAAATAAGATGTAAATTTTTTTAATCTAACTAGCCTGCGACTCTGGATGGCGCTTTAAAGTATACATCAAAACAACACATATGTACCGTTACCCTGCGTTTAGACGTGCAAGTACTTGCATGCAAGTTCTGTGTACGTATTATCAACGAAAATTCCGAAAAAATGCCCAACTGTCTTGCAAGTTGCTTGAATGTTTACACGGGCAGGTGAAAGTTCATTTTAAAAATGTCGGCGAGAGCAGAACAACTAAAAACAATTTCTTTATTATTGATATAATTTGCTGTTCATATCCCATAAAATGGGATAGGAACGGTACAAATTTATTAACTTTATAATATTTTCTTGACTTAATTTTGGCTCCATTTCTTATTTTGTTTACTTTTTAATGCAGAGTTGCCAATAATACAAAAATATTTCATTTTAAGGGAACCAGATAACATTGAATTTTATTCGTATTTTTTCTACGATATTTAAGTTTTAAAACTTCATTAACTGCTTGATTTATGTATATTTAAGGAAAATAATATTAAATTAACTTTTAAATTTATTTAAAATCAGTAAAAATACAATAACATTATATTGCAATCCAGTTAACGTGTACTAAACTGTTGATAGGGCAACACTGCTATTTAACTTGTCATTTTACTTGTTGCAAGTGTCAAAAAATCACTGTCTTGTAAAATCCCTTGCAAGTGAGCTGCAAGTTGGCTGCAAGTGCGAAAAGTGTAAGTGTATTAGTAAAAAAGTAAGACTGTATTGAGTTTTTCGAACTTGCACCTGCACGTGTAAACGCTAAGTTATCTGAACAATGGTCGAAATAAGATATTTTTATATTTTTCGTGTTTAGCAAATCCTAAGTATTCTAAAAAAATGTATTAAAAATTTTTACCTCTCCAAAAATTTAAATCTGTCAAGGAGTGTTGTGGATGATTTTAAAGCAATTTTTTTAATTTTCTTGTTTTCTCTTTTGGCTTTATAACTCCAAAAGGCTTGGCTTTTCCAGAAATTTTTATCAACTTTAACTTTTTAATGCAGAAATTTTTAGTGAAAGTAAGCACAGATACTCTTTAGATTCTTTAAATTTATGTACCAAGACCAACTGTGCCGATTTGACTGGCCTATAAGACAAAGATTTATTAATGGTTTCGAAAAAATCAAGAAAGGCTTTATTTGCTCTAGTTGAAAAAATTATTTAAAACATTTGCTATTGAGATCAAATAAATATTTTGCTTTTGAATTGGTGAACAATTTTCAAGCCCGTTTCTAAAATAATATTGGCTAATTCATTGATATTATTTCCTGGAAATGAAATTTAGTTATTTCTGTGCTGTTTTTTGCTATTTAAGTCTCCTTGCAAAAAAAAAGCCGGCATTTCTTTTTCATACTGACATCCCTCTGTATCTCCCGTATTAACGAAAAATAAATAAATTATATCAGACTGCATTGTCTTAATGTAATGCAATAAATTTGCAAACGAACAATTTATTAAATTTTAAATAAAAAAAGAACAACTACAAACAAATTCAATTTATTTTGACGCGAGAAGAAGTGTATGGGCTTCTCGTTTCCAAATGCTTATGGTGTAAGTGGATGACCACCACAGCAATATAATTGAATAACCTTGAAAAGTCAATTTGGAAAATAAAAATATAAACAGACTCCTATGCACCTACGCTTTTTAGGAAGCAAAAGACGTTGGGCCTTTGCATACTCGTGCGCAGAAATAAAACAATTACAAAAATATTAAGAAAAACGAACGAAAAATTTATAAATTTTTGCTCACAACAATTACCCAAAGAAAATAAAAGCACAAAAATAAAAAGTAAAAAAAGGTTAAATGTTTTTTATTGAAAAATCAATGTTTTCCTTATTACTTAAGGCAGGGGTTTTCACCGCTTGTTGGGTCGCATACCCTTTTTGAATTCTTCTGCTTGTACGCGGACCACCTATTATCTTGACTTTTTAATATATATACCTTTAAATTTATCTTTAAATTTGATATCCAAAAATAATTTTTTATTTTTAGAACCTGGTTTACGTGGCTGCTGTTACACACAAGCATTCAAGTAGCATCAATAATATTCCGTTTTGACAGAGCCTATTTTGGAGCCCATTTCGGTCAAATTTAAAATAATTAACACAATCAAGGCAGATTGTAATAAGATAAATTTCCAACAGAAACATCGGCAGGACTGTAGCAAGATGCAACTTTTCGGGGATCATTATATCTTCTCATATCAGCTCATGTGCATATTGGTTCAATTCTACCCGTGTTGACGTAGAAAATTTATTTTTTCTTGAAGAAATTCCTAAGAAGAGTTCAAAAAATGTTCGTAAACTATTTCCTGAAATATTTTTACATGTTGCTTAATGACTTCTTTATAATTAAAATTTTGATTTACTAATGGGTCGATTATCGATGACACCCGAACCATAGTTGGGTTGTCAGCTGCTAAATACGATATTACGAATGGCAACTGGCACCTGAAAGCTTTTAATTTCAGTTCATATTTGGTGCTTTTCTGGCAACCATGAATTTTCAGTTGCCGGATGGCAACGCAACTACAGTTCGGTTGCTAACAATAATCGACCCATAAATTATTTCTGAAATTTGTTCATGAAACATTTTTTATTTGTCAATAGGATAGGCAGGGCAGCAAGTTATGTGAGAAAAGTGGTATGAACTAAAATTTCAGATGGGGTTTTCAGGTTTCTTTGCCTCATTTGTTTTTTCACACTTGCAGTAAGCAAATAAATAATGTTTTCGACAAAAAATTCATTAAATAGTTCATCACGTAAAAAATTAAGGAACTTGTGTTTGACTTAAAAAATTCTTTGAAATAAAAATGACGGCGAAACACAATCGTTAAAAGATAACGGTCATATGAATAATAAAAATTTTGCATGAACTTAGCATAAGTGACGATATTAAAGTCGGCCTTAACGAGCTTTTCCATACAATTTGACATTAAAATCACAGTTTTGACGAAAGACTAATATTCATTTTAATTTCGATACTTATACTTCCTCCTTGTCCGCAGGACCCCATTTGAGAACCGTTAATTTAAAAGGGTATACAAATAATTTTAGTACCACATTATAGAGAAAAGTGTCCACTTTAACAAAAAATATTCATTTATTGCTAAAGTTTAGTTTAAAATGCCTTTAAAATAAGATAACTAGAAATAAATGTTCATATTGTGAAAAAAAATTTTGCCTCTTTGAGTATAAATTAAAAATAAAAAAGGCTTAAAAAAGCCGCGAAGGTAAAACGCTAATTTCGAGGCTAAAAAACAAAATAAAAGGCTAAATCTAGCCTCGAAAATTCTAAACTGGCAGCGCTGCAAAGAAACAACCACACAGCAATTGCATGAAAATGAAGAGATTTTTATCGGCGATTCTCACTGATTTCATGGCAAATAAATGGACCATTTTCACTTAATTGGAAAATTATGTGTTTTTCTATAGTTGTTGTTGTAGTTTTTAATATTTGTTTGAGCACTTTACATTGGCTTGCTATTTTGGTAATACATATAGCATCATATTAAAAACTTCGTTTTCTGTTTTTTTATTGTGCGGGCATAAAATTTGCATACATTCAAACAGTCTCACATTTGTATATTTAATATCCCAGTAAACATTTTTGCCGAATTGAGTCGTACTTTGTTCGTAAAGTCTGTAAAAGTCATATCGGAAGTTGGTCAGAAAGTATACGGAAAATCATATAAATAGATGCGTAAGTAGTCCATATGATATCGAATATATTTGTTAGACGAAATTCGGAAAATCATTACTATGTGTAAACAATAATTTCGTACGAATTTTGAAAGAATTTCCTAAGCTGATTCTAAGATAGTTTCTAACATGTGTGAACGAAACCAGATTACCGCGATACATTACCCATTTCATAAGAAACTCTGCAAAAAATAGCGGAAATTGTTCCACAGGGATAGCACTTTCTTTGCATACCAATTACAAGCACTAAATTTAGTGTATTAAACGTTTTGTTGGACCATGTGTGTAATCTGACCACCACATGTTAAATTCATTGAATTACCTGAAATAGAACTGCTTTGGGTTGAGATCATCAAAGATTCTACTAATGATTTGTATGCTGCCTTTTTGGCTGGGAAGTTAAATATCGCAGTCACTTGGGCTAGTATTGTTGTAAACGGCACTGAGAAAGTTCGATGTGGCTTGATCTAAAATTTATCACTAAGTATCAGTCACGAACCAATTCCGCAACTATATTTAGATATTAGCTTCAACTTAACCTTCATAAGGTCTTCGGGTCAATTTTGACCCATTTTAAGGAAAAAATTGGGTTTTTTCCGAAAATTTTTGGTTTTTGCTTTTTATATTTTATGACTTTTATTTAATTTAAAATATCAACAGCCACATTAGGCTTTCGGAATAATATATATGCAATAAAATCATTTATGAAATTTTTTACAGTAAAGGTCTTCGGGTCAAATTTGAAATGGAGTGAAAAGCTTGAGTTTTGTTATGCTGAACAGCACAATTTGGGACATATTTGGCGATCTGGTAAAACTATATATATATCGTAAGCTTTGGTACCACTGAATACGTACATACATATGTCTATCTCTTTTCCTCATCATATTTAGCGAACATTATCGGCCATGTCACAGAGTTCAATTCCGTTCGGAAACGGAATTCATCCACCCCATTTTTGTAGCAGCTGGTGTCTAAAAAAGAAAACTAAAATACGCAAATTTGTCAGGTGTGTCCAGACTGTTGGCGGCGCGGGTATTCTGGGGTATGCTTCGGCTAGGGTTTGACAGCTTGGGGTAGATTGAATTCCGTTTCCGGGCGGAATTAAACTCTGTGACTTGGCCGTATTTCTATGAAAACGAACAATATTTCACTTGTTTGCTTACTGCAATATCACTCATAGAATAAACGCGGAACGAATGAAACGTGGAAAAGCTTGGAAATTTTTTGATTGCTATTTCTTGTAGAAAAATTGACGAGTCAAAAAAAATTATGCTGAATGCGCTATCAGACGAGGAAGAAACTTGTTCATAAAATGAAGATCATCCAGAATATTCTGAGCTGCCTGACAGTTCTAGTGATAGTGAAAGTGGGGTTGCGCCTACTCAGACAGTGCCGTCAAAAAATGGTGAAATAAGATATTTCAAGGAACCTCTTTCATATAGATATGGAAGAGTCCGAACGGAGAATGTAACCAGTATGGCGCTAGACTTGACAGGTTATTCTTGTTCAAGAATTACAAAGGAAGAGATTTCCAGTTTTCAATTATTTTTCCCACCTCCTGGTATGCACATTATTTTGAAATATACCAATAATGAAGGCCAGAGTATTTCTTGCTGTTTTGTCAAACGTAGACACTTCTTAGAAAATTTTCGTATGCAGCTTATCACGCCTTATATAAAGCAGAGAAACATTTTGCCAAGAGTACCATTTTCACGAAAAATTGCACAAAAACTACTTGATGTAGCTGAGCAGGATCAGCAGCCGTCAACTTCAAGCAAATCAAAACTGCAACAAAAAGAAGTCGTTGCCAATTTTGGCCCAAAACCGATAATAAAACGCCATTAGTATGTGTAAAAAATTTATATGCTAACAGCACTCTAAAACAATTATTTTATGTAGCCAACACAGAAAAAAATAGACAAGAATTATATTCAATAAAACCATGTTATTAAAAAAAATATGAATTTCAAAAACATTTATCTTTAACATAATAAAATATTTCGTTGTAAGTATTTCTTTTCCATGCCGGTTATTTCTTTTCTTTTTATACATAAGTACTTAAAACAAGTTGTATCCCATAAAAAAATAAATGGGATATGGCTCAGCTAGAGAGTGTATGCTTTACGTCCGGAAAGCCCGGGTTCGTATTCCAGCCATGTCAACATTTTTTTAATTTATATATATATTTTTATTTTGAAATAATTTTGTTATCAATATAGGGGAATTCTTTATCACAGGAAATTTGAAAAAAAAAATTATTGAATACCGGGATTTTTGTTATCAAAAACGAAACTTATTTTTTTCTGTGAATGTAATAATTAAGAACAATATCGATGTAACATTAAATATTTATATATTCACATATGTACATATAAAATCAATAAATGTTTACAAAAACTGCAGCTTATGTACTCTAATTATAGCTAGAAATAATATATAAACACTAACAATACACTTAAGTAAAGTAAATTATTGTCTTCATATACAATTTCAGTAACTTTGAGGACCTTATGAAGGTTAACTGGTATTTATAAACTCGAAATACGAGTGCCCCTGTGGTTGGGTGGGTAGTGTGCTAGCCTGCCATTCCGGAGGTCGTCAGTTTGATTCCCCTCAGAAACTTTGCTTAAAAATAAAATTCAATTTCTACTTGTATTTGTAGCAATAAACATATTAACTTACAATTATTACAGTTAAGCGACGGAATAATATTTACTAATAATTTCTACGTCGATTAGGTGTATATAAGATAGTTCAATGAGAAGTCGGAAGGTGTATACAGAGCAGCATTGCCAATTTAGCTTATTTAATGCTAGATCTAGCATTTTTTGAACTCATCTAGCATATAGCTTATTTTTCAGCATTTTTCCAAAATTATTAAGCATTTTTTAGCATATTTTTGCGTTTGCATTTTTATGTTTTACCTCATTTGTACCTTATTACCGGCTGTACAAATATCTGAATGTGATGTTCCACATGAAAAGGGACTTATCTTTCCAAAATCTAAATCCATTTTTGGTATTTCCTAAAAGTACACATTATTGTGAACAAAAATATATGTAAATAACCAGAAAATGCCAAAATATTGTTTAGTTATAGCATTTTGAAGTTCTAGTATGGAAACCTCAAGCTTTGGAATATTGAGGTTTAAAGTTTGTACATTTTTTAAACTTTTTCTAAAATCTGATTCACAGTTTTCCTTATTTTTTATAATTCCCATTTATCAATCTAGTTTAAATCGATTGTAGAATGCTTAGTATATGTCTTAGCACCGTTATCAATGAAAATATTAAGTTGCAGTTAATACTAAACTTAAAATTTAAATTTTGATTAATAAAATTTCATTAACACAAAGCTGATTTACATATTAAATTTTTATTAAATTTAACTTGAGCTTAAGTGCTTAGCTGAAGAAATTATTGACATTTGAAAATAAATTAATTTTTTTGTTATTTTGTAATTATTTAACATCAATTTTCAAGAATAATAACAAATTCAAAGCTTCCAAGGTGAATGCAGTACTCCTTTGTGCAGCAATCGTACTCAGATGCTGTTGATCCATGATATTATTTATATAAATTTAAAAAATTTTTGAATTTCCCAAAAATCGTTTATTGCAGGAAAGTCAATATTTTTTTATTGTTAACGAAAATGTTTAACTTTCAGTTACAATTTGAGTTTAGGCAAACTGAAAGTTAATAAAATTAAAGCTAAAATCAGCATAACTGAGCTTTATTTTAATGGGAGCTAAAATTGTTATCAACTTTAACCTTAAATTTACCTAAACGTCTGGTCTGGGAACATAGGGGCACTTTTTCTTTACAACACCAATATAATGTTTCATTTTCGATACAAAAAAGCGAAAGAACAACATTGTATATATTTCCAAAAAATGCAACAGTGTCTTCTATCAACTTTGGTAGAAATGGTACCACTTATAAAAATAATAATGAAAATGAAGTTGAAGATGACTGGATATTTTGATATGTCTAGAATTTCGTTATTTCTTGTATTTTAGATGAAAATTGTAAACATGAAACAAAAACATGAATGCTTTAATTTTTATTAACTTAGGACAAGGTCACACTGGAGTTATTAACACGCACGTTTCTGCTTTTTTGAACCAATTAAGGCCTGGCAATAAGCAACCAATTTTTTAAATTGAATTTTAAAACCTTTTTGCAGTGTTTTGTCTACTTTTTTATGTTAAAAACGAAATAAATTTTCTTTTATTTTAAATGCGATTGTAGAATATAATAAAATACTAACACCGTGAATACATTATTCACGGTGTAATCTTATACCATGCTAATTACACTGTTCTGACAAATTTAAAGCATTTTTCTTTGCAATTTTGATGAAATGTTTTTTAGCATTTTTTAGTAAAATTCTAGCATTTTTTCCTCATTAGGTTTTGGCAACACTGATACCGAGTATCAATTATCGACCGATTCCTACCGTCTGGGGACCGGACATCTGTTTTGTATCACAGTACAGATACCCTGCAGCTAAATGTATAGCTACCTACGTTTTGGGACTGTCATATTACTATTTGTAATGGTACTAGTCAAAAAAGGGTAGTCATATTAGCAATTGTAACGATACTAGTAAAAAAAAACAACCATATATCTAGTTACAATATGATGTATGTATATATTTAAACCAACTTACCCTAAATATTCCATTGTGGTGTCATATTAAAGTGCACTAAATGAACTTTAAAATGACATTTGCTATCATTTTATTTCTATATTCAGAGGTCATATTTTAAAGACATAAGATCAGTAAACCTTAAATCTTTAAAATTTTACTTTTCGACCCTTCCGATTTTTATAAAATTTGGTATAAATGATTTCCCTGGCATAGCTAGTATTAGTGCAAATCTAGACACAATATACTTTCTGCTTCGCAAAATTTAGCGACTTTAAAATAGGAAATTTCAACCTTGAGTTCGAAGAAAATCTAAATAGTTTTATTAAAATAAAAAGGTCGAAAAAAAAACTAATTAATTTTAGCTCTTACGAAAATAAGTGCAAAGTGGCTCTGTGGGTGAAGTACTCGCCTTGAAATGTGAGGAACGTGTGTTCGTACCGCGGTTGAGCCAAAGTTTTTTCAAGAGCTAAAAAAATAAATAAAAAACTACTAAGAGCACTAGCGTACAACAACTTGTATTACAAATGAGCTACACAGAAAAAAAATAAATTCGTTTTTAATAACTAAAATCCCGGTATTCAACTAATTTTTTCAAATTTCCTGCGATAACTAAAATTTTAAAAAAATTATAAATTTTTAATTAATAATCGAAAAATTTTAATGAATAAAACATTTTATCAGTAATTTACAATTTTTTCTATAAAGTTTATTTTAAATTTAAGTAAGTTTTTTAATTTGATAAAAAACGTATTTCAAATTTATTTTAAAAAAATATATAAACTAAAAAATGTCGACATGGCTGTGATACGAATCCGGGCTCTTCGGACGTAAAGCATGCTCTCTGACCCATATCCCAGTTATTTGTTAATGAGATAAAAATTGGTTTAAAGTAGTTACGCCCAAAAAAGGAAATGTAAAATCAACATAATGCAATTTTGATTGGAAATCATATTAAATTAGAAATAGAAGTAGTTTGTTGTTTAAGTGTGTTGGTGTTTATTTGCTTTATTAGTTGCTACAATTCACTGTTGTGGTTCTTTGTGTGACTTGATGTTGTTTTGTTGTTGTTTATTCTTATATAGCCAACCAAAAAACCGTTAAAAATCAAATTACCAACGAAAATTTACTGCTGCTACTGTAAAATTACTATTGTTTCATATTAATTTCAAACGGGAAATTATTAACCTAACTTTATATCTCTTTGATTTAATATTTTTCACTGTTAAAACAACTTTGTTATAAACGTTACATTTAGTTTTAAATCTACACGACTATCTCTTTAATTTCAAATACATTTTATGTTAAATCATCAATTAAATCGTGTTGAATTAAAATGAAATTAATTTTATATATGATGGTATTTATTAAGCGTGTATCTAAAGCAAACTTTGAATCTGTTGTGCTTGAATCTGTTGTGTTGGTTAGCGCGAGGACTATCATGAAAGTGGCACGAGCTCAAATCTTGTCTGGGGCAGCCAACCACAGCACAAAGTTTTATGATGCCTATGCTAATACATATCACGTAAGTAACATAATTAATAATATAGATACATTAAAGTCATGTTGTTTCAAGTTGCTATAACTTTAATTCAACATGATTCTTCGTGTTGTTTCAATATCAAATTGAAATTGTTTAAACATGAAATAACTTTGATTTAGCATGATAGTTCGTGTTCTTCTTAAATCAAATTTCCATTCTTTTAACTCGAAATAATTTTGATTCAACATGATTCTTCGTATTATTTCGGTATCAACTTCATTTTGATTTAACTGTAGTGGAATAGTAAATTAAGATGAAATATAGTTATTTCAAGATTATTGTTGAATTAACATGTTGAATTAACATGAAATATCTATCAAGCAAAATCACTACCGAACATTTTTAAATTAACCTGGTTTTTGTACGATTTTCCATTGAAATTTTCCTGAAGTAGGATTAATAATTTTCCGTTTTCCGTTGAAACAATGGTAATTTTACACTAACAGCAGTAAATTTTCGTTGGTTTTTCGATTTTTGTCGATTTTTTATTCGGCCACATAACAATAAGGAAAAACAAAACAACAACAAGTCACACAACTAAGCACAACAGTGAATTGTAGCAATGAACAGAGCAAATAAACACCAACACACTTAAAAAATAAATTATTTCTTGTAAATTTAATATGATTTCTAATCAAAATTGTGTTATGTTGATTTTTCATTTATTTTTTCTGTGCGTGAATTTTGCCGTAAAAGATTTTAGACAAATTAGTTAAAAAACATGTTCACTGGGAATGTTTGAGTCGCATATGCATGACTATGTTGGTATTCTTGCACTTTTCATAAACATTAAATGCAAGTACATAAATTTTGTAAAAACAAAAAAAAAATTCACAAAAAAATTTAATGTAAAATGTGTGAACTACAAAAATTGCATTTGTTAAAATGTATGAATGAATTAATGAACAGTTGGACAGACCGTGCGATATACATACAAATAAAACATGATAAATTTGTAGATAAAAACAAATTAAAGCAAATAAACGACCATTTTTTCTACTCTTAATAATTATTGGTAATGATTTTTGGCGCAACAACAAAAGTGCAATGTCATACACGTAATTAGTGAATTGATATTTGTATTGAGCAGAAACAATGTAATGACAGTCGAATTGTTATTCAGAATCATGAGAACTTAAGAAATTGTATGCCCAAGAAATGTATTTTCCAACACAGAAAAAATAGTTTTTGATAAAAAAGTACATAGGCACATAAATTTATTGTATTCTTATGAAAGGTGGATTAAGTGAAAAAGATCATAGAAAGATATATAAACAAGGAAGTGAAGAAAGAAATAAATTAGAAGTCCTAAAAATCAAAATTGCACCAAAATACCGAATTGCTTCCTTAAGTCGAAAATTTATAAAATAAAAACTCTAAAAAAAGTCATAAAATACTACGAACGCGCCAACAACAAACAAAAGTTTATTCAAAAAAATTTCACGAAAAACATATATGTAAAACTGCATAAAATTAATCTCAATTTCATTATTCCGGTTTCTTCTCCCTTTCTGCTCATGAATTTATGAAATTTCTCTAAAATTTCGAAGAGTGTTAGCTAAAGGAATCGCGCGAGTTAACGACCAGTTCTAATTCCCTTTGTAGCCTCGTCGAAGTAACGCAAAATTTTTCATCATTATCCATTCTTCAATTGTAAGTTTTACTTTCTGCTTTATACGAAGTAGATCACAGAAAAAAATAGACAAGAATTATATTCAATAAAACCATGTTATTAAAAAAAATATGAATTTCAATAACATTTATCTTTAACATAATAAAATATTTTGTTGTAAGTATTTCTTTTCCATGCCGGTTATTTCTTTTCTTTTTATACATAAGTACTTAAAACAAGTTGTATCCCATAAAAAAATAAATGAGATATGGCTCAGCTAGAGAGTGTATGCTTTACGTCCGGAAAGCCCGGGTTCGTATTCCAGCCATGTCAACATTTTTTAATTTATATATATATTTTTATTTTGAAATAATTTTGTTATCAATATAGGGGAATTCTTTATCACAGGAAATTTGAAAAAAAAATTATTGAATACCGGGATTTTTGTTATCAAAAACGAAACTTATTTTTTTCTGTGATACGAAGGTTGTACTTAACCTTTTGTGGTAGCAAAAGCAATTCGGTTGTTATTAATCACACAGAAAAAACTATAATTTGTATTCTATTACTAAATTCATAAATTCAAATATTTATTTTACGGAAATCGGACCTATCACAAAATTCGTAAAATGAAACACTAAAATTCGTAAATATTTAATAAGAAAAAAATCGCATTTTTTCTTATCAAAATTTCGTATTAGAATATTTAAAAGCCAAAGAAATAAATAAAAAAATTTAAAAAACAAATTCAAACACAAAACAAAATAAAACCCTATGATCATTTTTTCTGTGCAGAAAAAAAAGCCAGCATCGATATATCAGAAAATTCTAAGTACATATTTTCGATATATCGGATGCATCCCTTTCAATATATTTCAGTAAAAACTTTGCTTACTGGTAGGCAAAAAGTATACGAGGATTTAAGTCGTAACTTAAATTCAATTTGACTCGATAACTACTCATGTAGAAATTGCGACCTTATGCAAAAAAATTGTACCACCACAGCACTGTAAATACTTAATTACGACTCTTTTAAAAGCTTTGTGCCACTACAGCAAAGTTGTTCATTTCACCAAACAATTGTTTGTACTCTTTATTTTATATCTTTTTATGATCGACGAGTGTACATGCATAGTAGCTGCGGTGGTATTTTGCCTCATAGAATGTGTAAAATAAATGATGATGGTGAAAATAAAGTCCTTTTTATTAGAAATAAAAATATATTTTTGAAAAGAAAAACTAAGGGGATTGGTGCAAAATGTATTGAAAATTTCTCCATTTTATCAAGTAAAGAAATAGTAAAATCAGTGTGAACCGCATTATTATACATTTTTACGACCAACATAATTTCTTGTGATAAAATTTTAATGAAAATCTTTGCGTTTAGTTTATCGTGTTACTGCAGTTCACAATTCTCACAGCAATACAGCTGCAAAATATTTTTGACCACCAATGCAAAACAGCTTCAATCGGCAAACACATTTTGCTTGTATGGGCTTTATTTTGCAACTCTCGCTCTTACAAAATTTTGTTAGTACATATCAATTGAATGTTCATGCCACACTGATTGATTTTATTTACTTTTAGTTAATACGTGTGAGAGTAAATGAGTAAAAAGCCCCATGTGATATGCTTTGCCGGTTCCTGCATTACAGTACTGTATAAAAAAACATATGAGCTTAATTTCCCAATGCTGCGTTCATAGTAATTCAATACCACTACAACATTGCAAATTCAAAATTATGACTTATGCTAGGAACACAACTGGGACGAACGACGAATTTCGTCCAACACGACGAATTGGTCGATAAAAATTTGCTATGTAAATTCGTCGTATGAAACACAATAGCGACGAAAACGCCACATCTCTTATAATGGATAAAGTTGTTTACTGTGTGTGCAAAGTGTGACCATATTAAAAAATAATACATACTTGAAAAATTTAACATTAACAAAAACACAACTAACACCAATTATTATAGTTAATTATTATCTATATTTATTTAAAATGCTATAAAATAAAAATAAAACAATAATTAAAGTATCTAAATTGATTATTAGGCTAAGATTTGTAACGCTATATTCAGCAAGAATTGGGTATGATTAATATTCCAAGGAACAAGGGAAAAATTAACATCAACTTAATTTTTCAACGTACACAGCAGAACAGAGTAGCGCCACTTTCGGAAGCCGCTACACTTCCATCGTCAGTGCTCACGTGTATTTGCTGTCACCACTTGTCAGGTGGCTCTGTTGAATGGGATTTTAATTCTTATATATACAACTTTTTCGTGAAAATTGAATACGAGAATTAAATCACTCTCAAGCTGATATTAAAGTGCACTTTCCCAGCGTTGCCATCGGTTTATTTTTCTTCATTCCCATTTTTCTGATTTTTGTTCTACTCAAGACAAACTTTTTTGGTTTGATTTTATACTTAAGTATATATGAACATGTAAACATGTGAAAAGCTCAAGCCAGTAGGTAATTGTTTATTAATATGATTATTTCGAACGTATTTGCTTTGTGAATCTAAATTGATTATTAGGCTAAGGTTCGGAACGTTATAAAGTAAAAAGTAACTTTATTTACTAAAAAACTTGAAAAATAAAACCAAACATGGTCACTTGGTACTGATTTGTTCGTCGTTCGCCGGCGTAAGAAATAGAAATAAATCTATTCGGAGTTCGCCGCGTATGACGAATTTCGTCCAACGCCGTTATTGTGTGTATTTTCATATACACAAACATGTTTTATTTTTGGCGACGAATATTCGTGGACGAAAATTCGTCGTTCGTCCCAGTTGTGTTTCTAGCATTAACTGTCGAAATATCATATTCACAATAATCATTTGCCACTACAATACTGTAAAACCGCAAATGTGAAATAAGCTCACAAATAAATTTAACTCTCTCTCTCTCAGAGTAATTTTATGTTTATATCAGGAAACTGCAAATACATACTAATACATTTTGCTTGTTGGGTTTTATTTTGCAACACTCGCTCTTACAAAGTTTTTGTTAGTGTACATCAAGCAATAGCAAGAAACAAGCGATAACACAACCTGCTGGTTTGAATGTTCATGGCACACTGATTGATTTTATTTACTCTTAGTTAATACTAGGGATGTAACGATACGCCGTTTTGCCGATCCGATACGGATTCCGATACTTAAAAATAAATATCGCCGATACCGATTCCGATACCGATACGAATATTGAAATTGAGTTCAAGTTTAGATTAACAAAACTCAAGAAGGGCAATTTTTTTATTATGCAAAATTACAGTGTAAGAGATTATTAATATTTAAAATAGATATTAACACAGTATATAAAATTGGAAGTAATTTTTAAGGAACTACATTTTCATTGCTTTCAAAGAATCTATATTAAAAATATGCAGATCATTAGTAGAAAAGCCAGTACAAATTTGTAATTACTTTATAATTTTAAAAAATACTCGCCATGCTTTTTAAAAAATTGATTTTTTAAAGGACATTTATCAACTAATATTCTTCTAAATAACTTATTAGCTTAATTATTAAAAGTCTGCTAAAAGTTTATATTTATTCACTTAAATTTACATGAAAACACAGTTTTGTGTTTAAATTCGCATAAAAAGAAACAAATTCTGAAAATGGGTAATTTTTCATCCTTTTTTAATTAACCGACTTCCAAAAAGAAGAAGGTTATCAATTCGTGTGTATGTTTTTTTTTTACTTTTTTATGTTTGTACACGCATAACTTTGTCATTTGTGAAGCGATTTTAAAAATTCTTTTTTTGCTGGAAAGGGTTTGCCTGCAGTTTGGTCCCATATTTTTTTTGAAAATCGGAGGGGGAAATTCGCTCCCCCCCATTGCTGTCATTTGTGAGCCGATTTTCAAAATTCTTGTTTTGTTTGAAAGGGTTTGACAAAAACTGGTCCCAATTTTTTTTTGTCGAAAATCGGAGAAGCAAGTTTGCTCCCCCTCCCCACCAATCCATAACTATGTCATTTGTGAACAGCTTTTCAAAATTCTTGTGTTGTTTGCAAGGGTTCGCTAGTAGTTTAGCCCCATAATTCTTTTCGAAAATGGTAGGGGGAACCATGTATAACTTTGTCATTGGGAACCGATTATCAAAAAAAAATTTTTTTGAAAGGGTTTGACTACAGTTTTTTTCGAAAATTAGTTGTGAAATTTGCTGCAAACCCCCCTTCAGGTTGGTACCATAATTGTTCTCTAAAATGTGTGCGGGATTTCCCCTTCCCCCAGAAATATTCATTATCGCATAGCTCCTCCATTTATGGGCCGAATTCCAAAATTGATTTTTTGTTTGAAATGGTTTGCCTAGAGTTTGGTCGCATAATATTTATTAGAGCACAATTCCTCCATTGGCTTACAGATTTTCAAAATTGTTTATATGGAAAGCCATCAAGTATATTACTCTTTATACTGAAGTCGGCTTTTTTTCCAGAATTATTTGAGGAATCATTATAGAACACCGAAAAAGAAATTTGTCCTAACATCACTTCAAATTCGGTGATTGGTAATGGAAAAAGAGAACTTCTTGCAATGACAAGCAAATGTGAAACTAATTAGAAATTATCCAAACTCGCAATATTTCCGGATCGCGACTGCTACATTTTCATGATTTCTTTATAATGTCTTTTTTTGCTGGGAATAAGATTTAAAAAACAACGAATTGAATTTGAGTTCATGGTAAAATTAACAATAAATAAAGTATTGTTTTTGCAAAATAACAGCGTAAAATATTATTAATTTTTAAAATTAATATTAATAAGATTTAAAAAATCGTCAGCTTATTATTGGTTTGCTGCTTTCTAATGTTTTTTTCTATGTTTATGGGTCAAACCAATAATAAGGTGACGAAATAACGAAATGAATTTAGTTCTTGGTAAAATTAACAAAAAAATAAATAATTTGTTTAAAAAAAAAACTGAAAAAATTTTTTGAAGTATCGTCGTATCGACCGTAAAATATCGCCGATACCGATGTATCGGAAAATCTGAAGTATCGCCGATATATCGGTATCGGTATCGGTATTCGTTACATCCCTAGTTAATACGTGTGGGCACATACGGAGAGTAAAATAGTAAAAAGTCCCATGTGATATGTTTTGCCGGTTCCTGGCTTACATTTACTTTGTGCTGTTAACAGGGTTACCGTTCAGCCGACTAAAGTCGCAATTTGACCCTTTTTTAGCGATCTGCGACTTTTTGTGAGACTTTTTTTTATCACCGACTTTTGCGACTTTTTTAATTTTTGTTGACTTTTTACCCTTTTTTTAAGTTTCTCGCAACTCAATGCTATCAGGTTTAAATTTGATAGACAAATATATGGAAGACTGGATTCCCTATGATGAACTTATTTTTAAATATAGAAATGAAATTAAAAAAAAATAGAATTTATGTATGTTAAGAAAAAATTGTTGAAGTCATTCACCTAAAAAATATAAATATGGCGCCAAGATCAAACGAATGGAATTAAATTAAATTGTGTCAAAAATAACACTTAACTTTAACTTTTTTGGTTTGTTTTTAACAGAAATCCTACTCCTTTGACATTGCCAGAATGCGACAGCCAAATTTATTAAACTTAAGTAAATTTGTTCAGAATACATGAAAACATGTATAGAAACAAATATAATGCAACTGTATATGTTATGAAATATGATAAAAATGGATTCTACAATAAGCTTTTTGTTTTGTTTCAATTGTTTTTTGTTTTTTATTAATAAAAAAACTTTAAAAAAGACGTGCGACTTTTATTTTCTCAAACGACTTTTTTGTGCGACTTTATTTTTCGAAAATTCGTAGCGGTAACCCTGGCTGTTAATATATTATATGGCTCTGTGGCTTAGTGGTAAAGACGTTTGTAGTGTAAAGTTACATGTAGTGTAAAGTTTCAAATACAAAGTCATTCAAGTCGCACAATATAAATAAAAGAAAATTTTAAAATCAACTATAACACTCAAATATAAAAATGTGCATATAAAAATAGCAATATCGTTTTTTAATAAATGCTGTAAATTTGTATTTACAACATTGTGAGAACAATGTAAATTAAAGTTTAACAGTCATATTCATAAATATTTCAAACAGGGCAATAAACTACTTTTAAGCAAAATTTCATAAAATTGCATTCATAAATCTTTATAACATGAAAATTTTAAAATGGGTTTAAAGATGGTATGCACCTTCTATAAACCTTTAATAAATTCATATCATCGATATATCAATTTTAACTTCAAATATCTTTGCAAATTTTGCACACAGGAATACATGATATTCTTTAAATTAAAGCTTGAAGTCTTGGCTATAAGAATTTAAGTATGTTTCTTAAAATTTAAAAGAATGTGCCGCTAAATTATTTAAGTTAAACAAAATTCGCTACAAAATTTGCAAAAAGCACCATCAAAACACATAAAAGCAAAAAGAAATGTTAGTGATGCAGAAACAATCAACACAAATGCACAAATCATTTCTCTTTTTTGCTTTTACTTCATAGAAAACTTGTATCAAATAAGTTGAGAAATATATTATTAAGAGAGTTAAAAAATCTTAACTTACATGAAAACAATAAACAGCTATTCGTTTATTTCAATATCCGGATGAAATCATATTATTTTTATTCATATGCTAGTACCGAAATCTAAAGTTCCTTAAAACACACAATGTCTATTGTAGTGTTTATGAATGCAATTTTATATTAAACAGTTTTTAGCGTGAAACTGTTCAATAACAATTGTGAGTCTTAAACCTAAAATAAGAACTTTTTATGAATGTAGCTGTAAGTGTTCTGGTAATATTGAAAACAAGAGTCGGAGGACGGTCATTCGGCGTTATCATTTTAATGTTATCAGTACTTTAAAATTTTGGTAAGCACGATTTTGTACTAATGTTAGTTGTACCCTGAGACCATCGTACCAACGCCGTGCTGATTGTCTCTTTCTGCCTGGGAACTTATTTTTGTTTGAGAAACCCAAAAAAAGGGCCACCCCCACAAATGTATTTACATTGTCACAGCAATTAACTAGTTATTATTTAGCTTACTTGAAGATAAAAAATAAGAAGTCAAATAAATGAATTAAAATAAAAAAAAAAGTTTTATACAACGTTATATTTTATTTATTTTAATTTTTAAAATTTAATTTTTTATTATTATTTTTTTACCCAGCTGGGATAATAATCTATGCTCGTTTAGATATGAAGATAAGAACTTTGCCCACTCAGCTATTGTTGACTTATAAGTTTAAGCGACAAAATTTTGTTTTCATATACAAACACATGTTGACTCAAAAAGTGGTTGTCTACTTATTTTTTTAATACATATCAACAAATGGTAACTACTTTCAGATAATAATAAAAAACGTACTAATTTTATTAAAAACTAAGTAGTAGTTCTAATTTGAAGTATAATAATAAGATAAATATATACCACTCATTACTTTGTAACTTATTAATAAAGTACAACCGATTACAAAAATTACAAAAGCTTTTGCTGGGATGTATTGGCAATAACAGAGTCCAAGTTTTACCTCAATACGAAGTGATATCATCCATTCATCAACTAGAAAACAGATAACTATTTCCAAAATCAGCTAAATCAGTTCAACCGTTTATAAGCAATGATACAATACATACAGACACACTCACATACATGTATACACATTTAAAAATTATATCACCCCTTTTTTTTGGTCGATGGATAAAAGATAAAATCTTGAATAAATTAAAACTTTATCATGAAATCTAATAAAAATAGATATACATATGAACTATTTTTAAATTTTCAATTTCGTGTTTTCTAACGAACTGTGAAAATTTATGCAACTCAGTTTCAAATGTTCATTGTTAAACAAAAAATTTGAGATTGAAAAATTAGGAACTTCTCATAATAACATTAGCTAAGAGATGGCATTCTGCATTAAATATATATATATATATATATATATATATATATATATATATATATATATATATATATATATATATATATATATATATATATATATATATATATATATATATATATATATATATATATATATATTATATATATATATATATATATATATATATATATATATATATATATATATATATATATATATATATATATATATATATATATATATATATATATATATATATATATATATATATATATATATATATATATATATATATATATATATATATATATATTTAATGCGAAGCGATGATACCACCGCTACATATCATTCAAGAAAATACTTGACAACTGATATAAGCAAAACGATGACAGTGAAAGTATTTAAGTTTATTAAAGCTACTTTTACCAATAATAATAATGGGCAAAGCGAAGACAAAAATTTTCAGAATCACAATAGTACTCGTAAGAATTCTTTGTTTGAAGTATTTAGCAACATTTAATTTAGTAACAAAAAAAATATAAACATTATATTTTGTTCCAAAATTTTATCAAATAGCTCCACCGTCTTTTATACTTGACACCCAAGGATCCTATATAAAATGGAAAATACTTTTAAAACGTAAATTAAATCAGAAACACAGGTTAAAACAAACAAGTAAATGAACATTAATTATTTCAGTTGTTTTTCCAAATGAATTTAAAACAAAGTGCAACAAATATTGCAAAAAATATCGTCGCTCATCGTCGTGCTTATGAGTAAATTTCGCATTTGTCCATTTTCACTTTATATTTTTAATATTCAAATTATTAATTAAGAATGTATTCATGCGGAAAGCAAACACAGACACATTTCCCTGTCTACAACAAATTGCTATATATTACTTACTTGCAACAACGAAGGCCAGGATAAAACTACAATTTTATGCTCAACTCACTTGTGATTTAAACTAGGGATGTAACCGATACCGATTCCGATACCGATATATCGGCGATACTTCAGATTTTCCGATACATAGGTATCGGCGATATTTTACTGGTGATACGACGATACTTTTCAAATATTTCTTCGGAGTTTTTTTTAGCAAATTATTTATTTTTCGTTAATTTTAAAATTCATTTCGCTATTTTTTAAATCTTATTAATATCAATTTTAAAAATTAATAATATTTTGCGCTGTTATTTTGAAAAAAATAATTTATTTTTTGTTAATTTTGCCATGAATTCAAATTCAATTCTTTGTTTTTTAAATCTTATTCCCAGCAAATAAAAAAGGCACGAGAATTATTGTAATTGCTATAAAATACGCTTTATATGAAAATATAAGAATGGGTAGGTTTTCAAACAAATTGTTGCAAAAAAAAAAAATACGCAAATTTTAAAAAAATCAGAATCTAATTTTTCTTTTGACGATATTTACATGAAATATAACTCAAAAAATCTTTTAAATATACACGGAAAGCTTAAGTCATCCTCTATTTGACACTATTTAAAAATTGAACACAACGCAGTGAAAATTGTTTTTGTCCGTGAAGTCCCAAAAAATTGCTTTTTATCGATAACTTCCGATTTTGAGGGTGTATTGCAATTTTTAAAACGGCAAAATGATCTACTCAACTTGACCTTCAAGCCTCTTTAAGTCGTGTTTTACGAGTAAAAAAAACATCTCATTTTGTAACAGCGTGTAATTAAGCTATTCTGGTATGTGATGGAAATCGGTCGATTTCAAATCGAGTCGATTTCGAAAAACAAAATTTGCTGAGAGATAACTTGTTGATGTTTTTATTGTTTTCGTGGCTTAGAATATTTTATTTGATCCTAAATTCGATTTCACTGTATCGTGCGATTTACTTAAGACCACTATTATTAGTTTTATGAAATCCATTACATACCAGATTAGGTTATTTAGAAGAATATTAGTTTATAAATGTCCTTTAAAAAATACATTTTTTTAAAAAGCTTGGCGAGTTTTTTTAAATTATAAAGGAATTACAAATTTTTACTTGCTATTCTACTAATGATCTGCATATTTTTAATATAGATTCTTTGGAAGCAATGAAAATGTTGTTTCTTAAAAATTACTTCCAATTTTTTATACTGGATTAATATTAATTTAAAATATTAATAATCTCGTACACTGTAATTTTGTATAATAAAAAATTGCCCTTCTTGAGTTTTGTTAATCTAAACTTGAACTCAATTTCAATATTCGTATCGGTATCGGAATCGGTATCGGCGATATATATTTTTAAATATCGGTATCGGTATCGGATCGGCAAAACGGCGTATCGTTACTCCCTAATTTAAACACACAAACACGTTTACAAACCCAGTCTTGCCATTATGAAATAAATAAAAAGTTAAATTATATATGTATTAAGAAATCTGCTCAAATGCAAATCCCTTAATATATATGAATGTTTTTAAGTTAATTCATTCGCCATTATGCGTTACATAAAGATTGCACAATTTTAATTCATGTAATTTTTTGCAAAATGCGATATTGTGAAAATTTATGAAAAATTAATTTTAAAATAGTTAATTGAGTGTTTATTGCTTGTAAAAATTGCAAAAATCAGTGAAACATTTTTTATTATGGTATTGTTAACACAGCAATAATACAATTATAATTAACCCCTGCTCTACAATTCACGTAACGATAGATAATTATTTATGTGGCAGCAAATAAATTACGGTGGTGCCGAAACAGATTTTTTTTAAACATGTGCAAATTGGTTATATTTGCTTTAAGCTTTTGTTCAATTATAACAAGCTATTTTTTTAAAATGAGCATAAAGTTAATAAGGCGTAAGACTTCCGAGGTTTTTCTATAGCCGGCTTTTAGATATACGTTAGATAGTAGATCCGCTTGAAACATAATAGAATAGAGGTATACTATCCCTTCTTTATTAACATAACTTTACTGGAGATATTCTAAACACTTGTTTCAAATAACCGATTTTAAAATTACCAATTGAATTTGGGGATATGCCAGACACAGAAGAAAAGGAATGTAAAATCAACATGACTCAATTTTGATTGGAAATCATATTAAATTTAAGGAAAATAATTTGTTTGCTACAATTCACTTTTGTGCTCAGTTATGTAAGTAGTTGTTGTTGATTATTCTTATATAGCCGACAAAAATCGAATTTTTATCGAAAATTTACTGCTGCTGATTTAAAATTACAATTCCCAGCAAAAACTATTGTAATTTTTGTAATCGGTAGTACTTTATTAATCGGCTACAAAGTAATGAGTGGTACTGATTTATCTTATTACCATGCTGCTGGCTTAAAATTACCATTCCCAGCAAAAACTATTGTCATTTTTGTAATCGGTAGTACTTTATTATTCGGTTACAAAGTAATGAGTCGTTCTTATTTATCTTGTTACTATGCTTCAAATTAGCACTACAACTTAATTTTTAATAAAACTAGTACGCATTTTTATCATTATCTGAAAGTAGTTACAATTTGTTAATATTTATTTATAAAATAAGTAGACAACCACTTTTTGAGTGTACATGTGTTTATATATGAAAACTAATTTTTGTCGCTTGAGCTTATAAGTCAACTATAGCTGAGTGGGTAAAGTTCTTGTTTTCATATCTGAACAGGCACAGGTTCGTATCCCAGCTGGGTAAAAAAATAGATACAAAAAAAATTAAATAAAATTATATAAATAAAACATAATGCGTATAATTTTTTTATTTTAATTTGTTTCTTTGACTACTTATTTTTTTAGCTTCAAGGAAGCAAAATAATATCTAGTTAATTCTTGTGACAATGTAAACATATTTTTGACTACTCAAAAAAAAATAGTTATCGAGTCTAATTGTAAGTAGCTACAACCTAAATCCTCATATACTTTTTTGCCTAATAGTAAGCCAAGTTTTTGCTGGGTTGTTTCATATAAATTTTAAACGGAAAATTATTAATCTACTCTTAAATCCCTCTGATATAATATTTTTCACTGTTAAAACAACCTTGTTATAACCGTTACATTTCATTCTAAATCAATATGACTATAACTTTAATTTCAAACACATTTTATGTTAAATCATCAAGTAACTCATGTTGAACTAAAACGAAATTCATTTAACATACGATGGTATTTATTTAGTGTATATCTAAAGTAAAGTTTGAAGCTGTTATGGCTACGGTGGTTAGCGTGGTAACTACCATGCAAGAGGCACAAGCTCAAATCTTGGCTAAGGCAGCCAACTACAACAACAAATTTTTCTGATGCCCATGCTAATACACATTCCGTAAGTACAATAATTAATAAGATAGCTACATTAAACTCGTTTTGTTTAAACTTGATATAACTTTAACTCAACATGATTATTCGTGTTGTTTCAATATAAAATTCACGTTGTTTCAACTTGAAATAACTTTGTCTCAACATGATTCTTCGTGTTATTGCAGTATCAACTTCATTTTGTACTGGAATATTAAATCAACATGAAATATAGTTATTTCAAAAGGAAAAATGTTCTTTCAAGATTATAGTAAATCATGTTAAATTGACATGAAACACCTATGAAAAAAATCAGTATCTAAAAATGTTAAATTAACCTAGTTCTCGACGATTTTATTATAAAATTTTTCTCTGTGTACCTGGGGGCTAATCGTCGCCTTCGTTAACGAGTTGATTCGATCGAGATTTCGTATGCGCTATTTCGAGTATAGTTATCTAGGGCTTAAAATCTACAAAAAAATAACATTTTCAAGTTTATATATCATTTGATGCCCTAACAATTGTTCAATTCACAAGCTAGTAGTAAAGTCGTATGTATTGTGTAATCCTCTAATTATACAGTATTGTATTTTTGTTGTTAGCAATTTTCATACAAAAGTGCGTTATAATTATACAATTTAATTTTATATGTTTTCCAAATAGTTGTATTGTCTGGGAATATTCTATTTTCTAGATTAATTTTTAAACGAAAATAAGGGGAATGGGAACCAGCTATAACAGCTTGTAGAAGAGTTATTCAAAAAACTTCGCAAACTTGTGATTATTTCCAAAATAAATGCAAATAAATGCAAACATCGATATCAAGGCATGAAATACATTAAAACTGACTCGAGCTCTAAAAATGCCAAAAACTTGGAGTAAATCAAGCATATCGCGAAAATGTCGAAAATTCGTTTTTCGGCATAAATTATTTACTGAAAATGAATTGACTATATTGAATTAACATTTAAAATACGACAAAATAACGATACAATAAATTTGTCTGTTCACAAGCATAAAAGCAAATGTCGTCTTTTTTTAGACGATAAGATATACGACTGAGCTTGCGAATTGTACAAATATTTTTAATTTAAATATACATATATTTTACAATAGTTTAAAAAAGTTGTTGTTGTGCTTCAAACAAAAAGTATTGTGTTTATTGTTTGTCATAACTACACAGTACAAATCTGACCCGAAGGGCCGAAACCCTTTATTCGAGCTGGTGATAATATTTACAGGCCGCCGCCATTTCTCAATTGTTAACACTCTAAAGGCACTTAGCTAAACATGAATGTATGCTGTTAAAAAAAGTTGGGCAGAAATAAACATTAAAAAAACCCTAGCATTTGAAAATATCGATAATATTTGTATTTATTTATTTATTACAATTCTATACACAAGACTTAAAGTCTCATATTACAGTATAGAATGCTTAGTTACAGACAATTATTGAAAGTTAAAATAAATCATATTAATATAACATACATATGAAAGATAGTTTACAAAAAATTAATAGTTATAATAAACGAAAAAAAAAAAATAGTTATAATAAGCAAAGAAATAAATTAATGAAAACATATATTTAAAAATTATAAAATATAAAAAATATTATAAAATTATCTTGATAAATAGTAAAATAATTCCATCTCAAATCTCTGTGCGTTACTTTCTAATTGCAAGTTATAAGGAAGAGACCTCCAAAGACGGATTGCATTAATATAAAATTGCCAATCAGAGACCAAGCTTTGGTATTTAAACAAAATGAGTCTCCTAACCCGATCAGATCTCGAGAAGCTTAACCTACTATAAAGATGAAGTGGTTGCTGTGTATATACGATTTTGTGTAACAATATGAGCACCCTAGTTTTCAATATGTCTTCAAATTGAATACATTATAATTTTAACGCGAAAGGTGCTGTAGACGCAAATCTTTCCAATCCATACACATATCGAATAATACTTTTGTATACTATGTTAAGTTTGCGGTTGCTGGCGGCATCACATCTGCCAATATGTTTTAGCAAGAAGGGTTCTTATTCTGATGGTTGTGTAACATTGCGTGGGCCAAAGACTTCTAAGCATGGAATATGTACGGCCACAAGCGTAATTAATGTGATAGATTTTTATTGAAAATGATGCCAAGATTTTTTGCTGAATCTACCTTTTCCAAACGAGTGCTGTTAATAAAAAGTTCGGGTATTATGTAATTTGTTGGTCGCTTTTGAATAAGCAGGTATTTGGATTTATTTGGATTGATACTAAGACCATTAGCATTAGCCCAACAATAGATACGCTGGAGTTCGGCATTCAATATTACGGTGCATTGTTTAATTTCCGATGAATAACATGCTATATAAATCTGAACATCGTCAGCGTACAGTCTAACTTTACAGTGACGAAGTTGTTTCGGCAGATCATTAATATACAACGAGAATAGCAAAGGTCCAAGGATTGAACCTTGAGGTACTCCTCTACTAACTTGTAGAGGATTGGACTTTAGGTTGGCTTTCCGTTCATCAATTGAATTTCTTATGTCTTCTGCAACATCCACTAATGCAGTGATACAACTATGTTTACTGCGAAAACCAGACTGCTGCTCACTGAGCAAATTGTGATCATTTACAAAACGTGTTATTTGGTTATGAACAACCCTTTCGAATATTTTGGACATAAAAGGTAAAATCGCAATAGGTCTAAATTCTGTACTGGTTTTAGGAACAGGTATAATTTTAGTATTTTTCCAGTTCAAGGGATAACAGCTAGTAGTAATTATTGTGTTAATTATATGCGTTACAAGAGACAGCAGTTTCGGCAGCAGAATTTTGAAAAATTTAGGGTGAATTTTATCTGCACCAACAGCGTTTGAATTGATAGTCATACAGCTTGAAAGAACTTCATATTCGCTTACACAATCAAGGGAAAAGTTGTAAGAGGAATCTCGACTGTTGTCATTGTAATAACTAAGGTCAGTTTCTACTACAGTTGCACTTAGAAATTTCATGATGGTAATGACAGAAATCAAAAAGCTTAAAAAAAAGTTGAACATAATAAGAAATACTTATGGCGTTTTCTTTTCTGAGAAATATGTTGCATATTTTACATTTTTGTGTTCGTTTGTACAAAAAATACAACTGTGGGAAAAGTTTTCAAGTTCTGTGTGAATATGTTGCATGAAAAAATTCAAATATGTAGCATATTTTACCCTCACTTTTATTTAAGGTGTTCATACTGCCCTTTTTTACAGCTGTGGTAACTATTATTTTATTTGCAGAAAAAATGTTTTATTCTGTTTGTTATTCACAATGTCTGAAGTTTTGAGCAAAAAATATTTTAATTAAATATATAAAAGTTATTTTTACCTTAATAACAATAAAAAATGGAAATAAATAAAAATTTTAACATAATTAGTGGTGTCAATGTTATTTTCAAAACCGTAAAGGTGTATGGAAAATAGCTCAAATGGTTTTGAAAATCGCTAATTAAGAAATAAATAAACTCAACATTTGAAGCGCTATATACCTAATGTAAAAGTGTAACAGTTGTAAATACAGGCAGCTAATTTTGTTCGATTGAACTTATACAAAATGTAGCACCGGGCAAGATTATGGGTAACATCTAAAAAGTGTTACATATATACAATGTAACATATTTTTTCAGAGAAGAAATCGCATTAGTGAAGTTCCGAATCTTTGTTTCCGAGGATAGTCTCAAGATTTTTGGTACAAAGTAAAGATGGACGCGTGTCGTGTTTTTTCGTGACCCAAACATGTGCGACTCAACATGAAGTGTTAGTGACAGAAAATCTGATGTCATTCGTGTTCGGGTCGTTTCATGTTGAGCAAATATGACACGAAAAAACACGAAATGATTTTAGGTGTAAATTATATACATACATATATGCATGAATTCCCAATAAAGAAAAAATAATAATAATTGAGTAGAAGTAGTTGAAAAGGAATGTGTATTTACTTTTTAACGGGACCAATCTGAAAGTACAGCGGAGTTTTGGGAGAACATACATAAAAAATATACATGACGAATTGATAACCTTTGACCTTTTTTTGCACTCGGCTAAAAAATATTTTTTGTTATTGTATTGGATTTGATTATTATTGTTGTCTTCTACAGTTATGCTAGTGCCTTCATTTTTGATATAGCGATATATCTTGAAAACAAGACCTAATAAAAAACTGCAGTGCAGATTCGCATTGAGCGGCCGAAACAACTAATGAATCAGCTTTAAGTTCTAGGAAACGAAAAAGTTTACCGAAATTTGTAAATTTATGAGATTTTTTATTATCGAGTAAAAACAAAAATTTTCGTCACAGTCTGGATTTTTTCCTCTCCGATTTTAATGAAATTCGGCACATATATTCTACTATTATGTGCGCGTAACATAGCGAAAAATTATTTCTATACCTCTTATTGTTTCTATTTTATAGGCCTGTAAACTTTTGTATCTCGGCCATTTTTGAAAAAAGTTCGTCATATTGAAGACTGAATAACTTTAGAACGCGTCATCGGATATAAACGAAATTAATGTCATTGGAAAGGTTTCAGTCTCCTCTGAACGAATATTGATTTAAAAGGACATAAGTTCCTGCTACAAGCGCGTCTAAAATGCGAAAGTATCTTTTATCCTTAAATATCCTGAAAAATTTTATTTTAATTTTCTTTATTTCTTTTGCACAATGTAGCCAATTGAGATATATTTATTGTGTACAATTTTCAAGATGGGATTAAAACAGATTAAAAACTTACAGTGGTTTCTTTAAGATAACGCGATCATTTCTATGAAAATTGTGTAAGCAATAATATTAAAAACAACAGTAGCCGTAGTATTTCCTAAAATCTCGATTTGTATTTTTTACACAATGGCGATATATTAGTTTGCTATATGCTGTAAAAAACAATAAAAAAATACCACTTTTCAGGATATTTAAGAAACAATTTTTTTCCATTTGCGATGTCCTTGTCGTGGATGTGCAAAAAGTGAGCTTGGACATTTTAAATGATATTTAAATGTCGGTCAGTTGGCTACATTCTGTAAGAAAATAAAGAAAATTGTTCAGGATATTTAAGGATATTTAAATGCAAAGTATTTTAGACGCACTTGTAGCAGGAACCTATGTCCTTTTTAATCAATACTCGTTAAGAGAATACTGAAACCTTTCGAGTGACATCGATTTCTTTTATAGCCGATGACGCGTTCTAAAGTTATTCAATCTTCAATATGACCAACTTTTCTCTGAAATGGCCGAGATGCCAAAGTTTAGAGGCCTATGAAATAGAAACCGTAAGAGGTATCGAAATAATTTTTCGTCATGTTACGTGCACACTGAAGTAAAAGATATGTGTCGATTTTCATTGAAATCAGAGAGGTGAAAAATCCAAACTCTTGTTTTCATGTCAAAAATTTTCGTTTTTACCCTATATTAATAGCTGCAGGCTATTAAATATTTTGCCATTTGTTTTTTTAAATATGTTTGTGATTTAGATAAAAATCAGTGGGGGAAAAGTTGTTTGAAACTTCACGGAATTTTTGCAAATGTTATATATATTAAGTTATGAGTACAGTTTTTCACGGGAATTCCCAGGAACGCCGCTAAATTTTCAATCCCGATTTTTCGGGAAATTAGTACAGGAATTCCCCGGAATTTTTTGGCTTAATACAATCTTGAACAATTTCTTTAGCTTTTTATGCAAACTAGTTTTATAACCACCATTTTGATGATAAAATCGATGCATTAGACGTAAGTGAAAACGTTAAGTATTGATTGCTGTTTTACAAGACAAATTTTTTGGGAGATTTTATATGCTACAGAAACTAACATTAATGAAGCTCTCTCAAAAAGGCAACATCGAGTTAAATTCAAAATGATTTTAATTTTTCTTAGCAACCGGAAATAAAGAGTGTTTATGAAAAAACTTTTAGAGGTTTTGATAACAGTACGGCGACCTACATCCGCTGGAAAGAATTAAAAATATCATTTCGGATGAATTCTTAAGTGCATTGCTGGTCTTGTAATGTTTGTTATCAGGTTTCTTTGTTATGACATTTTCTTTTAACTTCATTTATTAATTCTGTAAGTGGGCGGTAAGCTACAACAAGTCACATTTTTTTCAAAAAACATTTTATACTGTTGGCAGGAGCGGATACAAGTCCGGGAAAAAGGGGATATCCCCCCCCAACACCTCCCAAAACGAGTAAATTTCTATACTTTCTAAAATAAGTTTGGAAAATTAGTATGTTTTACTTAGAAGTTCCCCCTCGCCAAAAGCTCAAGCTGGATCCGCGTCTGACTGTTGGAATCAGAATTTTGTTTCTCTATCTATAGGTGAAATCCAGTAAGTTCTATGTTTTAAGGGACAGTAGTACTGTTCAAAACCATCTGCGAGGTAAACAACACCAAGTCCTTTTTATCAAGTAACGGTAATATTATATGAAGTAATGTTATTACAAATATATGTATTTGATATAAAAAAATAATTAGGGAGTTCACAACACCGTTCTAAAATGTGTGTTAATATACCGACGTTTCAATTTTAGTCTTTCATTATGGGTTGGCAAGTTTGTTGTTTTTGTTTTGTATTTAAATGAGATTTACTACCAGATGACAATTTTAAATGTCCAAGAAGCATGTTTTTTTTACAATGAGGCAATATTTTAAATAAAGAATTTGTGTGTGGTTTGAGTGTATTGATTTTTCTTTGGCATGTGGATAGGTACCAAGCACCAACGTGCTTGTGTTGTTGTTTTGTTTGTTGTGTATTTTGAGTTCGTGTTCTATACATGTAAATAATGAGAAATATTCGGCAAACTTCGTCGTTACTTTTATTACTTTAATATGCTGTGCTTTGTATCGTTGCTCACAATGAAATTTTAAGGTGTAACGATATTGCTATTTCCAAATTTTAAGATACATATTGTGAATTCCCGAAATATTAGAGTTATACAAAATATTTGGGTTAAGTCAAAATATTTGGGTTAAGTCAAAATATTTGGGTTAAGTCAAAATGTAAATCCCACAGAGATAGAACCATTTTCAAAATGTGATTTGGTGTAGTTTACCTCCCACATACAGAATTTAATGCAGTCATATAAGATTAAATTAGTTAAAACGATCAATTTCAAAATGATCGAAACAATCCCAAATTTTGATTTAATAAGCAGGTCAGGAGATAAAATACAGACAATATTAAAATATGCTGCAAAGAAATAAATAAAAAAGTATGTATTGGTAAAAGTATTACAATCTTATATTGTACCCAAAGTGAAAACTCGGTTTTGAATCGTTTCGTTTTTAATATTGATTTTCATATCGAGCTACATATATGTATACTCTTATATACATATTTTAGTTATTAAAGTTCATTCAAAATTTTTATATGTAAAAGCTAAATTTATTTCTGGCATCTTATATGCTTTTCTTTTTTATATATTTTATGAGTCTGAATTTTTTAAAAATCAATGTGCTAGTGTACAAAAATATGTGCATATTACCCTTATTTCTCAATAATTTGCTCTCAGAAAAAGTCCGGGAAAACAAAAACTCTAGTTATGAGACATAAAAGCAGAAAAAGAGTGCTTGCTGAAACTTTGGTGGGCGGTGAGACACGACTTAATCTCAACTGATTCAGCTGAAAAATGTTTGAGGGTAGTTTTTTATAAATACCCATCGATTTGGGGCATGAGACTTAAAGAAATCTAAATTTTACGACCACTCTAATGTACATAGTATATAAAAAAAAAAAATAGTGCAAACTGGCGTCGGTACCAATAACAACGATAAAAAAATTCAACACCACATGTCATTCACTGTTAAAAATTTACATACGAGTTTAAATCATTTTGTTGCAAAAGCTTATAACTAAACAAGAACAAACTGTATTTCCCACATAAATTCACACTTTAACAAAATAATTTTGTATGAGTTGAGACAGCCAACAGGAGTGTAAAGGAATGATTAATTTAAAGTAGAAAGTGGACAATATAGATCAAGTTGGAGACTTGGAAAATTTGGTATTTGTAGAAGCTGGCGTAGTGAAAATCAAGTGCCTTTACAACTTTAGTTTTTTGAGGTCTAGAGCATTAGTAGGGTGAGTTCTATGTAAAAAGTAGTCCTTTAAGGTTTTTTGAGATGGTACAGTTTTCATTGTATTGCATTGATTGTATATCGAATTTATTCTTTCAAAGTTCTGTCGGTTTAGAAATGTTCGATTCGACATAAAGTTGGGGGAAGTGTGTGTCAAGATTTTGCAAGTATTTATATGGAATGTATCTGAATAAATATTGCATATATGTATGTATTTTCAACTCAGCAAAAACGCAAGTCAATTTTATAAATATTTCTATTTGGTTTATGGAGTTTGTTATAGAAGAAGACATTTTTTACACTTTAAACTGCACATAAATTTGCATGATTGAGTTTTGTTCTTTTGCGAAAGACAAGCATATTTCATATAATGCTTGCAAATGTAATTGGGGTTTTATTCGCGAATACGAATGTTAGTTGTATTTGTAACGGTTTAAGGAAATCAAATTTGTATATGGTTTTTATGATTAAATATAATTTTACTGTCAGGCTTGTTTTATTTCGTTCAACAAAAATGGTTTATGATCAAATCGAATTGCTGTTATCACGTATAATTTTTATAACAATTTAGTTGCATTAGGAAAAAATAAGAAAAATAAATGAAATATGTATGTATATAAATACATATACATATGCATACATGTATGACTAGTAAATTTATTTTATATAAAAAACATTTTCAAACAAATTAGACTATAAAACACCAAATATGACAAGGATTAAAGGACTGATTGTGGTATATGGCACAGAAAAAGCTATATATCGGCGTTTTAAGTGTACGTCTGGCCTTTATTTTAGGGGAGTTAAAGTATCCCCTCCATTGAATCAGTATAGAAAACCTTGTAATGTTTACATTTTAGGTATAAGCTATGCTTAGCACTTTTATGTAAAGCACCACAAAGAACATTTTAGAGGAACATTTTAACTCACTACCTCTTTGGTGTATGAATAGTTTGTGGTACTTTCTTGAAAAAGGGGAAAAAGTCCGCCTAAACAGAGATATAGCGGGCTTAATTCTCATATAAAAATATTAGTTACAAAAGTTTTAATTATAGGTTAATTTCGTACTTATTCACAATTAATTCTAGAATATCCCATAGAGCCGGATTTTATGCGACCAGTCTTAAAATATGTATAAAAAACCGTATATATAATACTTTTTAGTAAAATGATGAAAGCGATTTCGGAAATGTAAAAAAAGTATTTATTTATTACATAATTATTTTAGCTCTACGCAGAGGGTACTGTTGGCTGAGTAGTTAGCGCGTTTGACTACAAACCAGAGCTCTTGAGTTCGAGATTAGTTTCAGGCAAGCCAACACGCATTTTTCCCATGTGCATTGGTGTGTCATTGTGTTGGATGTTGTTGCACTGTTAAATTGATGAAGGCATAGCACTGATCACTTTGCCAGTACCGGTAGCGAGTAATACTAACATATCCTAATGCACTTCACCCTCCTTCAAAATGGTTACACAGCTTAAGCAATTTAATGCCTCTACTTGACACCAGAGGGGCTTGCAACACTGCTGTACAAAAAACGCGCAATAGCAGCGTTGTAAATTAATTAAGCTTTCTATCTCTCCCACTTCACCACCTGTTCTCTCTACATTATCCCTTTCCTAAAGAAGGTAACACATTAATTAATTACCTGGTAGGCATTAATTGCCTGATTGTTTTACTTCTTAAAAAAAAGACATTACCAAACAATAGCCTGCATATTTTGGAATAAATACTCTTGCCTTTTTAAGAAAGTGACAAAAATTTCCATTCATCGTGCTGTTTTCCATAAAACTGCTGAGTACAATTTATTTCATGTAAGGATTACAAGATTTCCTATGCCGATTCAATCAATATAATAATGTGCAAAAGGAGGAAAAATTAAACTCTCCCAAAATAAAGGTCAGACGTAAACTTTCAAAACGCCGAAACACGTTTATTTTGTTTTTGTGTCCTCTACCAGAATCAGTTGTTAGATAGAACCCTGTTATTTTCTTGAATTGTTCAGTGTTATTTTTGTTAATATTTTTATGCGGTAAATTGTTGCGTAATATCATTATATAATTATGTTTTCAATAACATTTGATCGCTAAATATGTATAAGTATTTACATCGGAAATATATTTGTAAAACTAATATTTTCTTAAGTGTTCCTACTTTTTACTACTTATGTTTGTTGACATTGAAGGTATTTGAAAATTAATAATGTCTAGAGGCCCGTAATAATTAGGGAAATCGGAAATATGCCCTAAAAACTGTGTTTTATACACTTTAAATATGCACTAAAAACTAAAAAAATATTCTCCAAAAATTTAGAAAAATATGCTTTTAAAACCTTCGTTCATAATTTATAAAATACTCATTTCTGTCACCACGAATTGTACACATATATTGGTGGCATGTAGCAATATCCAAGAAGATAACGTCTGTGGACATTATTTCCTTTTTCAAAAAGGAAATAATGCAAGAGTGGCTTCACAGAGTAAAGATTTTCTGCCTAGTCAAAAGTCTAATCTTCGCGTAGCCACTATTCGAAATACACAGAAGAAAAAATCCTTAAGCCCGCCCAAACCCAACTATGCAAACATTCTTTACTCTGCAGTACCATTTGCATGGACTTCGTCTGCATTTTTTATAGACGTTATTTCCTTTTCAAAAGTACATAATTAAAATTTTGTTAAAACTGTCAATAAACTGGGAATAAATCAATAGAATGTGGAAATTTTTTAAGATATTGAGAAAAAATGCATAAGGGTAAATTTAAAATCGCAAAAGAAACATTTTCTATATGTGGAAAAATTTCAAAATTTTTCGATCACAAAATAGATTTTTTGTAAATATGCATATAAAAAAACACGGTGCCGTGGGACACTGTGCAAATGTGGTTCATCGGTTTAGCATTAGATAGTTCCTCCATTGGATGACAACAAATGTGGAACCGTTTTTGTTTAAAGATCTATTGAAGAGCCATCAAATTCGGATAGATAGTTTCAAAGAGGGAGAAATTTCCCCATACCGTCCTCGTGGTCCTATTTTTGAATAAATGTGTAATTTATGTCTTCTTTTAGACTCCGATCTGTCTATGTTTTGAATTTTATTAAAATCGGTTATAGTTCCTGAGAGGAAAAAATTTTCCCCTGCCCCTCCTCGTGCTCCTATTTAAAAAAATTTATAGCTTATATGCTTTTCTAAATTTGGATTTCATCAAATTGGATAGAAAGTTTCAAAGAGGCATAAATTTTCCTCTAATCCCATCGTTGTCATATTTTTGATAAACTGTATAGGATATGTCTTCTTTCAGACTCAGATCTATCTATGTTTTGAATTTCTTCAAAATCGGTGAAATAGTTTCTGAGAGGCAGAAATTTCCCCCTACCTCCCCTCGTGGTCCCAGTTTAGAAAAAAAAAACATATATATGTTAAAACGCAACAAATAAACAAACAAACACTTACTTTCGCATTTATAATATAAGTAAAGATAGTTAGCAGAAACACCTATGACTACCACGAGCTTATCTAAGTCAGAAACATTTTAGCAAAGACACAATCCATATTGGAGATTCCTATAAGCTAGGCCAAAAATCTACAAAGTCCCAGGAGTTCCCCAATACTTCCCAGTATTTTCTCATTTTCAGAAAAATTTTGTTTTACCCCCAAGCATCGACAAAAAATAACCCTCTTATTTACAAAATGTATTTATTCGAGATATTCTCAAGAATTTATGTGGATCGTGCCATCGATAGTTTTCCACCTCTAATACGAGTTTTGAAAACTTTTCAAATGTGGTTCATCGGTTTAACATTAGATAGTTCCTCCATTGGATGACAACAAATGTGGAACCGTTTTTGTTTAAAGATCTATTGAAGAGTTGCCATTAACAATCAACGAAATGTCGGCATATATATTAGCTAACCACAACAAATCAATTATCTTTTTTTGCACATAAATTCTTGAGAATATCTCGAATAAATACATTTTGCATGCATATACACATATAAAAAATCCAAAATATGCATGAAAAACAACAAAATATGCCACAAAAATTGGAAAAAAGTCCAAAATATGAGCCTAAGTGTGTAATATGCAAAATTACGATGTAAAGGGTAAAATAGGTGTTAAAAAATAGATGGGAAAATCTTGAAAATTTCTGAAACATGTAAATATTTGTGTTTACATACATCGCACAGGGAAAAACATGCAAATGCATATTTGCGGTTTTCCTGGTAATAATATTTTTTATTTATTAAATTTTCTTAACAAGTGAATATTTTATACTATCGGACTAAAAGTTAATTTCTCTTTGAATAAATAATATAGTTGTGGGCGAAAATGGTCTACTAGCCAGCAGCAGCAAGACAAGTAGCCATGTTGCCAGCATCAAATAAGTTGAAGTCATAAATTAGTGTCAAGTAGTTAGCTTTTCAACATATAATTTTGTAATTTTAATAAGAGGTTTAAAACTTTTTTAAAATTATTGTTATTAAAATATGTAAAAAAATGTATGCAGGGAGCTTTTTTGTTACAGTGTTATAATAATATGGAATTGTGTAATTTACAAAAGCGTAGTGAAATACTTCATGTCACACTTAATAATTAATAAATCACGTCAAGGGCGGTAGATATTTTATATGCAAGTTTTCATGTTACGCGCAAGAAAACACAAAATTCTAAACAAATGTCAAACGCACATTTGTCAACTCCCTGACCACCATTTTGCACTACTACACCTGGCTTTTCTCTCACCCTCCAAAAATTCAATTTTTAATTAAATAAATTCTTAAATAAGTTATAAAAAAACACGACATTTCAGACAGAAATACATATTTAAATGACGAAACAGTACACAGTTGTATGAGTATAAAAGTTGAAAAGATGAAAAAATATAAATTTTTGTTAATTTAACATGATTTATATATGTATGTAGTCATGTTGCCTTTTTGTTTCATTCATTTTGGCGAAAGAAATACAGGGTTGGGAGTTGATTGAATAGACCACATTTTCAGATTAAAATTGAGCTATTTTGAGTAAATATGAACAATAATATTATATTCAGTAACACTTTTTGCGAAATTAATCTTTTTTACTTTTTTTCGCAAAAACTTTTTCGATTATTTTTTTTTGCAAAAAACGATTTTGCGCGAACAAAAATTACAGTAAAATTTTTTTTATGAAAATTTATGAGAATTTAGATGATTAAAACTAAAAATTTTTAAAGTTTACATTTTACTAAAACTTTTACGAAAAAAAGAAAAAATCAAAGTGCCGCGCTATGTGTTCTTTATTCAACCGTTTTAAATTCAAAAATTTTCGCAAAAGTACATATATGTATATCGTTTTTGTGGTCCTTTATTATATTGACTTAAAATCGCAAATAACGCGAAAACGAGAGCTAAGTTTGAAAAGCGGCTAGCACCATTGAAATCAGCGTACTCGAATTATCTTCACCAGTATGGTGCTCCGCGTGTTACAAAAAAATGCAAGTTCAAGCACAGCGTTATCACTGTAATACCCTGTTCAGACATGCACCTTAATTGCGCAATTAGGAAATTTACACAGTTAAGGCCTTAATTGAGCTTAATTTGGCATACAAGAACTCCATCAATAAATTCAGCAATTAGTACTTAATTGTTTCATAAATTGAGTATCCTCTACTGAACAGACTTCATAAGTCTGCTCAGTCTTAAGACAAAATTCTGTACAATGCAAGGCGTACCTAAATTGTGAGCTCACAAGACCAGCTGACTAGCTACACTCGCTTACACGGCAAACTTAAATAAAATTTAAATAAATAAATGTAATAGGCTTTTCACATCAACAACATGTAACCTCTACCAATAATTTGCGCTAATGTACAGGTGGCCAGATGAGGGCAACAAATATAACAAAAACTAGATAATGATTGTCAAAAAATACAAGTGTTTGACGTAATTATACACAAAACTACCAGAGCAAAAAATATTTAGCAGACGTAACACAGCGTCTTCACGAGACATTAATTTTGAGAAAACATGAGAGAAAACGTCGGCAGAATACTAACAACAACATGTCGAATTTTCTCTGAATCTCATACTAGGGGAAGACGTAATTTAACTTTTCCGATAAGGTTTCATTTTATGCAAATGCTCATCGAGTTAACATGTACTACTTTTGCATAATTAACTATTTTATTTTTAATTTTTCACACAAATTTATATTTATGAATCAAACACATTTATTAACTTATTTAACACAGAAATTTTATCAAAAACATCGCTTTTCATTTATTTTAATAAACACTCACACATGCACACTATTTTATTTTCATGTACATGTGTTTTTTGACAGTTCATCTCATGTTGTTATAAGAATTCTTATAACAACGCTCTCATAAAAATTCCTATAACATTGAGATAACACTAATTTGAAGTCTATCTACACGTAACATAATTCTCTCTGCGATTGAATTTGACAATCTCATCTAACATATTATGTTACGTGTAGACCTCAAGTAACGCTGCCACCTGTACACTTTATTATGCCGCTTTTTAGTGATGACACTAAATTTATCGAATGATGGTGGGTGGAACAAATTGAGATAGGAACATTTTATAATGATGTTGAAATATGTTGGCCGTTCAGCCCTGCATAACTCTTATTGGAAAATTCGTAAATTGATGATAGATGTTGTTGATTTTGAAAAGCCTATAAAACTTGCAAAAATACCTAAAAAGAAATATAAAAACTGGTTGCTTGTATGGCGAAAATTCGCAGGTTGCGAAAATAAGACAACAACAGTAGTAGGAAACTGTGCTAGTGATCCTACCTCTTAGATATGCCTTCAAACGCTAATTGAGTAAGCTAAATTGCATATCGTTTCTTTGAATTTACAAAAGGCGTATCTAACAAATAGAAAATTTTAAGTTTGATACATAAAACTTAATAAAAGAACTACAAAACGGTATTATATATTTATATATTTTAAGAACTATTAAATATGTAGACTGGATCCTTTCCTACATTTCTTATAGTTCTAAAGATATACACACATTAGCTTTTTTATAATTTTTTTATTTCAAACTTAAAAATGTTTTACATGTTAGATACGCCTTTTGTAATTAAAAACTTAATTGCCTCAATTAAGGCGCATGTCTGAACAATTGGAAATATGTTTTAAAAAATTATTCAAACGATAGTGCTCAAGAGCTCTGAAATTTTCTTGAAATTTCCCTTAGTAATACAATTGATCTAGCATATATGACAGAAAAAGGTAAATTTATTTTATGATTTTTAAAAAAGTCAATCGAGCCATATTTTCGATTTTATCGAAATGGAAAAACTATTTAATTTCTAATTAATTATAATATTTAAAAAAATTGTATATGGAACATATTTTTGGTCCAATTAGCAATCGAAAATTACAGAAATATTTTGATGTAACGCTATTATATGTACATATTTGTATATTAGGGTGGGATAAATAATTTTTTTATTTTATACTCTGAAAAATAGGTTGTTAGACACCTCAAACAAAATCTCTGCAAGCATAAGCTCTTAATTTTAATAGGAAAGTCCTCCGCCTCTCAGTTTTTCTATTTTTATTTTCATTAATATTAGAAAGAAATATTCATATCTCGGTATTTAATTTTTGGAAACGTCGACTGTTGAAAGTGCTGCGTAATTGTTTATTAATATTTTCTGCTTCTGCTTCAACTGCGACTGTTTTTTTTTCAAAAGCGTTGGTTCATTTTAAGCAGTTGGAAAAAGGCAAAGCAGCGTAAAGTAATTTTACGACTTTTGCTGCTACGACTTAAGTTATTTAAACACTGGCCATAAGTATTGTCATTAGGGAAGCCAGATTCAGAATCGCAAAAAGCTGGACATTGGGGTTAAAAAAGCTGGACAAACTAACAAAAAGCTGAACAATCGAAAATTACTAGATTTTTAATTTTTTGGTTTGTAAAAACAAATTTTAAAAACTTTTCAAACATGACGGTTAAACGTCTACTAATGAATTGGCACAAGCATCAATATAATGCAGCCATATAGTAGCTTAAACCATTACAAATAAATATTTTTTAAACATGTTGAAAAATGTTTTTATGCATTGTTATTTAAAAAACAAAGGACATACTCTTAAATTTTGCGGAGAAAGACGATTTCGTAATTCTGTTTGATTAAAGCCTGTAGTAGAAAATAGTTTCTATGATGAGACAAAACTTATTTGAAAACTAAAGCACTGCTGCACTTTTTTTTTAATTTTGGTATATGACGTCAATGCGACTGAATTATAGCTTAGAATGAACAGGGTCTCATTTTCCTTGGATTCTATAAACATTTCACAAACGCTCCAAAGTCTAATTCTCGTAGACTTATCAGAACTTGTGCGAGCTGTAGAGGTGTTTGCAATAGTTGCGGAATAATATAAGACGATTTTTTGATAAAGAAGTAGTAGACTGAGGGTCAAACATTGTGGATAAACAACAATATTTCCTTACCAAACCGTCAAATCTTTCATTAAGAACCAATACCAAGAAGTAGTAGACTGAGGGTCAAACATTGTAGATAAACAATATGTTTTATTACCAAACCGGCAAATCTTTCATTAAGAACCAATACCAAGACAGTTACTAATTTTGCGACTTCGATATATTCCTGTTCATAGATTTATCATGTTTTCTAAAAATTTTCGAAGTGGCTTTCCTAATTGACTATGAACCCTTTTCCAAATAACGCAAAATTTTAACCATCCATTTTTCCGTTGTAAGTCCTACTTTGCATTTTATACGAGGTACACAAACTCGTACTGCAACTTGTTGTAACAAACGCCTCTCAGTTGTTGTGAAGCCGAAAAATAAGCCTTGAAATTAGTTAATCAGTTTCAAAAACTGACTACTGTTAACGTTTATTCATAATTAAACTTAGAAAATTCTTACAATTCCGAGTATGCCGATATGTACATATCTAATTCGTTTCTTTAAATTGGGGGATTTACAAAAAAAAAACACAATTTAATTAAACTTAAAATTAGTATTGGTACCAGGCACACTATGTCGAGACAATTCTTTCTTTCGCATAATTAAATTTAAAACAAAAATAAAATGTTAGAATTTAATTGTACTTAAGAAAAAGTCCTACCGACATAGTTCAAAGAGAAAATGAAAATGACGACATTTACAAGAGTTATTGTTGTGTGCCAACTAATAAGTGTCATTATATATTTAAACTAGGGATGTAACGAATACCGATACCGATACCGATATATCGGCGATACTTCAGATTTTCCGATACATCGGTATCGGCGATATTTTACTGTCGATACGACGATACTTTAAAAAATTTTTTCAGAGCTTTTTTTTACAAATAATTTATTTTGTCCGATTTTACCATGAATTAAATTCACTTCGTTATTTTTTAAATCTTATTAATGTCAATTTTAAAAACTAATAATATTTTATGATGTAATTTTGTAAAAAAATTATTTATTTTTTATTAATTTTACCATGAATTCCTCAAGGAAAAAGGATAAAAAATTACCCATTTTCACAATTTTCTTGTGCGAATTTAAACTCAGAACTGTATTTTCATGTTAATTTAAGTGAATAAATATAAACTTAGAAGTCTTTTAATAATTAAGCTATAAAGTTATTTAGAAGAATATTAGTTGATAAATGTCTTTTAAAAAAATCGATTTTTTTGAAAAGCATGGCGAGTATTTTTTTAAATTATAAAGGAATTAAACATATTTTCTTGCTTTGCTACTAATTATCTGCATATTTTTAATATAGATCTTTTGGAAGCAAAGAAAATATAGCTCCTTAAAAATGACTTCCAATGTTTTATCGATTTTAAATATTCTCTCTTATAATGTAATTTTGTATAGTAAAAAAATTGCGCTTGAGTTTTGTTAATCTAAACTTGAACTCAATTTCAATATTCGTATCGGTATCGGAATCGGTATCGGCGATATTTATTTTTAAATATCGGTATCGGTATCGGATCGGCAAAACGGCGTATCGTTACATCCCTAATTTAAACTAATAAATAATATGGATATTTTTTCGGAAATTCGTATTTAGATGGACAAATTTAATTTTTGCTTGAAACTGGACAAGCATCAAAAAAGCCGAACAATCCAGCCAGGTCCAGCCCACCTGGCAACCCTAATTATCATGCTCGTCTCAGAGACCAGTACTATAGATAATTTTGTAGTTAATTTTAGTCTCGAAAAGTCTTTACCTGCAACTTTGTTTAAAACTGAATGTATTATGTTCACGATCTTTCGATATTTACATCACAAATATTTTTACACTCGCTAATATACATACTGACATTAGTCATTATTTTGAACATCTGACCCTGTATTCAATTATATACAAATAAAATGTTAAAAAATTTTAAATAAAAGCTGATGTTTTTATATACCAAAAATGATAAATGGCGTGGTAATATGAACGAAAAAAAAGAAACGGTCAAAACAGCAGGCGGTATTGAAAAAACTAAAAGAAAAATAAAATACACAAAATACAATATTGGACGTTTGTACTCTTCAACAAAGTAAAACTTTTGTGAAACTTTTATATGGAAAAAGTCCTTTACATAAAAAATAACAAATACACAAAAAACGCACACATTCATACAAACATGCACATAAAATGATTTAAGTCAAAAGTTTTGTTGTTGGTTTTTAAATAAAGAGCCCGCTTGGCCATGCATTTCAGATATTAGCAAGACCGATGCATGACAATGTTAAAGCGTCGATGACCTGTTGGTGACAGCTCAAACAGATCAGTGCGGACATATTCGATCAAATGGCAGCTAAGTTCATACATGACAACAAGAGGGACACGGTCACACATTTTTTCATTAATGACCATGTAAAAGACAACATCCTCAGATATGTCCCCATTAAATTTTTTCGTTTGTTTCTTTTTTACACGTGTTCTACAATAACAATTTGCTGAATTTGTCGCTCAGAGAGTATTAAGTTTTAATAGACATTATAACAAAACTTTTCATAAGATCAGTTTCGTTAAATCTTATCAAGCAGAAATGCATCAAAATGATTCAAATTGGTGACAAACTGAGCGACAATGTCCACAAGAATTTCATTTGCTGGTATATGAAGAGTAGTGTTGTTTCTTGTAACGAAATTATACAAAATTTTAAAATGAACGTTGCAAGACTAGCTTGCGGACAATATCTACCAACTAGTTGGCGTGACCAGTTGAGTAGTTTTTCGTTTACCCATTCTTTGAGTACGGTTTCTGTTAGATTGTTTTAAAAGAAACTGTAATCGAGAAAGATCGTGCATGACACATGTCGAAATTTCCTTAAGTAGTCGTTGATGAAAATGGCCTCTACGACGAATTGACCAACCGGGAAGGTTTTCCCATGCTAAAAAACGTTAGTTAATTTTACGTTTGTGTTGGTAAGGGTGCGAATGAGAGTAGTGCTGGTATTTGTATCTTTGTCATTACAGCAAAAGAAAAGTAAAAAAAAGGAAATTGTCACACCCAGTGACCTTAATTTTATAGTTAAGGGCAAATTATTATTATTTAAAAAAAAATACTTCTTTAGTTTCCAATTAAAGTCAGAGATATTTTTGGTAACTTTTTGTTACTACTGAGACATTTAAATTTAATTGAATAAGCAAATATTTATTTATAAAATATTATTAAGATAGATAAATAAAGTGAAAGTTGGCTTCTAAAGATAAATTAAATTTATTAACTAGACTTAATTTATTTTGCTTCCATTTTCATCTTTTTCTGTCTTTTTTTAGCCTTTAGTCTTTAGTGTATCCTGATGATTATGATGATGATGAACTAAAGTTGGTTTGTTTTATTTTGTTGTTTTATCAAGATTCATTTTTATCAGACTGTGTATAACGCTTGAATGAATTTAGGTCTTAAATAAAATTGGCATTGAAAAAAATGTTAAATGGATCCCCTTGTTCCTTACATTACCATTTTGGAAATAATTTAACAAACTCACTTTATTTCTTTGTTATAACTGTGTAAATAAATGACTCACAGTGTGCTTGAGTTTTAGGCCTGAAACTAAATATTTTTTACAACGTTTGTGTGGTATCTGACAGCTACGACCACATTCAGCAGGAGTCATACAACAACAAAAAATTCAAATTGTGTGCTGTTGCCTTTGATAATGATAAGAATATATTTTTTTCATTTTTACTACGTTCATACTTATGTATATATGCACATACATATGCATACATACATATGTATACATATCCATACATATGTAAGTATGTATGTATGTATGTATGTATGTATGTATGTATGTATGTATGTATGTATGTATGTATGTATGTATGTATGTATGTATGTATGTATGTATGTATGTATGTATGTATGTATGTATGTATGTATGTATGTATGTATGTATGTATGTATGTATGTATGTATGTATGTATGTATGTATGTATGTATGTATGTATGTATGTATGTATGTATGTATGTATGTATGTATGTATGTATGTATGTATGTATGTATGTATGTATGTATGTATGTATGTATGTATGTATGTATGTATGTATGTATGTATGTATGTATGTATGTATGTATGTATGTATGTATGTATGTATGTATGTATGTATGTATGTATGTATGTATGTATGTATGTATGTATGTATGTATGTATGTATGTATGTATGTATGTATGTATGTATGTATGTATGTATGTATGTATGTATGTATGTATGTATGTATGTATGTATGTATGTATGTATGTATGTATGTATGTATGTATGTATGTATGTATGTATGTATGTATGTATGTATGTATGTATGTATGTATGTATGTATGTATGTATGTATGTATGTATGTATGTATGTATGTATGTATGTATGTATGTATGTATGTATGTATGTATGTATGTATTTATGTATGTATGTATGTATGTATTTATGTATGTATGTATGTATGTATGTATGTATGTATGTATGTATGTATGTATGTATGTATGTATGTATGTATGTATGTATGTATGTATGTATGTATGTATGTATGTATGTATGTATGTATGTATGTATGTATGTATGTATGTATGTATGTATGTATGTATGTATGTATGTATGTATGTATGTATGTATGTATGTATGTATGTATGTATGTATGTATGTATGTATGTATGTATGTATGTATGTATGTATGTATGTATGTATGTATGTATGTATGTATGTATGTATGTATGTATGTATGTATGTATGTATGTATGTATGTATGTATGTATGTATGTATGTATGTATGTATGTATGTATGTATGTATGTATGTATGTATGTATGTATGTATGTATGTATGTATGTATGTATGTATGTATGTATGTATGTATGTATGTATGTATGTATGTATGTATGTATGTATGTATGTATGTATGTATGTATGTATGTATGTATGTATGTATGTATGTATGTATGTATGTATGTATGTATGTATGTATGTATGTATGTATGTATGTATGTATGTATGTATGTATGTATGTATGTATGTATGTATGTATGTATGTATGTATGTATGTATGTATGTATGTATGTATGTATGTATGTATGTATGTATGTATGTATGTATGTATGTATGTATGTATGTATGTATGTATGTATGTATGTATGTATGTATGTATGTATGTATGTATGTATGTATGTATGTATGTATGTATGTATGTATGTATGTATGTATGTATGTATGTATGTATGTATGTATGTATGTATGTATGTATGTATGTATGTATGTATGTATGTATGTATGTATGTATGTATGTATGTATGTATGTATGTATGTATGTATGTATGTATGTATGTATGTATGTATGTATGTATGTATGTATGTATGTATGTATGTATGTATGTATGTATGTATGTATGTATGTATGTATGTATGTATGTATGTATGTATGTATGTATGTATGTATGTATGTATGTATGTATGTATGTATGTATGTATGTATGTATGTATGTATGTATGTATGTATGTATGTATGTATGTATGTATGTATGTATGTATGTATGTATGTATGTATGTATGTATGTATGTATGTATGTATGTATGTATGTATGTATGTATGTATGTATGTATGTATGTATGTATGTATGTATGTATGTATGTATGTATGTATGTATGTATGTATGTATGTATGTATGTATGTATGTATGTATGTATGTATGTATGTATGTATGTATGTATGTATGTATGTATGTATGTATGTATGTATGTATGTATGTATGTATGTATGTATGTATGTATGTATGTATGTATGTATGTATGTATGTATGTAAAAGACTTTCCCCATGAAGTTTAAACGTGTTCCTTTTTTTTTGTAAGCTATATTTGTGTTGTTTTCTCTACATTTGCCACGTGTATGTTGTTGTTTTGAATGCGTTACAGCCACAACTGTTTCTTAAAGCCTAAAGCAGCTCGCAACATTTTTCAGGGTTGTTTAAATTTTTCAGATTTCCTTAACACTCTGCGACTCCCTTAAGCTTTTCTTAAGCCAAGGGGCTTTTTTCTCTTTGTAAGTGATTTTATGTTAATGATAAAAGGAACACATGTGTTCGTTTCATTTTTTTTTTATTTTACAAAGAGGGTTACAAAGTTTTTGTGTAAGTTGAAAACTATTTCCATTAGAAATGGTTTAATAGGAAACAAATTTAAGAAAGTTTAGTTTTAAATTGTATTTTTTTAAATAGAAATTTTTATAAAAAATATTTAGAAAAAAATATAAAACCTTAATGATATATGATTACCCAGCAAAAACGTTTATCAGTTTTGCAATCGGTAGTACTTTATTAATGGGTTACAAAGTAATGAGTGGTACTTATTTATCTTATTACTATGCTTTAAATTAGAAGTACTACTTAGTTTTTAATAAAATTAGTACGTATTTCTCTCATTATCTGAGAATAGTTATTTTTTTGTTGTAATGTATTAATAAAATAAGTAGACAACCACTTTTTAAGTCAACAAGTGTTTGTATATGAAAATTAATTTTTGTCGTTTACGCGTTTAAGTCAAAGATAGCTGAGTGAGTAGAGTACTTATCTTCAAATCTGACTAAGCACAGGTTCGTATCCCAACTGTGTCAAAAAAATAAAAAATAAACAATTTGAACAAATATATAAATAATATATAATATATAACGTATATAAATATTTTCTAATTTTAATTTGTTTATTTGATTACATATTGCTTAGCTACAAGTAAGCCAAATAATAACTCGTTAATTGCTGTGATAAAATAAATAAATTTGTAAGGGATACCCCTTTTTTCGGCTTCTCAAACCTATTTTAAAATTTTCATGTAATATACATTTATGAATGCAATTTTATGAAATTTTGCTTGAAGTAGCTTATTACCCTGTTTCAAATATTCATGAATATGGCTGTTAAATTATAACTCATTTAGAGCATCCAAATTTACGTGTTGAATTTTTACCAACCAACACTACAATCATTCTTCAACCTATAGACCAGGGGATAATTGCCACTTTTAAACATTATTATATAAATAGCACATATCAATTTATTTTGAATAAAAAATTAGTAATTGGCTTTAAATGAAAAATTTTTCAATTTTTGGTTGCATAGTTCTAGTTGCATCTGCTGTGTCCAAAATAAGATTATATTGGTAGTAATACGGAAACAGAAATATCCCCATTATGTGCTGAAATTTTAGCAATTGGTCGCAGGATTGGAAGTGAAGGATTTGATTCTCTAAACCAGGAGGATTTTGAAGAATTACTCAGAGAAGAGTTATTATCTGACGACGACATTATTTTATTAACTACTGCAGGTAATGGTGAGGAAAATCATTGCGAAAGCGACTGTTAGGAAAATATTAAACCCCTTACTCAAAAAAAAAAATTAGTAAAATCCTTAAGGCTGTAAGTTATTTACAAAATGAAATTATAAATACGGATCCAGATATGGAAAGAGCATGAAAGCTCCAACGTGAACTAAACGATACTTTTTGAGGATATCAGGAGATGTATAAGCAACTAAACAGATCTGCGCCACAAGGTCTGCTAACAAATTACTTCGCACGAAAGTATAATTCTATGACGGCTAGCTCTAATGAAAATTCTAGTGATAGAAGTGACTTGGAGTACTTTAGCGAGACTGATCCTTAAACTGTTCTTAAAAAAATTTACAATTTTACTGTTTTTGTTCAATTGTTCAAATTTTATGTTGACTTTTTCTATGCGATTTTGTTCGATTTATCATACATAAATTTTAATTTATGCGTTATTTTCAAATTGAGGAACGTATAAGCAAACGGGTTCAGGTTCGCTGTTTATTAAGACTTTGAATCCGCACCCGTTGAACCCTAAAATTCAGCAAGGTTCGGGCTCAAAAATATAAAAAATAGAGAAATATTTAATAAAAGAATACAAGAAAAACGTTACATTTCTTGCATGCAAAAAAAAAAATAAAAAACAAAATCAAAATAAAATAGCAACCAAGGCAACTTCATACCAGGTGGCAGCACCCCGACAGCTGACTATTTTTTGCAATTTTTAAAAGTGCCGAATGGTTGCCAAAATTTTTGCTTTTTATTATTCTTTAAAAATTGGAATTAATATAAAAAATTTGAGAGCAAAAAATAGAAATGTGAAAACTGCAAAATCTGCACAATTTATAGAAAAACTGTTTTTTTAACAAAAAACTGCTCAATGCTTAGAAAAACTGCAAAATACAAATAAATCTGCACATTTGGCAACGCTGTACGCAAGTAAAGAAAATAAAAACATGATTGATTATGGAGCTCGTGTTTCAACTTTGATATTATAAACTACTTATTCTTATGATTAGGAGTTTAATATAATATCTTTAGTTTTCCTATGAGATTTTTGGGTAAAGGTTCCCTGACGATTTGCATTAGCCACAATGAAATGCGCATAGGAATCCTTTTGACTAACATGTCAAAACTATTTGAAAATCTACTTATGAGTAGGCTAACACCCATACTGATTGGTATTGGATGCATTCCAGACCACCTATTCGGTTTTAGGAGACAACACAGCACGATTGTTGGCTGAGGAGTTGCGCATTTGACTACAAACCCTTAGGTCTTGAGTTCAAGACTATTTCAAGGCAAGCCAACAACATCATGCATTTTTTTCATGCGTATTGGTGTATTATTGTGTTGGTTTTTGTTGGACTGTTAAAGTGATGAAGGCATATCACTGATCACTTTGGCAGTACCGGCAGCGATTAATACTAACATATCCTAATTCACTTCACAGCACCCTCATTCGTCGGTATTGTAGAGCTGTCGGCGAAGTAAAATAACTAAAAAATTGCTAAACAGCTTAAACAACCCAATGCCCCTACTTGACATAATATGGGCTTGCCTGGCCACCTACAAATAAATAACCAAACTATACCTCAACACACTGAAGTAAAATATCTCGGTGTTCATCTTGATCGTCGTCTAATATGTAAGTCCCACATAAATGCAAAGGTAACCCAAATGAAATTAAAAGCAGTTCAAATTAATTGGCTCATTGGAAGGAGTTCTACACTAAGCCAGGATTGTAAATTTCTTCTATACAACTTCATTCTAAAGCCAATATGGTCCTACGGAATTCATAAAGATCTAGATGTCCCGATGGTTAAGACTGTGTTTTCAAAACATGCAACAAGTTACATAAAAAAACTTGAGTTACACCCAAAACTTCAGAGGCCACAATCGGCTGACAAGGAGGGACACACTTGCTCTCAGCCGAAAACGAGAGACGTAAGACAACCTAAGAACCAACCGCAGAAACAAATATTTTTGTCTGGGATTGGCTGGACTTAAAAATTATAATTTTAGAGTTAAGATTTGATTACTTCTTTGGAACGATTTTTCGTCATCCCACGTCAAATTTGGTTTGTAAACAGACCGGTTTCGGCTATGTGCCATCTTCAGTGTTCTATTGAGTATTCAATAGAACACTGAAGATGGCACATAGCCGAAACCGGTCGGTTTACAAATCAAATTTGACGTGGGATGACGGAAAAGCGTTCCAAATTCAAAAAACCCCGTCGGAAGAAAAACACAACACTCATTTGATTACTTATTGTTAGTTTATAAATAAAAATAACCGAAAAAAATACCTTATTTGTGCCTAAATACTTCGCACAGGGAAAAACATGCAATTGCATATTTGCGGTTTCCCTGATCATGACAAAGGAAGCCTTCTAGTGCACTAGTGCGATGATAGGTGACTATTTTTAGTTAAATAGTATAATATATTACCTTATTGCAGCCGATGTTGCTTGTGAAGGGCTAAAGCTGTTTTAAATTCCGAAAGTCTGAAAATAGAAAGAAAATAATTTTAAGACAAAATAAATTAAATAAACAAATTAAACACTTTCTTAAAATAAAAGTAAAGAGAAAACTGTCAAGACGTTAATAATTTCGTCTGCTTATTTTTTAAATTTATTTATGTATTTTTTTTTCTTTCTAAATAGGCAATTTATAATCTTCAGTCTGCAATCACAACAGTCTAATGTTTAATGGTCTCATTCAAAATAAATTTTATAACAACCTAATCGTAAATCTTGTATGCAAAACGAAAGAAAGCAGCCAAAAATGCGTAGGTGATCTAAAATGACACACTTGTACTAAGTCTGAAGCAGAAACATAACTAGCAAACAGCAATCTAGAAGTGACAATAGAATTTGTCAAGTCAAGAAATAAGTCAACATTTTATGACTCAACAAATAACACAAAGACATGATGTGAAATGCATATAAAAGAGTTTATTAAACGTTTAATGGCGGATGCAAACACTACAAATTTTTTCCACTGCTGTCACATTTTTGCAATTTGATTTGAAGTCTTATAAAGAATAATCACTAGTAGAAATTTATAAAGTTCTAAGCACTTGACTTAAAATAAAAAATAAAACTCCTTCACTGGCATACATTTGTTCATTTATGGCACGTATATAGTAGGTATGGGTGTTTGTCAATGTCCGTGCAACATGCTTCTACATTCAAGTTTGTGTTGAACAATTTAAACATTAAAACAAATTTGCACGTTATAAACACTTAATGTTCGTTTTATTTTGTAACTTGGTTTAAAAAATTTTCTAGTGGAGTTGTTTTGTTGTGTTTGCATTACGCGGGAGTATCGGTCACCAGTATACCAAGTGCTTGCTTTTTCAAACTTGGGAAATATTTGATCAAATAATATTGTCCATCGCAAAAGATACTTTTTTTCCATTTCATACTAAGAAAATATATGTAATTTAAATGTAAAAAAATAAAAAAAAATAATTTGATTAAATATTTTCCAAGTGATCAAATGCATACGTAAATCTTAAAGCAATAGCGGACTTAAGTGTTTGGTGTAAATGAAAATATCGACGTATCTTTTTATTGCAAACCAAAAAAATACACAAGTTTTCTGCAAGACTCAATAAATTCAGTAAAGTGCGACTTTGACTCGCACACAAAGGGTTCCGTATGAATACGACGCACATATCGCTCCTTTATTGCAACGTTACTTAAAAATATGTAAACAAATTTTAAGAAACATATTTTAATCTAAACCGAAGTTATATCTACCAAAAAGCTAATGCCGTTATATACATACTTGCTAATATTCTCAAAACTTTAAGCGCGTTTTGCCAAGTTTAATTTTTTTTGCGATTTTTACTTTTTTTTGAACTTTTTAATTTAAGAGTGACTTTTTTCGGCAAACTTTTTCGTTTTTGGCGATTTTTGATTCTTTTTGCACTTTTTTCGTTTAAGACTTTTTCGGTTTTTGACGATATTTTTATTTTCAGCAATTTTTTTTAGTTATGGGGGATTTTTTTAAGTTTTTGCGTTTTTTGTTAGTTTTGGCGTTTTCTGCGATTTTTTTTTATTTTCAACATATTATTATAAACAATTTAAAATTAAAAACTATTTTTGCTGCTTGTGCAAAATTATAGAATACAAGTAAAAAAGTATCGACAAATTTATATGTACATATATTGTAAAATTTTTCAATAATTGTCAGTATATTTTTTCATTTAAACAAGTTTTGTGCTTCTCCTGTAACGCTTTAAATATGTTAGATAGGGCTTTTTACATTTTCTGTAACGATATGTATGTATCTCTAAGAAAGTAGATGAGCTCAAGTTCATAGTATCAACCCACTTACTTAAAAGTGGAAAATCTTTAAATGTGACCAGAGAAGGATACGGAAGCCAGCGTTATTTTCTTTCCTTAATATATTAATTAATATATTAAGGAATGAATTTCAAGAGTTTCCACATTTTAAGTAGGAAGATACATACATATATGATTTATATATATGATTTTAATTATGATTAATACATATACATATATGTATATATATATATATATATATATATATATATATATATATATATATATATATATATATATATATATATATATATTGGGTGTTTTTTATTGAGGTATAGAACTTTAAGTTGGCATCACTTTTTTAACTGGCGCCCATTTTGTCAGCTGTCAAGTGATTAATATTTAGTTTGGTTTGCCATTTCATCATGAACAGGTTGACAAAAGAACAACGCTTGCAAATCGTGCAAATTTATTTCGAAAATAATGGTTCAGTTCGCGAAGTTTACCGCAAGCAAAATCGCAAAATGTTGTTCAGTGATGAGGCTCATTTTTGGTTGAATGGCTACGTCAACAAGCAAAATTGCCGCATTTGGAGTGAAGAGAATCCACATGAGACCCTTGAGACGCCATTACATCCACAAAAACTGACTGTTTGGTGTGCTCTATGGGCTGGTGGAGTCATTGGGCCATACTTCTTCCGAAATAATGCTGGAGAGTCAGTTACCGTTAATGGAGACCGGTATAGAGCCATGATAACCGACTATTCTGTTCCCGAATTGGATGGCATGAATGTGGATGAGTTGTGGTTCCAACAAGACGGCGCTATATGCCACACAGCGCACGTCACAATCGATTTATTGAAGGAAACATTCGATGAGCGCATAATTTCGCGGAATGGACCTGTCAATTGGCCACCAAGATCGTGTGATTTGACACCATTGGATTATTTTCTTTGGGGATATGTGAAGTCGCTCGTCTACGCCAACAAACCAGAAACGTTAGGGGACTTGGAAGCCAACATTCGTGGCGTTATTGCCAACATACGGCCCCATATGCTCGAAAAAGTGGTTGAAAATTGGACCTGTAGAATTGGCTTTATTCGAGCCAGCCGCGGCGGCCACATGCCCGAAATCATATTTAAACATTAATGGCATAAAATTATCCTTCCAATAAAGCCAAATTGATGGACATTAAAACGATTTTCTTGTGTTTTATTTCAATTCGAAGTTCTATACCTCTAAAAAAAACACCCTGTATATATATATATATATATATATATATATATATATATATATATATATAAATATATATATATATATATATATATATATATATATATATATATATATATATATATATATATATATATATATATATATATATATATATATATATATATATATATATATATATATATATATATATATATATATATGAGATTTTGTATGTTTACCAGAGGAATGCAGTGTAAATAAATTGACCACAAAACCTTCAATTAATGAGAGCCTGATCTAAATTTTTTATGTGGTTTTATGCGTTATATAAAAGATGTGTTACGTTGTTGGCAGATGCATGAACTTTGAATTGCAATATTTTCAAAATGTTTAGACAATAAGGCTTATTACGGTTGTCGTAGTCGTGACGAAAGCAATAAAATGTGGCCTTACACTGGAGTCGTTTAATTTCGAGTACGACAACCTATTTATTTTATATTTGCGTCATAGCTAAATACGAATTTCATTGTAAACTTTAAATTTAAACTGTGTTATTTATAAAAAAGCTAAAATGAATTTGAAATGTATTTTAAGGTAAATTTTTATGGAAATTTTGTCTTAGAACACATTTTAAACCTATTTTATTTTTTATAATTAAATTTGTCCTGTACTCAAATTGAAACAGTTTAAATTAATCTTAGTTTGGAAAACCGTTCATTGGCGAAGGTGTTTGACATAATTCTTTGCTTGAAGAAGCGTAAAATTTGTAATCGTAATCGCGCGATTAATGGGTTCGATTACGATTAAAGGGTTCGATTAATCGCTATTATGAATATATTCGCTGGGCAAACCCTAGTTTCAGTCAAAGCAAAATCACAATATGATTTATGAACAATTGCGCAGAACTTTCAACAGTCAACGATTTGAAAAGTTTGAATTTGATTTGCTTTTGGTTAGTACCGCAAGTAAAAGCAGAAGCACTCAATATGCTTTTGCAAGTTGCAAACAGTAACAGTCGAAAAAGAAAATTCTCTTGCTTTTATTAGTTGTAAGTAGGGTTTTTTATTCCCGGATTTTTTGTTTCCCGGGAGAGCGGGAAATAAAAAATAAATTCCCGGGATCCGGGGAATTGAACAACGTAATACAATATTTACCAAAAATCTTAATTTCCAAAATCTATTGATGTTTATATGAGCAAAATGAATCATTGAATCATTCTGTATTTTAAACAGAGCTTTATTTTTAAAGTATTTCACACACAAAACAGTTTCTAAAGAAATTAGATAAAAAAAACAAATAACTTAACAAATAACAAAAACAAAAAGATTTAACATAAATTAGGTAAAAAAGAACAATACTTTTATTGACATTTTAAGGAAACTTCGTATTTTTAGACCGAGCAAAAAAGAGAGCATACAAAAAATTATCAATATTTTTCGTCCTTTTTCCGCTGTCTCCAAATAATTTCAGCTGCTTTGTTAATAGCAGCATTTAAAGTTTGCTCGAAAGTCCTATCTTCCATCACCGTTATCTGAAGTAATATCTGTTTCCCCATTGTCTTTGTTATTAAATGTTTAAAAAAACGTGCATAGAGATTTTCTGAATATTTAATTGTCGTGCATTTTGGTGCATATTGAAAACAATGCAGTTGCTTTTACTAAAAAAAATGTGGTTCCCTTATATAATTAATTGAAGAGACAACATTTTTTCTCTTCGTTCTTCAATCCAAAATAATTTTATAGGGAGCTACAGTTAAATCAAAATAAAATAATACGAAAAATTATGTTGAATCAAAGTTATTTCGAATTTAAGCAACGTGAATTTGATATTGGAACAACACGAACAATCATGTTAAATCAAACTTATTTCAACAACACTAAGAATCATGTTGAGTTATATTTATATAAAGCTGAAACAACATGACTTATTGTAGCTATTTTATTAGTTATTTAACTTATGTGATGGTTATTAGCATAGACATCAGAAAACTTTGTGTTGCAGTTGGCTGCCCCAGCCAAGATTTGAGCTCGTTCCACTTGCTTGAAAGTCCACGCGCTAATCACTGCAGCCACAAGACCTTCAAACTTTACTTTAGGTACACACTAAATAAATACTTTTCGTATGTAAAATGAATTTCATTTTAATTCAACATGATTTAAATGATTATTTAACATAAAACTTATTTGAAATTAAAGTTAGACTCATATTGATTTAAAATCAAATGTAACGTTTATAACAAAGTTGTTTTAACAATGAAAAATTTTAAATCAATTAGATTTAAGGTTAGATTAATAATTTTTCATTTAAAATTAATATGAAAGAGTGGTAATTTTAAGCCATCAGTAGCAAATTTTCGCTGGTAATTCGTTTTTTGTCGTCTACATAGTCGACACATTCAACGACAAATTATTTCTTGTAAATTTAATATGATCATAATTATGTCATGTTGATTTTATATTCCTTTTTTCTGTGTATACGTATGTATCTTTGTGCTGTTACTAATGAAGAAGTTATATCAAGTAGCTCTTTGTGGCCAGGTACTGGGTAGACGCGGATCCAGCTTAAGCTGTTTGAATGAAACGTACTATTTTATATATATTCTTTTAGGAACTCCATTGAAATGACGTATATTTTATTCGTTTTGGAGGGGAAATATCCCTTTTTCCCCTCCCCTGTATCCGCGCCTGGTACCGGGGAAAGTCGTACGCAGTTGTTGCACTTATACATACTACATCTCTATTTGGTATTGGCTGTACTGAATAATTAAAAATTTTAGAGCTAAGATATGAATACTTATTGTTAGCTCAATTTACAATTAAAGATACTATAAATAATAAATGAGAAAACAAAAACATTCGTATATAATATCAGAATATTTTTAGGGGCTTAAAAGTTTTTAACGCAATATTTTTGTCGGCGTTTAAATACTTGTTCATTTAATCTTCAATAGGGCAAGTTTTGATATGTATTGCACGTTTAATTGAAACAGAAACACACTTTGTTCTATTGTACGTGAAGGAGAATCATTTATTAGACAATAACCGTAGAATGTCTTGTTTATGTGATGTTGTGTTCATTATGAAAACAACTGTCAATTTAAAGCCGTGATACTTTTAAATAATTTTTTATACTCCTGGACACAAATAAAATTATTAATATGAAAAGGAGATGGTAGCGTGAGTAAATTTTCTTTAACGATTACACTCATGATCAAACAAGTTATATTTTCAATTGTTTTGTTTTGGTCTATGTACGCTACTGCAGCTAAAAATATATACATGTAGAAAAAAATATACAAGAATTACGTTCAATAAAACAATGTTATTGAAAAGATATGAATTTCAATAACAGCTTATCACGTGAGCATCTCTATACAACACATCTTGACTATTTGTGCTCATTTAAAAACTATTAGTTTCTGTAGCAACATTTTTACAAAGCGCTTAAAAATTTATTATTTCTTTTTCATTTCTGTTGCAATAGTTTTTAATTAGTTCGTGTGTCTTGTGTAATACAGTGTTGCACGTTTCTTCTATATCTAAATGTCTGTTTCATTTAAGCGAATTACAATACAGTAATCCCTTGATTTACGTCGCCTCGATTTGCGTTGATTCGGTTAACATCATTAAATTTTTTGTAGCTATCAAATTTGATTTCCGTCTCCAGTCGATTTGCGTCGTTAAATTTTTGGTGACTTCCAAATTCGATTTGCGTCGTCATTCAATTTACGTCGCCTCAGTTGCTTACAAGTTATTAGTAAAATCCGGGGAATCCCAGAGTTTAGTCAAAATCTTAGTTTTTCGGTGTGTGTTTTTTTATGCGGTCGGGGAAATTTTTGTTCACTCCCATCTCGATTTGCGTCCTCATTTCGATTTAATTCGCCTCAATAATAAAGGAAAAAATACATGGAAATCCAAATTTTTTATGTTTAATAACAATTTGATTTACGTTGTCTCGAATTACGTCACCATTTGCTTTGCTTTGTGCTTAACTTTTTATGACATTTGTTGTTAAATTGTTAACAGTTTAAGCTTTAAATTGCTATTTTTCTGTCATTGATTTTGGTGTGATTTTAATGTATTGATGGTTGCATAGCATAAATAATGCATACACTGCAAATATATTGCATATTTCGCAAGAAATTTGGGCAAAATATTTCGACTGAAATAAATAATAACTTGAATGTACGTACAGAGAATGAATGTACACAGAATGTATGTACACAGAATGTATGTACAAAGAAAAAAATAAGTTTCATATTTGATAAAAAAAAATCCCGGTATTCAATAATCTTTTTTCAAATTTCCTGTAATAAAGAATTCCGCAATTTTTAAATTTATTTTAGATCCAAATCTGAAAGAAATTTTTCTTCCAAATATAGCAAGCGTAAAATTAATTACATCGGCCAAAATATGAGAAAGTTACAACATATACCATATTTACACTATGCAACTTTGTTGCATGCAACTTCTGTTTTTCAGTGAGAAAGACAGAGAAGAAATACAAAATGTATACATTTCTATTTCAACACTCTCACTTAAAATTAAAATTGCATGCAACAAAGTTGCATAGTGTAAATATGGTAATATTTGGTGAACACATCAAAATTTTAATTTTCATTCGTTAGTCCTCAGATCAGTACGAGTTTTACTTTTACTCGGTTGAAAGAGAAAAATGGACATGTCGCATATAAAAATTTACAAAATTATGTGTATTTTTCAACGCTATACTCAGATGTTAGCAATTTTAATTTTAATGAAGGACTTATGGGAAAACAAATGGAAAAATGGTGTGGTGTTTTGTGCATATTAAATTTTTTTCGCAATGCTATAAAATCGGTCATTATTGATACTTTCCAATGAAATTTTGCAGTTATATAGGAATTTACGTAATTAATACTCAGCACGTAAAGAAAACTATGATTTGCTTCAGAGAATCATCTGAATTCCTAAGAAAGTTTCAACAAATCTCAAAAATAGGTCGATTTCTAAAGGGTACACGCCCACTAAAAATTGTAAATTCGATTAATTTTTTTTATTTCTAAAATCATGACTGTGAAAATAACTTTTAGACATGAATTTAATAATTATATGATCCTAAAAAAAATAAAAATTTATAGAGAAAAGAATTATGGTGTTTTTTTTTTTTGGAAAAAACCGACATACATAAATACAAAATTTTTCAATTTTCAAATTAAAAATTGTATATTTCCAACTCTTGAAGAATTTTTCCATCAGCTTTTGTAACTTTTCGAAATTTTTTGTGCAACTAACAAAAACAGAATTGTGCTAATCGGATTTTATTTGGTTCCGATATCTTAAAAATACTGGACCAAGGATTTGAAAAATTGAGAAATTTTAATATTAAAATGAGTATACCTCAATAAGTATACAAGATAATTGTTTAAGCAAAAAAAAATTTTTAGAACTTTATAAGGTATATAAGGAAACACGAAATTTTTTAAATCGAGTGAGAAACAGAGATATGAGAATAGTTGAAAGTTTTGACATGACCGAAGTGCACTACTTTGCACTTCATACCTCTGCTCCTGTCCAATATGGGAAGCTCATCTTCCTAAATAAAATAAGAACACTGCTCTGATATCTATAGAGTTAAAACTGGTTGATATATTTCCAAAATATTTAATTCTGCCCCAGTAGCATTTTTCTTATACTCATATTCCATAAAAAATGTTTTTATTACAATTCAAATTCGGATGTTTTAACTAAATCTGTTGTAACTTTTGATCTTTTTCCCAATGTTAACAAATTTACTTTTTATACGTTGGGAGCAAAATTTTATTTAAGATATGGGCCAAAACAAAAATGTTGAGTTTTTTTGCTTTAAAAAGCATTTCAAAATGGTGAAATTTGAAAAAGCACGAAAAATTTTTTTTCAAATATAAATGCTTGTAACTCAGTGAATTTTTATCTGATTAGCACAGTATAAATATGAACTGAAAGATAAAAAACATATCTATACAACATTTCAAAATTTGCTTAATTCAAGTAAGCAGTACTTAAGAATTTTGGAAATAGCTTTATAAACTGCGAAAAAACAATTTTTTCGCGAATATCTCGAAAACGATTCTTAAGAAAAATAAATGAGTGTCATATTCATATTCAGCAGAACCTATTTAATTTAAAAAACGTCTAATTTTTGAGGTAGATTTTTTTGGCATTTTTTTCATCCATACATTTTTGTGGATAAGACTACACAGAAAAAACTAATTTTTCACTTCAAATACCAAATATCCTGAATCAAATGTAAATCTGTTCAATTTAGGTTTTATAAAGAAATTTGTAAATTCAAATTTGTAATAATTTGTTTGAAAAAAAAAATCAGATTTTTTCAATAAACAAATTGTTTCAATCAAAAAATGTTTTAGAGAAATATAGAAAATAAATCAAAGAATTTCATAATTTTATCAGGTTGCCAACATTGTCGGTAGGTAAATGAAATGAAATAATAAGTGAAACAAAATTATTTATTTAACTAAATAGAGACAATAATAAAGATTTAAAATCAGTTTCAAAAAAATGTTTGTTTAAAAAAAACCTATCATAATTTTTTCTGTGTATTACTTTGGAAGAATGAGATTTCCGAAATAACTGTCTAATTTTTACAGAATTTATAGCCTACGTTGTTGTCTATAACTCATTTATACACTTTTGTAGATCGGACTATTAGTTTGAAAGATATGGATTTTGCGAAGACTTAAGAATTTTGTTGGTAAAATTGGTCTTATACGACAATTTATAGCGCCCACTGTGTTAAAAATAGCTGCCTACTTTTTTACACACCTTAAAGCTTTCATCCTTTTCTATAATTCATCCATTAATTTTTTGTTGATCGGACTATTAATTTAGAAGATATAAGCTGTCTGACGACTAAAAAATTTTATCAATTAAATTTGTCTTATATAACAACATATAGCGCCTACTGTGTTCAAAATAGCTGTCTTACTTTTTACACACCTTTTAGCCCACATCCTTTCTTATAATTCATCCACACATATTTTGTGGATGAGAACATTAGTTTGGAAGATATGATTTTTCCGCCTCTATATTGGCCTTTTTTCCTAGAGTGCGCCGGTTCGATTCCGACCAAAGACATTTAGTGTATTTCGCGGACAAGCAAAAAGTCGCTTCGAAGTTTGTGGTCAGCATTGCCAGAAGCTTTTCGAAGAAAATCATTATTTGCCGACCTAAAAATCATATTTTGGAATTTTTTGTGAAAATTGAATACGAGAATTAAATCACTGAAGTTCATATTAAGTGCGCCGTTTTATTGGTGATTTTCAGTGTTACCATTGGTCTATTTTTCTTCATTTCCATTTTTCTGATTTTTGTTCTACTTAAATCAAACTTTTATGGTTTGATTTTATACGTAAGTATGTATATATGAACATGTAAACAAACATGTGAAAAACTCAAGCCAATAGCTAGTTGTTTATTAATATGATAATTTCGAACTTATTTGTTTTTGAATCCAAATTGGTTATCAGGCTAAGGTTCGTAATGTCATATTCAAAGAAAATCGAGCTTGACTAATATTCCAAGGAACAAAGGAAAAATTAACATTAACTTAATTTTTCAACGTACGCTGCAGACAAAGCAGCGCTGCTTTCCATCATCAGTGCTCATGTATATTTTACTTATCGTTACAAAAAAATCAGAAAAATGGGAATGAAGGAAAATATAGTAATAGCAACTGGGAATTGCCAATAAAAAGGTGAACTTAACTGGAGTGATTTAATTCTCATATTTAGTTTTCACGAAAAAGTTGTATATATAAGAATTGAAATCACATCCAACAAAGTCACCTGACTATTGTGATAAGCAAAATACATATGAAAACTGATAATGAAAGGTTAGCGGCTTCCGAAAATAGCGCTGCTTGTTCTGCTGTGTACGTTGAAAATTAAGTTGATGTTACTTTTTCCCTTGTTCCTTGGATTATTAATCAAGCGCGACTATTCCTAAATATAACGTTACGAACTTTAGCCTAATAATCAATTTATATTAAAAAAAACATTTTTTTCTATAAATACTTTTACTGCTTAAGTCTTGGCAGGCATCGAACCTGCGACCTCGATGTTAATAGCTTAGCACACTATCCACTACACTACAGATCCATTGGTTGATTTTACTGTATTTTATGTGTTGATGCAATTCCAAGCAATGAATTTGGTTACATATACCAATATTCTATTTTGTATGTAGAAGAGAATGAACAAATAAAATAAAATTTTAGAAATACTGTGTCCTACACAGTTGCTGCAATAAGTTCTTCCGTTGCATAATAAACTTTCAAAGAAACAAATACTGTACAAATAAAAAATTTATATTATAATTTTTTAAGAAATATTATTCAAACCTCTTCGCGAAACCTCTAATATGTTGCTACGTTTGCTATTTTGCATTCGACAGAATTTAAAATTTAATAACATCATTAATGTTACATGGTGCGAAAAGCTTTCAGCGCACGAGTTGGCCAACTTTGGCGCAATGTAGCGCCTCCTGTACTTAAATTATAACATCTTCTCAAAGCCTAACTTCCCTTCTGTTAATAAATCAAACATAAAGCAAATGCAGTGAGCTGAGCAATTTGGTAATATATTACCAAGAATGATAGAATAGAAGTATTCTATCATTCTTGGTATATTACCATTTATTTTGTGCAAGGCCCAACTGTGCATTGTATTAAAAAATTCTTCGAACTTATTAAATTTTCCAACATAACTACTTCACAGAAATTATTTGTATTAATTGTAACATAAATCCTTATAAAATTTTTTAAAATTTCCGTTAGATAACAAAATGAACATGAAAAAAAATCTAAGAGTTTTAGCCATTGCACTATGGCCGGAAATCGCAAACTTGAGGCCAAAAATATTTCCCGACAAGGTGGCGTTCCCAAACTTGGTATACAGACTTCCACTGCCACAATATAGAATTAAAAAAGTGGGTTGTTCACACTCCATTTTACAGTAGCACACCTATAGGAGGATTTTCACATAGATAAAGTGACTCGCCATAAGAAATCTTGTAAGCCTTACGTTTGTGGTAAAAAATATGTTAATGTAAAACACAACGGAACATTTTGACTATCTACCTCTACGATGTATGGTTATTTTTGTCCGTTTCTTAAAAAGAGGCAACAAAATATCGGTGATAATTTCCTACTTATACACAATTTTTATTCGGTGTAAGCCTTACGTTTAAGGTATAAGAAATATTCAGCAATTTTATGTAAAACTTCATGAGGAACATTTTTGTAGAACATTTTAGCCTACTATATTGCCGCTAAAGGAAAGTGTTTTGCCCCTTTTTAAAGGAAGGTACTACAGGGCCCATACAACGAAGAGCTAGAGGGTTAAAATATTTCACAGAAATGTTTCTCGTAGTGTTTTACATGAAAACGCAGAACACATCATAAGGATTTCAAGATTTCCTATGCCGAGTTACTCTAACTATGTGAAAATGTGGATAATTTTAGAGTTTTCCACGTTGAATATTTCTAAAGAAATATGACATTCTCGTTAGTTTGCAGTTGTTTGCAAAAATTTTAACGCGACATAGAACTTGAGTTTTTGTAGAATAACTACATGTAGGAATCACCTTTCGAAGTCCATATAAGTAGGTAAGCTCTACTCCACTTAAAACGATAAAAGTTTTTACAATATCACAAAACATGATCTATTAAAAACATCAAAATAAATACCAAAGACAAATATTTATCAAATATGTTTCCAATAGCTAAAAATAGAACCCATATTCAGAGATTATTTTTAGCAGAAATACTTTTTGAAAAACAGTGCTTTAATTATATAAAAAAAATTTTTGTGTCGCAGTTGATAATACGTATTATAAAAAGGTGAACATTGGCAGATTTGTATTATAAACAAGGCTACCAATTTTCATATCTTTTTTAATTTTTTCTTTCCAATATATTGGGAATTGAACCCAAAAAAAAATTTTAAATCTAAAGTTAAAAAATGTACTTTCTGCCGCTTAGTTTGGAAATTAGGCCATACTGCATTAACAACATAGAAAGCAAACTCTGATAATGTCGGTAAAATAATGATAATGAGCGAGAATGTTTTTTTCGTTTCAACACACTTGAGAGAGCATAACTTTGAATATCCATTAATTTGCAATTTTTTTACAAGCACAATATAAAGTATATTTTTAATTAATTTTTATCACAATTTTAAACAAATTTTAATTTTCTTTTAATTGTGCTTTTAAAATTATTTTAAATTTTTTTGATAACTGTTTGTTGAATTTTATCGATAAGTTGAATTACTTTTTCATTGAACAGTATTGTATTTCTTTGTTACTATTTGCGATAAAAGTTTTTAGTACCAAATAAAAAAATTGCAAAAAAATGTTTAGCAAATCAAATATTTTCAGCTATATTAAAAAACATTCTAATATTTATCATATTTTCATTAATTATTACAATTCATGAATAAAAAATATAAATACTTTAGAATATTTTTTATTACAACTAAGTGCGGTTTTATTGCTGTGGGGATATATTTTATTTTATTTTATTTTATTTTATTTTATTTTATTTTATTTTAAACAAATACTAATACAAAATGTTCTACTAATACATATTTAGCCTTAGGTTTTTGATAGCAGACTTGTGTTTTTTAAGTTTCAGTTCGGCCTCTATATACACTATGGTTTCAGCTTTAATTCCAAGAAGACAAATTATAAACTTAAATTATTATCGTAAATATTCTACACAATTATATAAAAAAGAACGTGTCTTTCTTTCTTGTGTCATTTTGTGCCAACTTTGACATGTGTGATTTTGGTTGTGAGCAAGTTTTTGCGACATATTCTTGTTATTCTTGTTATATTTAGTTTGTATTTATTTTTGTATTTCTTATTTAAGTAGATTATTTTGAAAATGTTTTATTGCATGTTTTGCCAACATGTTCTAACTAAACAAAAAAAAACATTAACCTTTTAGACTTCCTGCAACAAAAAGAAAAAGAGAAAACTAGAAATCGCCGTTTACCGCCAACGTTGATTTGTATTGCTGTGGGTATACCCAAGCCGTGCTACACTTAAAATTTGATAAAAAAAAATATTAATACAGCAAAAAGAACTTTTGTCAAAATGACAATTTGTCATCTTTTTGCCATATCTTGTTTGCCTTCAATAAAACACTAATAAAGCAAAAGAAAAAATTGTAACAAAAAGTCTCACATGCAGAACAGACTAAAATTAGAGCATTTCTAATTAACAAAACTATAACAAGCGACAACTGCATAATGTAGATAAATGCTACTATGCAAAAAAAATATTAAATCAGAATGAGAAACAAGAGACAAAAAACCCAAACTCAAAATATTTTTTCATAATTTCATATTTTCATAGCGGGCGAGTAGTCTGTCGCTACCGTTGAAAATAAAAATATGTATGGTTTTATGACTTGAAAATAAATAAACAGCATATTCATCCATTAAAACACATGCAGTTTGACTGGCTGCCATGTATGCCACCCTCCGGTAACAGTCAGTCAGGTCATATGCAAATGTTATGCAATATTTACATCACAGGATAATAAACACCCACATATCACGCTGAATATTATAAGGCATGTGATAAAATGTGAAATTTTTAAGCATGAATTTTTAAATAAAATTACAATATTACGTTTGTAATTTAAATCTTTTACCGCCCACTGTGCTTGTTGTTACTGCTAAATTCTCTAATTATAATTTTGAGTTTGATTTCTTTTTGACTTTGAAGTACAATTTCTTGAACTTTTTGTTGTAATACATTTTTCTATTTCTAAGATTTATTGTCATCTTTTATGAATTATTGACTACTTCTTGTAAATAAATCAAAAACTGTTCTGAAGTTGTTGTTCAATTTTGTCTATATACGAGTATATACATATGTATGTATGTATATGTACATATGTATTTGAGTTTTATTTTGTAGTTTAAATTCTTTTCCCTCATTCCTCTTCCCATTGTGAGGTGATGTTTATAGAAAAGAGGAAAATAAAACATTAGAAACTGATGCTGATTTATGACTTTTTATGAAATCTTTAGTATAAGTTTTACTGTTTCATCTAAATGTTGTTCTATTTTTCATTTGTCAACTCTCAAATACACATGCAAACATATGAGAAATACCTTGAGAGATGGTTTTTAATTGGACTTATAACAAAAATTTATTTTATCAAATAGAAAGAATTGTATTGATTGTAAATATAGCCCTTGAGTTATGAATTTTAGTCGAACTGGATGATTTTTTATCCAAAGTTATTTAATTAGTTTGGCTTAAGTTGGTTTTCAATTTCGATTAAATTATTTTTATTATAGAAAAAAATTCTAAAGCATGTAAATATTGAACATTCAAAGCAAAAGTTGGCTGTACGGAAGGTTGAACTGACATCAGATGTTTGAAGACCACCATGTCTTCTCATCAGAGTTCTTTTCGACCTAGACGATACTGCCAGCGAAGGCAGCAAGATGTTTATTCTAATATTGGGAAGTAGTACTACTTCCGCCTACCATACAGATAATCACCAGTTCAACACCTAGCGAATCAAATTGAGTTTCTTCATTATGTACATCCTGACTAGAAATTTTCACAATACACATATTGGGGCCCGATTAGGAATGCATGCGGCAGACCCAAACCAGTTATCCCATTTGTGATGTGATCGGGAAGTTGTTGGAATAGCCCATCTACAAATGACTAACTTAACATAAGTTCTTCCCAAGTGGGAAACTGTTGAGAACTTGTTGGTAAAATCTAACACATATTTTTAATCGTATATTTTACTCATCTTCAACAGAGGTGACTGTTATATACTTTTGTCCCTTGGATAGCGTAAGCAATTTTAATTTAATATAAGACTTTGATATTTTCCCCATTGAGCAAATTTTTGCAAGATTTTGATATTTCCCCACAGGAAACCAATCGGGTCCCAAATACGTTTCTTCGTTACATCAGAATCGGGATCCCAGTTAGATCCCAAATGTGCTTGCATGAAAATTTCTAGTCGGGATATTCGTAAAAACAAATTTTAAGCGCGTAACAAAATAGTTGTGCAGTAGACCAGTAAGTAAAACACTTGACATAAAACGCAACAATAACTTAAAATGGCACGAGGTCATTACTTTCCCTTCGCTACTTCTACTTGGACTTTTTTACAAATTAAACATTGCGACGCCATTGGACGGCAAGTCCTAACTACATTGGGTTACAATTAACAACTTGAAAATTTCAATATTTAATAGTCAATAAATACACAAAACTTAACCAACATTAAATGTCTCTGCACAGCATTGAACTCGTGCCTTTTAAGTTATTGTTGTGCTTTATGACAAGTGTTTTACTCACTGGTCTCCTGCACAGCTATTTATTACGAGCTTAAAACATACACACAACAAAAAATCCACATTGCTGCCCCATGGGTTGAATTGCTGAACATCCGTATGAGAAGCGCAGGCACTAGAGAGTAAATGGCTTGTTTATTTACTAATATGTAAGTAATTGATTTAGCTATAGGAAAGTAATGCAGACTTTATGTAGTTGTTGTTGAAAAGTATGTTGTTTTATCTTAGACAACCTTTTAATCGCTCTTTGGATCAGTGATGAATGATCAGAAATAAAAGTACTTTGATTTCAGTCCATCAGTGATTTTACTAATTATTTGTATGCTTTCTCTTTGCTCGGCCTAAAAACAGCCTTAAAATACGAAGTTTCGTTAAAATGTCGATAAAAATATAAAATAAAGCTCAGTTTAAAATAAAGAATGATTAAATGATTCATTTTGACCATATAAAAAAATGGGTTAAAGAAATTACAATTTTTGTTAATTATTTTAGAGCGTTCTTCAATTCGCGGGAATTCCCGGGATACTGCGAATTTCTTTTTTGTTTCCCGCTCTCACTGGAAACAAAAAAGTCCGGAAATCAAAAAACCCTAGTGATGGCACAGAAAATATGTGCTTTGTCTGCTGATCTATCTTATATATATATATATATATATATATATATATATATATATATATATATATATATATATATATATATATATATATATATATATATATATATATATATATATATATATATATATATATATATATATATATATATATATATATATATATATATATATATATATATATATATATATATATATATTTGTAAGCAAAAAACAGCTGACTAACGCCCATTTTCACAATGTGTGATTAAGAGTTAACGTTGGCTTTAACGGAAAATTTTCTATGGCGAAGTTTCCGTTAAAGTCCATGTTAACATAGCTAAAAAAAAATTGTATTGTCACAAATTATTTTAATATGAAAAATATCAACAACATTTGTATGACAGTCATACAATTTTACGCAATACTACACTTTATTAATTGGCTAATTGATTATTAAATTATACTCTACAATGATAAATGGGTGGAGTGGATTTTGTGGATCGTCTCATAGATCGAACTAAGACTCGGAATATTATGATTATATTGTTGTACAATTTTATGGGCATGGTCTCTAAAATGCATTCATTTTATAAACGTTTAGGTTGGGTTAAACTGGGTAGTCCAGATAGACCAGAGTTAATCCGAAGCGATCGTAGCAGATGACAAGAACCCTGTAAGTATGGGAGCATAGTTCACGGCGCCGGTTGCGAGTGACTACCAGGCAAACTTAACAAACATCAGCAGTCTAAAGCTTCCCACTCTCGATACAGTTTCAAGCCTGCGGAAGGTATGAGCACGAAGGTCGTTACTTGTTTGGCTTAGAGCTCGGCAATGGCACAGTAGATGTCCAATAGTCTTATTTACCTCATGTTCCTTACATTTCCAGCAGGTGCCATGAAGTATTTTGACAGCATACAAAGCCGCCCAGCAGTGCCCCGTTAATTTCCCCAATTGAAGTCTACAGTCGTTTCTATTTAGTGATAAAAGGAATTTAGACCATTTAGCATCAAAAGTGCTCCACATGATTTTAGAAGTTTTGCAAATCATTCCTTTCAGCTATTGAATTGGTATTCGAACTCGCACTATTTATTCAACTGGTAATTGAACCCAATTTTGGCCAGTGTATCGGTCATTTCATTACCATCAACGCCTACATATCCACGGCCCAAAAAATATGTAATTGTCTACAAGCATATAATGTATTTAGGGCATCCTTGCACGTAAGTATAATCGATGAGTAGTTGCATTTTGCAGCCATTGCTTTAATTGCTGCTTGACTGTCAATATACGATTTAAACGCGCGTTTATGGTTTTTGGGATGAGAGCTAATTCTGCAGCCATTTCGGCAGCATAGATTTTCGCATGGAAAATACTACAGTATTGGGGGCTTCCACTCCTTCATCCATCTTTGAGCCGTCAGTGAAAAATTTGAAAATGGCGCTACTATAGTTAAGACTTTCAATATAACCTTCTTCTTTTATAATGATGTGTAGTTTGCCGCCGAAGTTTATAACTGGAATGATGTCGTTCGTGCTACAATACACATTCCACATTTAGTATTTTGCTATGTCTAAATGGTATGTACGACATCTGTCCTGTTGCCCTTAGGATTTGCCCTAGTGGATTTGCATGCTATATTCACTGCAATTAGTATAATTGAATTAAGGTCCAATATAACGTCTAGTGCTGCATTGGGTATGACATTTAAGGCTTCAGCGATGAGCGTCCGAAGACACATTATTGTGATGCGATTTTTCGATCTGTTCAACAACATTATGATGTACATTTGTGCATGCATGCTGGTTAGAGGAATATTTGGATATACAAATTCCTTGATGTGTATATCCAAGATTCTCTCTAGTGTTTTCAGGAGAAATAATGTCAGACTGATGGGCCTAAAGTCTTTTAGACATAATTTAGTCTTAGACAGCCCTTGAAGATACCTATTAGCCAGGGAATTATCCTCTGTTTACTGTTTTGCATTTCATACAAACTTTTTCACGCAGAAAAGGGCAATACATCACACAGAGTGTCAGATGAAGAGCTACTTTTACAGCTTCCAGATTTCCGTGAGGAAATAGATGCTGGACTTGTTTCCTTCAAAAACAAATGGTCTGTAGGCCGACTTTACCACCACAGCCTGACACATCAAGTGTTGGGAAAAGAGCTGTTTATTAAGTTGCTGATGTTCAATTCGAAGGTTTCGACAATTTTCCTGTTTAGCTGGATAGAAAAGGTGGAAACATTACACCGTCTACAGACGGTCTTCACTATTTTTCAAGTGATGTTCATCCAGCAAGCTTTTTCCCACGAAAATTAAACCTTACGTTTCTTTTGACTATATATACTTGAAAAATATATTGGCTTCATCCGATAATTTTTACAGTATTGCCCGTTAGAGGGTTAAATAAACATTCACTATGAAAATGTATTTAATTCGATAAATATTACAAATTATATGCATATAATTATTTTTACGTAATTTGTATATTTTTGAACTGAATATGCATAAGTCTGAAAACTTTGTATTTTATTTGCTTTGTATTCTATTTGCTGGCAAAAATTACTTAAATAGCTGATGTTTCCTTGTAAAAAGCATACACCTTCATAAGTGGTAAAAGTGAACAAGAACTCTGATGAGACGGTGTAGCGACCTGTCGAAATCAGTAGTACTGATCCGTTCTACTAATCTGATTTGAATATTCCAACACTTCACTCTTAATAAAAATAATTTGAATTTACATTAATTAAAAATATTGAACTAGAAAGCCGAAATAATAAAAATTTTCAGACATATGCATTTAATTTTATCCCTAAGCAAGAACTGTTTTCTGTAAATTTTCTCTGCGAATATTTTCTATTTGTAGAAAAACTGTATGAATAAAAATATTTGTACTCATAGACATTTATCATGAGACACCTTTCATTTTTATTTTTATATATTTCTTTTATACGAAAAGGATTCTAGTTTACAACTGCAGTAGCAAGGAAACTTTGTTTATTTCTATATTTTTTTCATTCTAATAATTTTCAATATGGTTGCAATATCCTTTGTTGTATGGTATTAAGTTCATACATACATCCATATACACCACTGCAGTAGTTTGCTTTCCTTTTTTAATATTATATTATTATTTATTCATTCTCTCACAATATCAACAGACAATAACAATTTCAGCAACCCTTGTTGCTGTTTGTGCCTCTTTGTGTTCTTTCTAAGGCAAGTTATGGGTTTGTATTATAGTTTCTCTTTTCTAATTTCCCGGGAAAGTGGGATTTATTTTATGATTTCCAGGCATATCGAGAATTCCCACTCATTGTAAAATTTTTTTTATATTTTTTTTGTGGTTATATTTATTTATTGTATCTTCAATAAAATTCAACTAACAATAAGTCATCAAATCTTAACTCTAAAATTTTAAGTTTTAAGTTCAGCCAATGCCAGACAAAAATATTTGTTTCACCTGCTGGTTCTTTGGTTGTCTTACGCCTCTAGTGTTCGGCTGAGAGCAAGAGTGTCCCTCCTTCTGAGCCCAGTGTGGCCTCTAAAGTTAATCATGTTTCGGGCTAGGGGATTTGGGTACAACTTAAGTTTTTTTAGTATGTATCTTTTCACGTGTTTAGAAAACACTGTCTTAACCAGCGGCACATCCAAATATTTACGAATTCGCTTGTTTCTGACATACTTTGGGGCTGCTGTAATCGTACGGAGTACTTTATTTTGTCGCCTTTGAATTTTTTCTACATTTGATGCCGAGGAAGTGCCCCATTACTGGATACCGTATGACCATATTGGTTTTAGAATGCAGTTGTATAGAACAAGTTTACAATCCAATGAGCCAATTCATTAGAGCTGCTTTTAGTTTCATTTGGATCACCTTTGTGTTTATGTGGGACTTCCATGTTAGACGACGATCAAGATGAACACTGAGTAATTTTATTTCAGTGTGTTAAATTATAGTTTGGTTATTTATTTTTATAGATGGGCAAGTTTCTCTGCAAAATGTAAAAGTAATGTGTAAACATTTTGGTGCCTTAATTTGTAGCCGCCATTGTATTAGCCATTTTCCAACTGGGGTATATACTCTTGCAGTTTGCGGGAAGCTTCTTGATGGCATTTGTTAACTCTTAGAAAAGCTCTATCATCAGCGAATGTTGATGTGTGTATGTTACTGCTTACCAGCAAGTCAGAGGCATATATCAGATATAATACAGAACCGAGGATGCTGCATTGAGGAACTCCGGCTTCAACCAGTTGCGGAGGGCTTAGAAAATTACTTTCCTTAACAAAAAATTTTCGCTCAGTTAAGTAGCTTTCTAAAAGCTTAAGGGTGTTTGCGGTTTTGATTTAGTTTATGTAATAAGCCTTAATGCCATACTTTAACAAATGCCTGAGAAACATCGATGAATAGCCCACAATAATATTTATTTTCCTCGAAGGTTTTTCTGACTACATTCGCGAGTCTATGTGTTTTTCTAATCGTGCTATGTTGTCTCCTAAGCCCGAATTGCTGGTCTTGAATGCATCCAGTACGATTTAGTATGGGTGTTAGCTTACTCATACGTAGCTTTTCAAATAGTTTTGACATGTTAGACAATAGGCTTATAGGATTCCGCCTTCGTATGATCTTTGCCTGGCGTAGGTATCATGGTATTCAGCGAAACCTTCCATTCTGCGGGATAGCATTTGAGGCGCAAAATACCGGTGAAAATAAATACAATTATCCTTTTTGCAGTATATGGTACCTCTAAGATTCTAGTGTTTATTTTATCAGCGCCTATAGCTTTTTTCGTATTTAAGCCGGCAATACAGTGTTCAATCTCACGAATATTGAAATTTAAGGTGACATCTGGTATAACGAGGACTGGTGGCAACTCAACTATAGTATCAGACGTATTTGGAGTAAATACTTTCTGCAAGTGGTTTACAAACAGAGTCCCTTTTTCAGCGTCAGTTCTTGCCTAGTCTCAAACTTCGCAATGGAGGCTTATATATTACCGGTCTTTTGAGGCCTCTGGCTGCTCGCGACAGCGAATAGTCTGTTTGTGGTGTTGCGTCGAGCCCATTTAGAAATTTTAGAAGTGAAGCAGCTTTTTGATATACTATTACTGACTTACAGCCTGTTTTTAGAAAACATAAACCTACTCACACTCATGTTTTATTATATTACGATAATGTTTTAAATTTGATTCTTGTAAAACATTTAAAAGCTTTCGTATATTCAATTTTGAAGTAAAAAACCTTTTTTATTTCGTGAGAGAATAGTATTGCCAATATATTTGTTTTCATATATTTTCCTTTTATTCTCATATAAGCGTATGGTAGTTGGTGGTAACTCTACTAAAAACTGACGTTTGTTTAAAAAAATAAAAATTAATTAAATAATTCCAAATTTTATTTTAAATATTTAAAATTTCTAATTGAAAACGGTCGAAACATGCATACATACATATATACATACTGTTACAATGAATCCTCAAAGGTAGTTTTGTAAAGATTGCTTGCATATCTTGCCTTCGCCCCGGCTTCATGGGTTTCTCCTCTCTGCATAGCTGGCCTATGGCCAGCCTGAACAAGTCTCTTCTCAGCCTGGCATAAGGATTTTCATTATTAGAAGCTAAAGGCAAGCTAAGCTTCAAATTTTTACTCATAGGAGACTAGCTTTAAATCAGCCAGAAGCTGGCAAACCAGACAACCTATCCGTAGCGAAATCACTATTCGACGTACCCGAAGAGAAAGTCCTTAAGCAAAAAATCTTTACTTAGCGAAGCCACTATTTTATATGCCCAGAGGAGAAAGCTATGGATACTATTTCAGAGTGGAAATAAAGTTCATGGACGTTATTTCTCAATTTTGATGGGCATTATTTACACTCTGAAAAGGAAATAATGTCCATCGACGTTATTTCCCTTTACATGTGAAAATAATGTTCATGGACATTATTTCCTTTTCAACTTGGACATAATGTACATCAACTTTGGACGTAATGGCATGCCACCTTATTTGCACAGTGCGACTAAGATTTTCTTTAAAGTCTAGGAGATTTTTAGCTGTGTTTTTACACACATTAGCATAAATTAATCGATTTTTTTTTCAAATTGGAGTTCTTTCTGAATATCGTTTTGTTTTGGAAAAATTTTAATTTCTTATTTAAATTTTCAGTTTGTTGAAGCAAATTTTAGTTTTTTGCAAAGTTTTTGCTGGCTGTTTGTTACTTTACTGTTGCAATTTATAAGCAAACGAGTGCCTATTGCTTATCGACTATTTTATATGTTTTCATTCGTTTATTACGAAGGAATTCATTTTATAATAACCAAATATATATGAAAAAATTAAAAGCTCTTTTGTTCTCTCTCATATATTCTCACTCACTTAAATATTTTATGTTATAAAAACGTAAAACTAATTTCGTTCGCTTTTTACGAATGAACAAAATAATTCATTTTCGAAAAACAGACTGTTAAGCTGTGTCGTACATCCCTTCAGCCTAGATTTTAGCTGACGGGATCTGTAGCGTTGCCATTCTCTACGAACTCTTTCTTGTTCTGATAAATTGATTATTATTATATCGTTCTTCATATTGTGTAAAAATTTCGAAAAATATTTGTAATTAAATTAATTTATTTGAGCAAAAGGAAATAGTGCATGGAATGTTACTATCAGTATTTTATATAAAAAACTAGTGTCTCGGGAAGTCGTTGTCCTGCCCCTAGAGTTTGTTACCGGAAACTGCCGAGACGGGAGTACAGCGAAAAATTCAATTCCTTGTTTACGGGAATTTAGTGCTGTAGTTTCCGGGAAAAAAATAAATATTGAACAACCACTGATGGCAACTTTTTCATCAAAACATGCCATATGAGCCATAAAAATCGCTGCAATATTTTAGCTGTAAGAACATGCTAGAAAGCTTTCTCAAGTTCGAATCAACCATTCGCACATGTACAATTTCATTGAAAATATTTGAAATTAAATTTAAAAAAAAAATTTGATGTATCAAAAACTTTTAAAAACTTTTAAATTATCCAATTTCACGGTAAATCAGGAACTAATTTTAAATTTCCTGGAATAGCGGAAATTTCCGTTTATAACAAATTATTCAGGAGTAAGTGCAATTTACCCTACGTCATCACGAGCCATCGACTTGCACATGACATTAACATGACGTCGGCAGAGCAACTGTAAAAAATCCATCAACTTCTTTGTTGTGGTGAATACATGCGATGTCCATGTTCTGCCTTATCAATGTGTTTTGTAGTAGTGCAATAGAAATAGAATATTTACAAATTTTGTTCTGTCTATTTTCTTTCTATTGAAAATGGCTGTTGACGGCGAATCTCATGGCGAACATTGATGCTCAGCCATATGTTCGGGCATCGATGTCAGAGCATGGACGAAACATGGACATGAGCCATATGTGATGTCCGACATGATGTTCATACCAAGTTCAAGGCTAACGTAGACCCTCAGTTAAGGTAATAGCATAATTTTATTAAAATAATCTTTAAGATCTATTATTAGAAAAAATCTTAAGAACTAAGATATCAGAGCATGTAGCTTGATATAAAAATAGATTTTTAAAAGAAGGTTCTGATATTATATGTCTTTATATATTGGAAAAAGTTTTAAACACTTTCTCAAATCATTTATTCTGTGCATCTTTTCAAAAATATTTTTAATATTATTTGCGCTTTATCTCCAATTTCTCATCAATAATTTGAAATTGTCTTGATCGTTTTGTAAGTGAATGATTTTCGTCACATAAAGAGCTTAGAATGAGCATTACAAAACCGATATTTCAAGAGTGTATAATATTTTAATGCACAAAGATTCCCGCACACATTCAACAGAACCACCTGGCAAGTGGTGATAAGTAGGGATGTAACGATACGCCGTTTTGCCGATCCGATACCGATACCGATATTTAAAAATAAATATCGCCGATACCGATTCCGATACCGATACGAATATTGAAATTGAGTTCAAGTTTAGATTAACAAAACTCAAGTCCAATTTTTTTATTATACAAAATTACATTGTAAGAGAGAATATATAAAATTGATTTTAACCCAGTATAAAAAATTTGAAGTAATTTTTAAGGAGCTACATTTTCTTTGCTTCAAAAAAATCTATATTAAAAATATGCAGAGAATTAGTAGAAAACCAAGAAAAATTTTTTAATTCCTTTGTAATTTTAAGAAATACTCGCCATGCTTTTTAAAAAATCGATTTTTTAAAGAACATTTATCAACTAATATTCTTCTAAATAACTTAATAGCTTCATTATTAAAAGTCTTCAAAAAGTTTATATTTATTCACTTAAATTTACATGAAAATAAAGTTTTGTGTTTAAATTCGCATAAAAAAAATTATGAAAATGGATAATTTTTTATCCTTTTTCCTTGAGGAAAAACCATTATAGAACACCGAAAAAGAAATTTGTCCTAGCATCGCTTCCAATTCGGTGATTGGTAATCGAAAAACAGAACTTCTTGCAATGGCAAGGATATGTAAAACTAATTAGAAATTATCCAAATTTGCAACGCTTCCGGATCGCGAATTCTACATTTTAATGGCTTCTTTGGAGTGTCTTTTTTTGCTGGAATAAGATTTAAAAAACAACGACTTGAATTTGAATTCATGGTAAAATTAACAAAAAATAAATATTTTTTTTTTACAAAATAGCAGCATAAAAGATTATTAATTTCTAAAATTGATATTAATAAGATTTAAAAAATAACGAAGTGAATTTAATTCATGGTGAAATTGAACAAAAATAAATTATTTGTTAAAAAAAAACTCTGAAAAAAATTTTAAAAGTATCGTCGTATCGACAGTAAAATATCGCCGATACCGATGTATCGGAAAATCTGAAGTATCGCCGATATATCGGTATCGGTATCGGTATTCGTTACAGCCCTAGTGATAAGCAAAATGCACATGACCACTAATGATGGAAGTATAGCGGCTTCCGAAAATAATGGAAAATTAGCGCTATCACGAAAGAGAGGTCTTGGAAGAGAATAATTATCAAGAGAGTTATTTGAGAGCCTATTTCTAATTTGTTATATTGGAGGGCCAATGTAAGCGGCATGCGGCATCGGGCGGCGATAGTATCGCCAGTTTATAAAAGGCTATGTAATTAAAAAAATATTCAAACAAAAAGTTTGCCCTATCATAATTAATTTGATTTGGCAGTGCTGTGAGAATTGGCCGCGCGAAAAGTTGAATTTTGTTCAACTTTTTTTCTTTGCCGCTTGAAACGACATTGCCATATGGAATTATTGTTATCTAACAAATAAAATACATAAATAAAATTTTATTTCAATAAATAATAGTTTTTTTACACACATAATTTAGCTTTTATTGAAACAAAAGTTTTTATTTAATATATAAATTAAATTTTATGTGTTCAAAGTGATTTGTGAATTGTGTCTGACATTTGTTTCGCGTTCATTTGCCGCGTGCATTTGCTTAGCAGTAAAATTTCGAATGGAAAACGGAACAGCTGATCGCCGCCCGCTGCCGCATGTCGCGTACATTGACCCTCCACTATTAGTATTCGACTGAGTAAATATACGCATGGCTTTATTTTTCACTTTTTTCAGCACGATCTTTAAGAAATTTTAATTTCATCTGAAAGAAATATATTATGATTTTCTGGAAATGGACTCAGCAGTTTCCTTATTCATGGCCATATTTATATACAAATATTGATTAAATCAGACCATATCTACATGTCTTGATGAAATTGGTATTATTTTCAAACCTACAATAAAAAATATTCATATAATTGTGATCTTACTGGATGAGGGTGGATATACTAAGTTATTATCCTTAACATTATTTCCGACAAAGCTTGTATAAATTTTCCGAAACTTTCCTAACTAAAAATAAGAGTGATCATGGGATTTTTCCCCGGGTATTCCCGAAAGAAAAACTCTAATTCTTATGCAACATATGTACGTAGAAATATTTTTAGTCTTCTTTTCTCATTAAAAAATTTTTTTATGTAAACCAGAAATGAATATTGTGCTTTTTAGCTACATTGAAATTACACTAAGAAGACATGAATGGAATTACACAATTTTTGCTATTTAAAAATCCTTATTGTAAGTGAATTCAAAATATTGTTAATGCCAAAATAATCTACGCAAGCGGCTTGCCAAATATAACTTTTCATTTGAACTTAGACCACACTCAGCTAGCTCGAACAAGCATAGATTTTTCATTTTAATCAATATTTAAATTTTAATTTTTAATTGTATTGCAAATGAACAAATTTCACAGCAGCTTGCCACAAATTCAATATGGCAGTCAAAATATCAAAATTGTTTTTAATGTTCATCCAGCGGCTTACCAAGCCGCTTGTCAACGATTACACAACAGGCTTATACAAACGTAAATTTCTGCTATGTTTGGCAACCCGCATGCGTAGTGATTCCCCTATAAGTATGATTCCCCTTATAAGTGTAGACCAAATTTTTTTTAGGCTTTGATTGTAAATCCTCCAGGAAATATTCATTTTAGTAAAAAAACATTGTGCTGATCACGTAACGGGAAGATATGCCGCATTTAAGGGCTACTGTAATGGGCAATTCGGAAATTATGGGAAATTATATTGTACCAAACAAAAACTTAGAAAAAAGAGGCAGATCCGCGCAAAAAAATAAATGTGAAAATAAGGCAAAGTTCTATCCGAAAATTGCGGGCGTTAAAAGTACTGTGATCAAAATGAGGACCGAACTCTTGATACGTACAATACTATCTCATTGCTGGACAACCTGCAAGCTTGGCAATACTTTTTACATTTCTAATATTAAGAAGAATTTTGGGGGAAATGTTTCCAAGTTAGTATGCTATCAATAACTTGATCTTTATTTTGATCTCAGTACTTTTAACGACCGATAGGAACTTCGCCTTATTTTCACAGTTGTGTTTTTGTGCAGATAGTATTTACATGAACTGTTTAACTCTTTTTTTAATAAAACAAATTAAACCGGTTTCTGGAAAATACCGAATAATCCTCACGCTATTCTAAAGTCACAGGATTCGTTCACAATGTATCTACAGTTTAAATTTTAACAATTTATTTTGCATAACGTCGATATGAATTTTTAATAATTTTCTGCCTTAAATCAAATAAAGTTATGTTTTTAAATTAAACACGAAATTATAATTAGAATCTAATTTAATAAGCACTGAAATAAAAAAAGACTATAATTATATTTTTAAATTTATTATTTCCTTGTGATTTTCTGCTTTAACATTAACAACTAGATGCACATTTATTAATGTTGTGTTATTTTGGCATCTCTAAATCCATCAAAATGTTACTTAAAAGATTTTCTATGCTTGTAAAGTAGAGTAGGAATATTTACGACATCGACATATTATGGATACACCCAAAAGACATTATTCTTTTTCTCACTTGCAACATCTTTAACATCAAAAAAGTAGAAATTTGAAAAAAAAACTACAACTTGAACATACAAAATACGTCGATCCAACAACGAAACAGTCTTTAGAGGAATAATACAAATGAAAAAAACTAAATACACATGAAATTACAAGAGCCAAAACTAAAAAAAATAATAATAAAAATAAGAAAATTACATACAAGATTATTTTTTTGTAGTAAGAACACACACACTTATACACATTATAAAAAACTAAACTTAAAAAACGGGAAATACTTGATCACAGCCATAAATCTTGGCACCAATGTAATCTATTTTGTCTGTATGCTCCTCTTTAAACTAGCAAGGTGTCTTTTCTATAACGCTCTTGTGAGGATTTAGCTGATTCGGCAGATGCTGCCGTGAAAGATGAGGAGGTTGGTGTTGAAGGATGGGGATAATGTCCCCGTATGCCATGATTATGCTGATGTGGTACAAGCTGTTGGTAGGTAGAGTGTTTTATTTATTTTTGCTGTATGTATGCATATAACAGCAAATATATAAAATTATAAAAGAAATAGATTTCAAATGATTGTTCATTGATTTAAAAAAGAAATTTAAACGAAATTATATGTTAAAGGATGCATTATCGTTTGCAAAACAAATTAAGATTATATCTATAATAAAAGAATTTTAGAAAATCAAGTATTTTAAACACAATGACAATCGCCATGTCTGGCTATACTTTTAAAAACAGGCAAAAAATTTAACAAAACAGCAACAACATCAACAAAGAAAATTACAACCATTTGTCTAAGCAGCCATATTTTGAGGGAAATGGTATATTGAATGTGTGTGAGTGTGTGAGTGTTTATGTGTGCTTGATTTCAGGGATGCATGCCATTTGTGTTTTATCATCTCAAAAAGAACTTCCCAGCGGTAAAAAAGGGGTAAAGAGGCCTTTTGTAATGCCTTGCAAAGAAGGTATTGGCACACCCAGTCCCATTACATATTCATATGTATATGTTTACACGCGATGCCATTGCGGACCAAGGCCTTCCTCGAACTCTTACTCAACAGGCCTTATTGAAGGCCTTACAAATGCGTGTATACTTTTTTTATTTTTATAGCGGCTTCTATGTTTTTAATTAATATGATTTTTTATTTCGAACTATTTCCTTTCATCCAAAATAATTTTTTATACATATGAAGCTAAAGTTCGTGTTTTTATTAAGACAGAATAATGATAAGTTAATCAGCTCCAACATAAACGGCATAATAGCACATGTATGAAGTCTATTGTACGAAAATTTCTGTCTTATACACAAATTAAAAAAGAATACGAGAATATTTGTTATTTCTAAAGTACATTTTTTATTAAACAAAACGAAAAACCGAAAAGAACGAATGTGCATCGAATCTTTTAAGTACGAGAGCAGAGACCTTTTAGAAGGCAATCCTGAGAAGGCAGAAAAGAACAAGTTTGAATCTTCAGGTTTTGAAAGCCTTGAAAAAGCCTGTTTACTTTTAAATTTTTCCGATGGGTAATTACTATATGTGAGTGCATGTGTTAGGTATTCCATTTGAAATTACATTAGTACCTGCAGATATGCGAATACTCCATACACGCATGCAAAGTATACTCCAAAGAGGACTAGTCCAAAGATAGCCCAAATGTATAGAGAAAACATGGTCGATTTAACATTACGATGTCCTAGGGCTGGACCACATAAATCAAAGTTGCATTACATCGGAGTATTCTCAAAACTACTACACGTTGCCCCTTGATGGAGCTCTCAAGTGTTCGTGTTGAAATTGTTAAAACACAAGCACTTGTCGCTTAAGCGTGGTACGGAAATTCATAGTCGGAAATTTACATTTATTTCTACACGGAAAAATAATCATGAAGCTTTTGTAGAGAATAATGTTTGCACACACAGACAATCCTTTATTTTTTAATTTACAACACACAAAAACACTAAAAATTAATTACAACTTGCGAAAAATAAGAAATGTAAAAAATTATGTGACCAAACAATTGTATGAACATTAATTTTTGTTTAAATTTACGGTAAAATGTCTCCATTTATAGTTGTAACATCAACTATGAAATTAAATTCACATCAAGTAACTGTAGTAAAAAATGTATATTTTATATTAAAATAAACATTAACAGAAGAACAGACATCCTTCTTAACGTAAGAAAATGAAAATACCAATAATGCGTTGAAATCTAGGAACAAGACTTATAATACTATCCCAGCAGCTAAATTTACAACTATATACGTTTTGGGAGAGTCATATACTAGTTGTAATGATACTAGTCAAAAAACGACAGTCATATTACTAGTTGTATCAAGACTAGTAACGATACTATTAAAAAAGACAATTACATATATTTCTAGTTGTATCGAGACTAGTAAAGTGGTGCAGTCTCTACAAAAATCAAAAGTTTTTTAATGAAATTTAAAACATTATTAGATCTGAGTCTGGAAGGACCCAACGATATTTTTTGCAAAAATAAGCCAACTAGGTGCTGTAAGGGGGTGTAAGGGGAAATTTCTAAGGTAAGTATAACCTAAGGAACTAAGTTCCAGCGCGGTTTCCGACGACACTATGCTTTCTTTTTGGTCTTTGGCGGTGCTTGATAAGTTACGCATGGTTATACTTTGTAGTTTGAGTTTATTTTTAACCCCGTTTGATTTTAAGCCAAAGAAATAGTTCGTTTTTTATCTTAACTTTTTCACCTTGCGTTTTTATTTAAGTACTCATTTTTCAAAATAAATAAAGTTCTAATAATTTTTTTAAAGTTCGTAGTTCTTTCAAAGATCTGACAGCAAAAGTCACATGTTTAAAGTACAAATTAAATCTTGACAGTTTTTTCGGGTTCTTTTTAAGAAGAGAATATTACTTTTGCTGGTTTTTATAATGTCTTTCATTTTGTTTTTTTTCGAATTTTTTTTTCTTCTTCTTGTAGTTATTCAAAATAAAGCTGAAGCATAACAAAATAAAAAATTAAACACATTAATCATTTTGACTTATATCTTTCCTTTTTGTTTTTCATTTCACATTTCTGGCTGTGTTGTTTTTTCATCTAAAATTAATCTTGATGGTAAGCGTAGCGTAGCGTCGACAACGCATGCTGCTGCTAATGCCTCGCAAGTCAGAAAAAATTTCAAATAAATGCTAAAAGATTATAAGGGCAGTTAGTGGGTAAACAACAGACATGAGGCAATGATAATATTTTATAACCACCAACTCAATATGAAACAAAACAAGAAATCGAATTGGATTGAATAGAATAGAATAATATGTATTTAAGTAGTATGTATGTATATGAGAGGAATATGTAGTTGTAAAATGAAAATAATATTAGATTTTTGGTGAATGGCTTGGAAGCAACCAATACAACCACCATTACTTGTTTGACTAAATACTTGCATCACCACACTATCTGGCTCACACAAAAATTTTTAAGAATTAAGCTTTTATTTGTCCTTTGCTTTTTTTAAATGTGGCAGTATTTGTATTTGTTGTAGAAAGAAATAATCATAATTTGAATCCTTTGGTTTGAATATCCTTTTTTATACATTCTCATTTTAAGCAAATTTATAATAGTTATTCTCTAATACCACCAAATATAATTCTTGTTTTGGGGTTTCTTTTACAATTGTAATTTAAAATAGCTTAAACTGTTTTTGCACCATATTGTCATCTTTTCATTAAAATATGGCATAGTGTGTGTATGGAAGCGTATTTGCTAAAAATATTAAGAACTAATCACCACTTTATGATTTCACCCCTCCAAGCTTCCAAATTGCCGAAATTATTTTACGTTTGGGTTTCTTGGAGGAAGATACTTTCATTTGTTCCCTTTTTCTGTTTGTTCTTTTTCATATTCAGTTTGGGTTTATTAAATGAAGTTGAGCCCATAAAAAGTAATCTTGAATATAATGAAACGTTTAAGTTAATCGGCGTAACAAATTGCTCTCAATACGCTTTTTAACAAACTTAATGCAGTAATAATATTAGGTGAAAACAAGGGAATTGAGCAATTTATGTTTTATATGTCTACATGATCTTTTCAGTTACTAGGAACATCAATGTTATTGAAAATAATAATAAAATAAATCAATTTATGATTTTATATTAGTAGTGAAAAATATAAAGATGTAAAGAGTGAAAAATAAAAAATTATTTCCAATAGATTTTAAGTATTTGCGCGTAAATTTTAGTACAACATTTGAATTATTCTTCAATGAAGAGCGCAAAATTTACAAGTGTGTGAGTTTATTCAATATTGCTGTGTTTTCTTCTGAAACCAATGTGATGCATAAAGAAAACAGATTCGTTGAGACAACCGATATTGCTGCCAATTGAGTTTTGGCAGTTGCACCAACAATCATGGAATTCTTATTGTATAAGAAGTCATTTTACAATAATAATAGTTTAATCGGTTAGTTGTATCAAAGATAATAAAATTAACCATTAATTAGTTGCATCAACCGATAAGCTGTAAAGTAAATTTAGAAAGAGATTTTTTTAGTTGCAAATACCAATAATTGGTACTAAAATCCAATTCATAATATTTTATTCGGTTGTGCTTATCATATTCGTTAATCCGTCATTGTAAAATCATACGATCGACTAATCTATCAATTTAAGAATTGTTAGATTCATATATTTATTACAACTATTTTCTTAAGGCAATGAACATAAATTGTTTTTTGGATTCATAGAAAATTAATAGCGTGAGCTCAAATATATAAAATTTTATCGGCCTAACCATTTTCCAGTCAATCTCTTTTCTGGGTGTGGTCTAGCTAACATACATACATTCTCAATCAGTGTGGGCATTAGCTTGCTTAAAAGTAGTCAGAAATATCTTTATCTTGTTGTATAATACGCTTATGAACTGTGTTTTTTATGTAAGAGGTAGCTCCAAGAGCATCTTGTTGATGATTTCTTCAAATTTAAGCTAGCAATAGCTCTTGAATATTACATTTAACGGAACCGGCTGATTCAGTGACAACTTTTGTCAACTCAACTATATCAGCAGATGTGTTCGGAGCAGTGTTGTCAAATGTGCAGATTTATCTGAATTTTGGAATTTTTCTAAGCATTGAGCAGTTTTGAAGTTTTTTGCTTAAAAATAAGTATTTTTAAAAATTATGCAGATTTCGCAGTTTTTACATTTTTATTTTTTACTCTCAAGTTTGTTATATTCGTGTCTATCATGACTTTCGGGCTAATTCAAATAGAATGAAAATTTTCGAATCTCGGTTCTCTCGTCACAATACTTAATATTTGCCATCCTGTCTCCCAATTCGGAAACAGTATTCACATCCTTAAATATGTAGGCCCTTTCGAGGTAGTATCTCAGGTATCATACACATATGTATTTTGTAGTTGAAATTGTACTTTTACTATTATATTTTGAAGTTTTAACGTGAGCAGTATCTGCTACTATCGCCGAGAATTCGATCTTTTAACTTTTCCCAAATCGAAGTTATGTAAGTTTGTATTTATAAAAATTTTAAAATATGAAAATTTTTAAAAAGCACTAAAGGCAATGCTGAAAAATATTAAAAGCGATTATGGATATTTGAGACATCAAAGAGCACTAAAAATAGTGCCAAAAGCACTAAGTTGGCATCGCTGATTCTAATAGTTTTTTAAGAAGGCTGCCTACTGGTGGAGCGTCAATATACATATCTCAAATTAAAAATCGGAGGGTATAATATTTCCATGAAATCACTAGGTTTTTGTAAAAATTTTCAACTCCGATATTTGTTGCTTGAAGACAGTGATGTCAACTTTTTTGAAGCAAGAAGCACAATGAAATTTAAAAAAGGCAATAAAATCGAAATTTCGAGCTAAAAATTATTTCATTAATAATATTGTTCACTAAATTATTGCAACTTGCAAATATTAACCGATTTGCCTGAATATGGAATAATAATTGTATGGCGACGAAGTCCGGCCTTAATGCGAAAAATAAAACTAACAAACTTTAGTGAAATTTTTTTTTGTCTTCTGTCGAATAGTTAAAATAGTTCATATTAAAAATCAGCCTGTTGATTAGTTCTTCGTTCACATTACTTAGCATTTACCATCCTGTGTCAAAATTCAGAAACAGTATTCACATCTTTAAATAGGTCCTTTCGCAGTATGCCAGATATCAGATATGCATATATTTTGTAGCCGAAATTGTTCTAGTACTATTATTTTTTTAAATTTAAATAATTAGCATTTCACTGATGATTTGGTAAAGCACTAATGAAATGCTGGCATAGACACGCTTAAGACACAACAAATAAAAACTTTTTAAAGCTATTAAATATAAAAATTTGTAAAGAGCACTGAAGGCAGAGTTGAAAATTGTAAAAAGCAGTTATTGTCTTTTCTTTTTAAGGCACCACAGCTAAGAATTTCGTGTTTTGAGGCATCAAAGGGCTCTAAAGCCCTTATGACACTACATTTTTTCTTCATTTTTCAAACTTTGGAGAACAGTGCAAATAGAATATAATAGAAAATTTTACCAGGTGCAAAGAGTTCAGCTATATTAAGATAAATACCAAATTGTCAAAGCTTTTACTAATGTTATCGATAAAAATGGGGGCCTGTCAAAAAATATGTAAAAATTTTCAACTTAAAATTGACATTTCAAGCTTGAAACATTAAAGTGTTGCCAAGTTAGCGGTTTATTCACGAATTCAGCGACTTAGCGTCTCTTTTTTTCAAATTTTTTTTCTTTTGTCGTTTTATTATAAATAAAAAGTAGGCAGCACTTAAAGAAGCCATTACGTTTTGTTTGCTTTTTGTATAGTTGTTTCTTTCTATCATTTGCTATTTCTTTCTTCCAATCCTACAGCAAAACAATGCAAGAAAAATGTAGTGTCATAAGGGCTTAAAGACAGTGACAAAAGCACTAAGTTGGCATCGCTACTTGAAAACGATGTTGACAGAGATCACCCATATATATATATATATATATATATATATATATATATATATATATATATATATATATATATATATATATATATATTTATATATATATATATATATATATATATATATATATATATACATATATATATATATATATATATATATATATATATATATATATATATATATATATATATATATATATATATATATATATATATATATATATATATATATATATATATATATATATATATATATATATATATATATATATATATATATATAAATAATAAAAGTTTGTTTAAAAATAAATTTAATTTTCATTAAATGTTCTTTACTGAATTAATAAATTTTTTGTTTGACTTCTATTTAGGATGTAAACACCAAAAACAACCACAAAAACCCGTTTTCTTTGTTGTAAAATAACAACACCGATGACGACATATACACAAATAATAACAACAACAATTATAGCAATATTAATGCGGTACAATCGCATTAATATTTCTATAAATGTTGTTTATTGAAACTTTTTAACTGAATGAATTCGTTAATGTTGTTATGTTAATTTTCATAAATTTTTTAGAGTCTTTAGATAAACGTACAGAATTGAACACATTTAACAAAGTGAAATTTCATAAATACAGAATGGATGGTAATGATAACTCAGACAAAAATTTTATTTGATATAATAAAAAACCAGTAAACATTTTTGTTTGATTCAGTAAACTATTTTGTTTATTATTTATAAGTATTTTTAGACAAACTGTTTTATAAACTCAGACAAAAATATTCATTGATATATTACTAAAAAGCCAGTAAATATTTTTGTTTGATTCAGTAAATTATTTTGCTCAGACTTTGTAGGTAAATATTTTTAGAAAAATTTTTTCACAGATTTATACAATTTGTTTCCTGAAAAAAAAACGGTATTTTTCAATGAAATTGTTGAGATATTTTTGTCAATATATATAAAACTGTTTGTAGGTCCGTTTCAAGACAAATGATTTACCATTTCATTGAAGTTCTTTGCTGAAAATGAAATTTACTTTTTCTGTGTACATGTTTGATTAGCATCGCCGAGCCAGCACAAGCTCTACAGGGAAGGTCCTTAGTGTCGTATATCCATTGTATTTACAAATGCTTGTTACTCTCAGAGTTAGGTAGAAATTAATGCTGTTCAAAAAACTAATCCCTGTTTTACGGCATACAATTTTATATCACTTTTTCTTTGATTTTGTTGTTATAAAAGAACATTTTAGTCATAATGTCCAGTGACATAATGTCATGGTCGTTATATCACTCCAAAGATTATCATAGCGTCCATGAACATTACGATACTTTTAAAAGTGCCATAATGTCTATGAGTGCAGAGACATAAAAAGCTTTGCTCGACGAAGCACAGCCCAAGGCCGGCTACGTAAAATATATTTAGTAATAAAAGTAAAATTTCTCAAAACTTTCAATTAATTTCCAAATATTTTTTTGGATCGACCTACTTTAAGCATTATTGACGCTTTTTCCAAATTTTTGTTGACGTCAACTGACTTTATTTCCCACCATGGTAACCGCACTCAAGGATATAAAAATATATAAGCATACATACATATATTTGCATTTGTTTTCATTTCTAAAATTATGGACATTTGACACATTTCAAAGTTTCATAATGTCTATAATACTAATAATGTCATGAAGTCCATGGATTTTGTACCACTTTCAAAAGTGTCATAATGTCCGTGGACGTTATGACACTTTTCGGAGTGACATAATGTCCTGGTGATTATGACATGCCACCGAATATTTTTAATTTATGTCTATAAATAGTACTTTTAGAATTGCATAGTTTTGTATAGAGAAGGACCCTCAAATAGGAAGCGATGTTTCAAATTGTAAATTTCATTAAGTTTAATATGATGAACACTTCCTTGGCTCAGAATTTAATTACATGTGTATTTTTTTTAAATAAAAAAAATCATTTAAAAGCTAAACAGGTTTTATTTCAATGATCAAAAATCTATCACCATCATCCTCCAGTTAAAGTTTCTTTGTATTCCTTGATTTTAAACTAAAGTAAAACAAACTGAAAGCGAATTTGTATTTTGAGTTTCTTATGACCAGTTTATCAACACCTTTTTGAATAAAATAACAATTTGTTAAAGAAATGCAAACGCAAAAATCAATAAAATTAAAAGATTAATGTATAACAAATTTACAAGAAAGGTGATAAATCAGGTGACAGCAAAATTAAATGAAATATTTTATACAAATATTATAAAGATAGACAGACAGACGGATACGTGGACAGACATACATACAATCACTTCAATAAACAGACACATATCGACAAAATACAAATATGTAAAGAAATACGCCTTAATACCTGAAACTAAAACAAAATCAAGAATTTTTTATTATGTATTAAAACAAAAATGCTAAAGATGTTGTTTTACCAGAGAGAAGACAACCAATTCAACATTTGGAGCCAACTTCCCAATAACATGCAGATGATAACATTTTTATTGGTAAAACATACTGCCCAACACACTCCAATGAAAACTGCATAACAACTTTATTACTTTATCTGTTTTAAGGTATGAGTTACAGAAATTTTTAACAAAAATTGAAAAACTCAAGAAAAAAAAAGCTTAACAACTTCATCATCATTCGTATAAAAAAACAAACTACAGAAGACAACATCTTATTTTGTTTTTGGAGTTCCAAGTCTAGAGTGTGTATCATCACCAACGCATTTGTGGGCCTTTTTTAAATGCCTGCAAAAAGCACTAAGATTGTCTTCTCTTTAAGTTGATTTCGGGATTAATTTGTGTTGTATTGAAAAAAAAGATGAGGAAAAGAAACATACATGTTTTATTTTTCTTTTACAAACATAATTTGTTGCTTTTTGGCTTTAAACCTCATCTTCGTCAACATTATAATCAGTAAAGTTGTTTTTTGTTTAGTTAGTTAAAAAGACCGAGCTCGAAATAGTACTTGAAAACGGCAGTGTAACATTATTTTATTCTTTTTTAGGAACAATTCGGAAATTGTTGTATTAAATGAATTAAAAATATAATAGAAATAAAGACATTTTAATTAAAAGTTGTGAGAAAAATTGTGATTTCGAGAAATAGCTAGTACCACTTTCTCAAAAAATATTTTCTCGTATGTGCTTCCATCTATTAATCTTATTCATAAAAAAAGTAATGAAAATAATAATAATTATACATTTGAAGACACGATTTAATAAAGCCAAGTTACAAAGTGGCAATAAAGTAAACCTGTGATATAGTTTTTTAAGTTGTGTTCTTTGTTTATTTACTTTTTTTGTAAAAAAATGTTTAGTTTGAAATATTTATTGAACAAAATCCACCTAAATTGGGGTTTTAACAATAATTAATGAAAATTAAAATAATAGTATTTCCCATCCCTTGATAAAGTCAACAAATAATTGACGAAACGTCGGGAAAAATGAAATAAAATAATTTGTTTTATTTGCATTATGAATCTTTAGGCCTTATTAGCTCATTTCAAAATACACAAAATACAAATTTACATTGGCCATACAACAAAAATAACTGATAATTTATTGTTTTGATTCGTTTTAAATTAGTAAACTTGTGCCAGCCATGTTGAGATTTTAAAGACATCCAAACTGTAAGTTAATGGTTCTAAATATGGAAAATGCGGTTTTTATTTTGTACCAATTACAAAACCAAAATGTACTTTTTGGACTATGACGGCACCAATTTTCTTTTAATATATTAAAGCGAAAGGTAAGCAAGAACGTACATAAATTCACATGTAAAAATTTCGTTTTTGTAATGAAACATACATCCTTTGTTCTTTAATCTACTCCAAAAAAGAAAACGTTTTGAACGTTTACCCAAATGCATTTGAAATATTTTCGAGATTGATCTGTTATTTTAAAATTTTTGCAGGAGTGGTATAATTTTTGAGTCCTTCATATAAACCATACATAAAAGTCTGTCACGATATTTAATAATGGGTGATTTTATAAG